>OX596290.1:15353799-15896299 GCA_951394225.1 Harpalus rufipes | reverse complement strand
TTTTGACTAACAAAGATAACAAACTTAAAATATTGATCCTGAAACTATAATTTAGAGGAGTGTATAAAAGTTATTTATTTGCTATTGCTCGCCTTGTCACAGTATTGTCTTTGGTCAAAAAATTCGGTGGTGAGTTTTCAATGAATAAGCACGTTTTAGAGTCTCTACAATACGATTTTACTATTTTTACGATGATATCTGTATGTGTGTGTGTGTGTGTGTGTGTGTGTGTGTGTGTGTGTGTGTGTGTGTGTGTGTGTGTGTATGTGTGAGTGTGTGTGTGTGTGTGCGTGTGTGCGCGTGTATGTATGTGACCGCGGTTTTGGCCGCGATATCTTCAATACAATTAAAAAATATAGATAAAAATACTCGGTATATGTTTCAAATTACTTTATTATTTCTATACGTATTTCGGCTTGTTAGGCCATCATCAGGAAAATACAGAATGAATTTTAAATCTATTTAGTGAGTATATATAGTTATTTAACGGTAATTTTTACAAGAAAATGTCATAAAGGGTCAAACAGGTCGTAATTTTAATCTTAGATTTTAAGAACACATTAGTGCCACTTTAAATAATAAATTGACTTCTAATGTGGCGAAACATTATTTAGAATCAAACCATAATATAAATAAAAGTAAAATTGTTGTTAAACATTTATGTAAAAAGGGATTAAAGATGGATTTCCTAGAAATCCAAAAAGCTATCAATGAAGAACAAATTCTTATGAACGACCAACTAGACTTGTACAGATTACCATTGATTAGCCCACTTTAATCCCTTTATGACATTTCCTTGTAAAAATTATCGTTAAATAACTATATATACTCACTAAATAGATTTAAAATTCATTCTGTATTTTCCTGATGATGGCCGAACAAGCCGAAATACGTATAGAAATAATAAAGTAATTTGAAACATATACCGAGTATTTTTATCTATATTTTTTACAAAATGTTTCAACGAGAAGTGACAGTGGAATCCATCAAATTTATCCAATACAATTATTTACTTTTTAATATACTTATATCTAACCTCACTTGCATAAATACTAAACTATTTCTTTCATACATATTTCAACGCCCTAAAAACTTATCACATTCTAAAATATACATTTCATATCTTACACAATAATTCTGTGTAAATGCGTTGGCTAGAGTAGACGTGCTTCGTTGTCGCTCCGCCATAATATTAAATTGTGTGATTTGTTAAAAAGTGTCAAATATAAGTCAAACTACAATTATGCCAGATACACGTAGCTCAAAAGATTCACTGGCTGCGATCCTTGCTGATGACTCCTTTCTCGACAAACTTGTTGCAAAAGTTTTTGAGCGTGTGGACAAGAAATTGGAGGAACAAAAGTCCTACTATGAGGGCATCATTGCCAAACTATCTGCCAAAAACCAGCTTCTTGAGGATCGTCTTGACCAGCAGGAGCAGTACTCCCGTCGAACTTGCATCCGCGTCTTTGGCGTCCCTGAGTCAGCTAATGAGAACACCGAGGAAGTTGTGCGCCGCGTGTTTAATGACAAGTTAAAAGTGGCAGTGAACCCTGAACAAATAGACCGATGTCATCGCACAGGTAAAAAGAACTCAATTCCCAACAGCCAGTCCAAATCGCGTCCCATAATTGTAAAATTTATATCTTATAAAACGAGAGGTATAGTTTTACAAAATCGTAGAAAGCTGAGCGGTACTAAGATCACTATTAAAGAAGATTTGACCAAAACCAGACTACAGCTCTTGAAACTGGCTTGTGACAAATATGGATATAAAAATGTTTGGTCAAATGATGGTATAGTGTTTGTAAAAATTAACAATATTATTAAAAAAGTGGCACTATCTGATTTCATATAAAATTATTGTATAATGTCATATATCACTCTTGATATTTATATCTGTAATTTTTCATTTATTTGGAGCGTCAGCGCATTCGTGATATATTTATTATCTTGTAATAATATCTAACTTTATCATTTTCTAACTTTATTCTATTTGTACTCACAAAGTAACTTAACATTATTTTTTCATTGGATATATTTTTTACAAATTTTAATGTTTTGCCCGTTCCCACAGTATATTAATTATTTAAATGAAAGGTCGTTGTACCTAAATCGTCTTATTCTTAGTTTCAACAAGTTATTTTATATTTTGTAAATCTTGATATTTATATTTGTAATTCTTAATATTTATTATCTTGTAATATTATATCTAACTTTATCATTTCTAACTTTATTCTATTGTACTCACAAAGTACCTTTACATTATTTTTTCATTGGATTTATTTTTTACAAATTTCAATACTTTATTTGCCCGTTCCGACAGTATATTAATTATTTAAATGAAAGGTCGTTGTACTTAAGTCGTCTTATTCTTAATTTCAACAAGTTATTTTATATTTTGTAAATCTTATACACTGTGAACTTTTACTGTATTTTTTTTTTTTAGAGTTTATTTATAACACTCTTTATTTTATTCTTTGTAATGAATATTTACTACCAAAATGTTAGAGGGCTGAATACCAAGCTTGAAACATTTTACAATAATTGTAGTTCACTTGATCTCGATATAATATGTTTATCTGAAACTTGGCTGACTAGCAGTGTTAATTCTTCTGAATTGCTTTCATCCAATAATTACAATGTCTATAGAAATGATAGAGATGCTACCATAAGTGGCAAGAAACGTGGTGGTGGTGTATTATACGCTGTAAGTAGTAAATATAAATCTATGCAAATTAAACTTGTTTTGAATCCTGCTTCTCTTTCTGATCTTCTCTGTATAAAATTATTTATTTCACCAAGCGTTTTCATATATGTAGTTGTAGTTTATATTCCACCTCCTACTTCTCTTGAGCAATTGAATTATATTACCGAATGTCACGAATCTATCTTACCATTATTAAATAGTAATTTTATAATTGTCGGAGATTTCAATATTACTAAACTTGTTGATTTTTCTCTATATGGATACACCGACAATATTATATCTAATTTTGAAAACATTCTAGCATTTTTAAATGCATCCCAGTTTAATCATATCACTAATTCTAATGGTCGTATTTTAGATGTTGTTGTAGCTAATAAGTCTTGTGTTGTTGAACATGATCTCGATCCTATTGTTGATGAAGACTTACACCACCCAGCTCTATCTATTACCCTTTCTTGCTCTACCTTTCTTAAACTTCCTTGCTCATCTATAAATACTTACCCCGTCTTACAACTTTCGTTCTGCTAACTTTGAATTACTATACAAATTATTATCTGAAGCCAACTGGGACTGTCTTTTAGCATATAAAGATGTTGATACGGCCTTTACTAAATTTTATGAAATATTATATAATATTATGAACTTTCCTGTACCTCATTCAAAAAGAAAGTCTTCCAAATATCCTCCATGGTTTAACAGTCAAATAATAAAAAACATTAAACTTAAATTTGAATATCTTAGTTTATATAGGGCTCAAAGATGAAACCTATTTAAATGAATTCAAGCGCCTGCGGGCAGTAATCAAAAAAGAAATTAAATTCGAGCATACCAAATACTTATCTAACATTGAGAACTCTATCTCTACTAACCCAAATAAATTCTGGGACTTCGTCAATAATAAGAAGCGTATGTCACGTATACCTGGACGAATGTACTTAAATGAGCAATCATTTAACAATACAGCTGACATAGTCCAAGGATTTGCGAATTTTTTCTCCAGTGTATATGCTACCAATGACAATCCTTTTGATAATGATTCACTCTCCACAAATACAAATTATAATGTAGTTAATATTTCACATATAACTGAGAACGACATTTTACACTCCATTAATAAACTGAAAGTAACATGTAATCCTGGTCCTGATAGTCTTCCAGCGTATATCCTTAAAGCTTGTGCTCATATTTTTGTTAAACCTTTAAACTATTTATTTAATCTTTCTGTATCCACTAGTCATTATCCCACTATTCTGAAAACTTCATATATATGTCCTATCTATAAATCCGGTGATAATTCTAACATTTCAAACTATCGTCCAATTGCTATATTATCTAATATTTCTAAAATCTTCGAATCTATTCTATATAAGTATATCTATAGTTCTACTCATAACTCCATTTCTGTTCATCAGCATGGCTTCGTTACCGGTAAGTCAACTACTACAAATCTTATAAACTTCACGGAGTTCACGTTAAACTCATTACATGATAACTGCCAAGTAGATGTAATATACATAGATTTTTCTAAGGCATTCGATACTATAAATCACAATGTTCTCTTGAGTAAATTAGATAAACAATATAATTTTTCCCCTAATTTGATTCAACTTATATCAACATATTTAAAAGAACGTAAAATGTCTGTACACTACAATAACTTCAAATCTGACAGCTATGTTCCCACGTCTGGTATTCCATAAGGTTCTAACTTGGGTCCCCTACTATTTAATCTCTTTATAAACGACATTGTAGATATAGTTCAACATTCAAAAGTTTTGCTTTACGCAGATGACTTGAAAATATTCAGAAGAGTTAACTCTGTCTATGACTGCACTCTGCTCCAAAAAGATATTGATAATATTCTCGCTTGGTCTCAGTCCTCTAAGCTATTTTTTAATTTCAGTAAATGTAAGATAATGAGCTACTTTGTAAAAAAATATGTTTATACTTTTCATTATAACATGGCAAATATTGAACTTGATAGAGTTACAGTGTTTAAGGATCTTGGTGTGTTATTTGATGACAAACTTACATTTAACTCACACATTAACAATATTGTAAAAGCTTCTTATAGAAGCCTGGGATTTGTAATTCGCAATTCACAATCTTTTCATAAACTGTCAACATTGAAAAGATTATATTTTGTTTTCGTTCGATCCAAACTGGAATATTGCTCTCAGATTTGGAATCCTATCTATAATAAATACAATCACCTTCTTGAATCATTGCAAAAAAAAATCATAAAATACTGCTATTACAAACTTTACCGGCATTATCCCAGTTTTGATCATAGTTATGATAAATTGTTAGCTCAGTTTAATATGGTGACTCTATATAACCGCAGAAACATTCAGTCTTGTTTATATTTATTTAAATTACTTAATGGTCATATAGATGATCCATGTTGTCTAGATCTTATAATGCTGAATGTACCACGTATAACATCTAGAAACAAAATTACTTTCAACTGTGCTATGGCAAGAACAAATTATGAAATGAAATCTCCAATAAGACGGCTGTGCACTACCTTCAATAATATATCATGCAATATAGACATATTTGGCGACTCCCCTACAAAGTTTAAACAAATATTATGTAATTACTTTGTGTTTTTACCATACATATTGTAAAATATTGTAAAGTTGGATACTACTTATACTAATTCTTAATTTAGTTCATTTCTTGTGATGAATATTATTTCAATTTATTTTTTTGTGTTTCTTATACATGTACGTTTACTTATAGTCATACGACTATTTAATATTTATAATATATAATCGTCCTGTAATTGGGATATAATATCCTGTTAGAATGATTAATAAATAAATAAATATTGATGAATAAATAAATATTTTTCGAGAAAAATAGTCACCTTTTTTTTAACAAATCACGTATATAAAAATTGGGAAAATATATTGCAGGGTCAGTAATAAATATTGTAAAAACTCCTTGGTTGCTGAACGATAACTTCCCGTGTTAAAACCGATTCAAAAAGTTTAAATGAAAATTTATAATGTTAATTATATGTAATTAATGATAATCCATATATTATTTAAGTAGTACTGCGTATCGTTAAAAACAATATCCACGGTGTTAAAAAAGAATCATTTAATTTGAGAGATTTTATTTTCCTGTATTATTCTTATTGGTGTATTAGTAGTTTTCGGATACGTTATATTATTTAATAAATATTTATGTAATGTTGAACAAAAATATGTAAATTTATAAAATAACATACATACATACATACATAGTGTGGTCTTCATGTACCATATGGTGTTTAGGTTTGTTCACTTTCCATGCGTTTTTATTTTGTACAAACTTTTTTTTGACTTTTTACGGTCCATAGCCAGTCCTTTAGTTGAGCGCAGCAAAGTTTCACCTCTGTTTATTAGAATATCCTCGATTGAGTTGTTTCAGGTTTGGCGTGGCCTTCCCCTTCTGTTTTTACCAATTGGTCTTGCCCTCACATTGCTTTAACTTGCTTTTTGTATTCCTTTCTAACTAGATGGCCGTACCACATTAATTTTCTTTCCTTTACCATTTCGTTAGCTGATCGCAAACCTAGCCCTTGCCGTATGTCTTTGTTTCTTCTCTTTTCTATTCTTCTAACGCCCAAGATTCTTCTTAGATATTTCATCTCCGCTGCCTGCAATCTTTTTTCTTGTCTCTCCGTTAATACCCAATTTTCCGCTCCATATAATAGTACTAATGAAGGTGAAGATAGCAGGCGATTCGTGCGAGTGTGCGGTAGCCTTACATAAGCGAAACTATGGCCAACTGTATAGGCGCCAAGAAACGCTGCTTGATAATATGGTCAAAATTTCATATAAAAAATCTGATGTGGCCAGCACAATACCTTCCGCCAATCCTGTATATTATGTACAAAAAACAAATATTCTTGCAAAAAATTCTAAATTTCCAGTAAAATTATTTCATAAACAAACTATGCAAATTGCGTTTGACACTGACATATTCTTCTTCTTTAGCTTTACCCATTCGCTATTTTTTGTTTTCTACTTCCATTCATTTCTGTTTTCCCTGTCGTTCTCATTCAGTTCTTTTCTCTCAAGTCTTTCGCAATACAGTCCTTTCATCTTATCTTTGGTCTTCCTCTGTTTCTTCAACCATCTATTACTAAGCTATTCATTCTTCTTCTAATACATTCTTCATCTCTCCTCATGGCATGTTCAAACCAATGTAATCGTCTCTCTTGTATCTTTCTAGAAACTTCATACACTAGAGTTATTTCCCTTATTCTTTCATTCCTTATCGTATCTTTCCGTGTCTTCCCCCAATATCTATCTCACCATCCTCATCTCTGCCACATTCATTTACTTTTCATTGATACTGACATCTGTCAATTTGAATTATCTAAATATATTAGCAGTTTCCATGGTTAGCATGGCTGGCTGAGTTATGAAATTTAATATCTTTATAATTCTTTAACTCTATATCTATTGAATAAGAAGTATAAAATGCAATCCAATCGTATAGAGAATAATATATTCTTAAATAAAATAAATAAATATTTCATCACGGCATATTACCCATTGCTGGGTGTGCCAATCTGCTTCATACACAGATATCGGTAATGATGGAATATTTGTACATTGTGGGCGCTTACCAGGCGTCGCCTCACGGGCACTCATTGCTGGCGTGGAGAGTTCGCCACAGGGGTCAATTTTGTGCCATATTCTTTAAGTTATAATAACGTTAAATGCCAATAAATGATTTTTAATTGTGTTTTTTCAAGAAAAGTTGTTAAAATCTTCAAATGAAGCTACTTTCGGTTGACCATTTATAACCAAAATCTAATCACCTCTTGTTCTGGATGTATACTTTAGGACTACGAAAAAAATTTAAAATTTTGGAATTGTGGTATTGAAGTTAAGCACACATACACACATACTGACATCACCGTAAAAAATGGTAAAATCATATCATATGGACCCTAAAACGTGCTTTTTCACAAAAAACTTATCATTGAATTTTTTTAACCAAAGACAATACCTTTTTACCTCTCGCTAAGAGAGGTATTGGATTCATGCTAAAAATCGCATATCCAGATTTTAATCAATAAGCACGTTTTAAGGTCCCTACAATCCGATTTTAACATTTTTACGATGATGTCTGTGTGTGTGTGTGTGTGTGTGTGTGTGTGTGTGTGGATGTGTGTGTGTGGGATGTTGGAAGGACGGTTACTCAAAAACTATAAGACTTAAAATTTGTTTAACAACGTATTTCCCAATAGGACATTCATGGGAAGATCTGAAAAGGTTTTGGTAACAATTGGACAACCGGAAGTAGAAGATTCTTGAAAAAAAATCTTCCAAATATTATTTTTTGAAAATTTTTCTTGATAATATTAAAGAAAAATAAATTCTCTTTCTGATACATTTAAATATTTTTATACATATTTTATAGATTTAGAGATAAAAGGAATATAATATATAAAATAATGTAATTAATTTTACAACCGAAAGGATGCCATGAAAAATAGTTGCAAATTTAAATTATTTGTAACTGACAGATAAATGTCAGTGTCAGAAATAATGAGTAATGAAAGAAAAATGTATTTGGAGAATCCCTTAATTCTTGATCTGTGACTATTATGGAGATGACAAGTCTAGGTTGAAGGACTTAAATTTGTTTCAAACATTATGGGACAATGTACACCAGTACTGTAGACTAGAGTAACTTTGAATTGCGAAAAAGTTATCAAATTCTTCTCAAGTAAGTTGTAAATATTGACAAAATTACACATCGATATAAGAATAATCGGAGTGCAATCTATCCGTCACTTTATTAAAGGGAATTAAGGTTATTTAGATATAACAAGTATGAAAAAATAAAATGTAAAAGAAGATATATAAGAATAGATGCACAATCCAGATATATACATTTTAGACCGCCCAAAATTAATGTTTTTACTAGAAGAATATGAAGAGAAAGTAAACAACGTTGTTCGAATTGAAAATTGCAGTTACCAGCCTAATATTTATATATGGTAAACTCTACTTTGTAATTTATTGTAACATAATTTATGGTAAAATATCTTCATGTTGAGACATGCTATTATTGAATAATAAAGAAGTTTATACGTCATAGATTTGTATGAATATATTATTTGTATTTATAAAAATATTCTTTGCTTTATGCATACAGCCAGGTAAAATATACGGCGAGAGGTTATGTGCTGGCCACATCAGATTTTTTACATAAAGGTGACGAAAGGTAAAAAACACTACACCGTACACCATAAAAATATACCTTTTAAATAATATAATTAAAATGAAATATGTAGATATGAATAGGACAGAATTTTTTTTAAGTATTATTTTCATTGTTGTAAACAATAGTCAGGGGATGAAATTTTGCATATAGTATCTCTACAAATTACTTATTGAGATATAGTAACCATATAGTTCCTACCATCCGTAGGACATAGATAAAAAATTCTAGAGATATGTATATTTTATTTTAATGAAATATTATTTTCATTGTTATAAACAATAGTCAGAGGATGATATTTTGCAAATTCCATCCTCTAGCTATTGTTTATATAACACTAAAAATAATACTTCATTAAAATCAAATGTACATTCTTCTAGAATTTTTTTTTCTATGTCCTACGGGTGGTAGGAAGTATATCTCTGACTATTGTATATATCAATGAAAATAACACTCCATTAAAATAAAATATACGTTTTTCTAGATTTTTTTTCTTATGTCCTGCGGGTGGTGGGAAGTATATGGTTACTGCATTTCAATGAATAATATGTAGATATACTGTATGCCAAATTTCATCTTCGGAGTATTGTTTGTAACAATGAAAATAATGCTTCTTCAATTTTAAATATATATTTAATTTTTAAAAAAATCTGTCCTGTTCCTATCTACATTTTCCATTTTAATTATGTAATTTAAAAGGTATATCTTTAGGATGTACGGTGTAATGTTTTTTTGTATGAAATTTTGACCGTATAATCAAGCAGCGTTGCTTGGCACCTATACAGTTTGCCCTGGTTTAGCCTTCTGTAAGGCTGTTACACAATCGCTCAAATCTCGAATCGTGTGCTAACTTCACCTTCATTAAGAGTAAGCGACCGAACTGCGCGGCGCTGAGCGATGACCCAATCTTCGCAAGCACGGCGTAGTAGACCCGTCTAGACCTGTATAATTACGTGCGGTGGCGTGATCCGTTTGTATTCGGTGTTATTAGCAAGTGGAATGTTTGAGAGGGGACGGACGGTATAAATACTGTCAGGGAGGACAGCCGCGGACATTCTGTTATAGACATGAGTCGTGAAATGAAGTTGGTGATGTCTACGAGTGGTGAACATAAATAAATGTAGTTATATAAATAAATGTAGTGAACTAAATAATATTAGTGTTTAAGTATTTAATAATATTTTTATTCTTAAATTAGTGTTTATAATTGTTTAATCATAGTGTTAATTATATTTATTATCTTTATCTTAATTATTCATCGTTTAATAAATTTTTATTTTAATTAATAATATTTCTCTGTTTTTTTACACTTTACCCATATAAATAAACGTTACAGTATAATATTTTTATATCCTTACATAACGATTTTTTTGAAGAAAATGCATGCAAAGATTTATATTAATTTGTTTAAAATACGAGTTATTTTTTTACATAGAAATAGTGTCCTGACAGAAAGTAGTGAATATTTTGTTCTTTTAATTTATTATATATGTCAACGCGAACGAAATATTCACGTATTTCTTTCATGGCATTCTATTTCTATGTAAAAAATTAACACGTACCTATTCATTTTTTCCTCGATTTTTTCCATTCATGGCACTCTTATTATACAGTCTCTCACATTGAAAATCGTACACTTATAAAATGGTTGTGTTTTCAATCATTTCTGGTATAAAACATAATGCATACTTGATATAGTATAGCATTTATGAAATCAAAACAATTATTTTTTCATAATTTATAAAATTGAAAAATATACTTTAATTTCTAAGTACAAAATTAAATTATATTTTGATGAAACTAAAAAGAGGTCGCATTAAAAATCATACAAATCATATTTATTTAAAAATTTAATAATATAATTCATTATGTTAACATTTAATTACAAGTCACATATTATCTAATATAATAGCAATGTTAACACTGAAGATAAACAGTTGTATTCAGTTTTTCAAAGAAAAATGAGGCGAACTACAAAAGAAGAACGTGAACTAGTCATTCGTCACTTTAAAAATGGAAAATCTTATACAGAAATCTCTCAAATTTCAAACAGACCTTGTTCAACTATCCAGTACATCATAAATAGGTATAAAATATGAATCGCATAGTAAATAAAGTTAGAATAAGTTCAAAACGCAAATTAACTGAGCGCGATGAAAATTGGATTTTACGTCAAATTAAAAATGATCCCAAAATTAGTGCCCCAAAAATAATATCTAATTTAGAAAAGTATTTAAATATAAAAGTTTGTGCTGAAACAGTTCGAAGAGTATTAAGGAAACATAATTACTACGGTAGAATTGCTCGCAATAAGCCTTATATTAACGTAAGAAATAGTAGGAAGAGATTAGAGTTCGCAAAAAAGTATGTGAATGAAAGTTTAGAGTCCTGGAAAGATGTAATTTTCACAGATGAGTTAAAATTTAATATTTTTGGTTCGGATGGCAAAATTAGAATTTGACGAAAACCGAATGAAGAGATAAAACCCAAAATCTGCGTGCTATTGTGAAACATGGTGGAGGATAACAAATGGTTTAGGGATGTGTATCTGCTTGTGTAGTAGGAATTTTAGTTTTTATAGATGAAATAATGAATAAATGTGTTTACTTAAATATTTTAAAAAATAATTTGAAAACAAGTGCTGAAAAAATGGGTATTTTAAATTCATTTAAAATGTATGCCGATAATGATCCGCAACATACTTCGAAGATTGCTAAGAAATCGACCCTTTATAACTGTCCGAGAGTAATTGAAACACCTCCACAGACTCCAGACTTAAATATAATAGAAAATTTATGGGATGAATTAGATCATAAAATTCGTAAACATGAAATTTCAAACAAAGAAGTTTTAAAGAGTGCTCTTAAAGAGGAATGGGGAAAAATGGCCAAAATTACATTAAAAATTTAATTGTCAATCCCTAGAAGATTACAAGCTGTAATTAAAAATAAAGAATACCCTACAAAATATTGAAAATGGTTTTTAGTTAAATTTATAAGTTGTACGATTTATAGTGTGACCCTGTTATTTAAAAATATTTGTTGTTTATGCTGAAATTACGTCATGAAAATTTATATTTATATTGTTTTTGCTTTCTTATTTAATTTATGTTACATTTAGAATGATTTTTTATATTATTGTACTAAGAAAATATTGTTTTCAATAAAAACTGTACTAAAATGGGAGTGTACGATTTTCATTGTGACAGACTGTAGCCATATTTTAATCAAATTAAGATAAAAATTTACATGCATTTTTCTTAAAAAAATCGTTATGTAAGGATATAAAATTATTATACCACTGAATTCAGAATTAAATTCCGCAACGAAGGAGTAAATGAAAAATACATGTTCTCATTTAAAATAAGGAAGAATTTTGAGAACCACTGATCGAAAAAAAATATTAATATTTTTCTTTTATTTAAATTTGTCTTGTGAAATAGAAATTGTTTGCCCATTTAACCGCCTTTCCAGCTCGTATAGTTCTCGAGATAGCAATGGTGCCCCTTTTAAAATAAATACTCTGTATTTTATCAGCGTTATAGTTGGCTTGAGCACAAGTCGAAAAAAGTTGTTTAACGTGCTTTCTGAGGTTCATAAATTGAAAAATCTGTTGTGGCCAGCACAATACCTCTCGCCACTTCCTTTTTTGGTTACATAAGTATAGGGCACGAACAGTCATGTTACGTTGTTGGCCTTGACAAGCAGATGTGGGGGGGCCGTTTTAGAATGATAATTATTAATTATGTACATGGATGTCAATTGTCAATTTTTCATTCAGAATTTCAAGATTTTCTAAATACACGTAGTTAATTTGTCGCCAGGAGTGCGGAATTTACTTGTCGAGGAAAATAAACCACATGGAATTGGAAAATCACTAAATTTAGAATGAGAAATTATGATACTTGACATCTATATACATAATTACTAGCTATCATTCTGACATGGGCCCTCATATCTACTTGTCAAGGCCAACAAAATCACTTAACTGCTCGCGCCCTATTGTATTTAACATTTCTTGTAAATTCTACTTACATATATCTATTCCTTATATTTAGATTGTTTAATTTTAAATTCATTTTATGAAGAAATTTTATCCTCTTTTAATTTTTCGAAATGTTTCCAATTCATACCTATAATTTTAAATATTTAACTATTAATACATCAAGAAATAATATAATGTATGTACTTCCCAGACAAAGTCTTCAGTAAGGTCTCCGGATTTCTGACACAAAACATTTCATACACTGACATTTATCTGTCAGTTACAAATAATTTAAATTTGCAACTATTTTGCATGACATTCTTTTGGTTGTAAAATTTATTGTAACATTATTTTATACATTATATTTCGTTTATCTCTAAATCTATAGAATATATAATAAAATATTTAAATGTATCAGATAAAGAATTTAATTTTCTTTAATATTACCAAGAAAAAATTTCAAAAAATATTATTTAGAAGATTTTTTTTCAAGAATCTTCTACTTCCGGTTGTCCAATTGTTACCAAAACCTTTTCAGATCTTCCCATGAATGTCCGATTGGGAAATACGTAGTTAAACAAATTTAAAGTCTTATAGTTTTTGAGTAATCGTCCTTCCAACATCCTACATACATACACACATACATCCACACACACACACACACACACAGACATCATTGTATAAATGTTAAAATCGGATTGTAGGGACCTTAAAACGTGCTTATTCAATAAAATCTGCATATGCGATTTTTAGCATGAATCCAATACCTCTCTTAGCGAGAGGTAAAAATGAGAAAAAAACAAAATAATATTAAGAATTAGAAAAGGTGATCTGTAATAGTTTATCATTTGTTTTGTTAATAATTTTAAAACAAAAGAATGTAGACTTGTTATATATCATTAAAGCGGTTATATACAAATGTAAGAAAAAGCGAGTAATAATATATAATAAAAAAATATATATATATCATTAAAAAGCTTATAAAATAAGTTGAGTCAGGAAGGATCAACTGGAATATCACGGATAAATGATTAAGGCCTTGATGATCATAATAAATTATTTCTGGATCACCAAGGCATTAATCATTAATTTCCTTATAAAATAAACAAAAATATGAGACCTATTTTCAATATAGGTTTCCATTTAAAAAATATATAGTTTGTGATATCTCAAGAGTTAGTAAGTTTTCAAAAAAATCTAATTACGCCATTTTATTCTACATAAAAACTGTACAAAATATGTCTAAACAATTTTTCTCCAACTATTATACTAAACAAGATATGAGATATTTTCGAAATTAGCGAAAAACGAGTTTTTACCTGTAGCTCAAAAACAAATGAAGATAGGAAATTCCTGTGGCGACTACTATTTTTATCTCGAAAAGTTGACTGAATGTGAAAACAGGTTTGTTGTATCGTTAAAATTACCCAAGATACCTTAAAAAATCACCGAAAATGAGACACCTGTACATACTTAATGGACATATTTTTACAATGAAAATTCATGTTTCAGACAATCTTCAAGTTGAGGCTTCCGCTACGCTTCTGTTCCATTTGCGAACAGAAACAGTACATTTAAGAAAGACGGTGTGGAGAACACTCTACGTCTGGAAGCGTGGATCAAGGAGGCACCGGACAACTCAGACGTGACAGACAAGTGTACAACATCAAAAACGAACATTAATAAAATCGAAGTTTATATAAAAGAGGAAGTGATAGATATAAATGATACACTAGAACTAAAATATTCATTAGTGGACAAAATTTCCATTAAAGACCAGCTCCCAGAAAATCCTTCTGGGCGTGAACTTGATTTATTACAAGAAATACTGAAGGAGGAAAGCCCACTTCAAACAGATACTAATCTTCATGAAGACATCAGCGTTGATATTGGCGACGACAGTGATAAGAATTCTGATGATCATGATGTAGTTTCTGATAATAATTAAATTAACTCTGACGAAAATATTCTAGTTACTGGTGGTGCAAGTGGTAACAACAAAAAAATTCAGTGTAATAAGTGTAAAAAATGGTTTTCACGTAATTCAACCTTAGTTACACATATGAAACAACACACTGGCGTTAAAGATTATCAATGTAATGAATGTAAAAAATGGTTTTCACAAAAATCAAACTTAAGCACACATATGAAACAACACAGTGGCGTTAAAATTTTTCCATGTAATGAATGTAAAAATTGTTTTTATATAAATCACAATTAAGTAGTCATATGAAACAACACACTGGCATTAAAGATTATCAATGTAATGAATGTAAAAAAATGGTTTTTACGTAAATCACACTTAACTAGTCATATGAAACAACATACTGGAGTAAAAAGTTTTCATTGCAATGAATGTAAAAAATGTTTTTTACATAAATATAGCTTAGTCACACATATGAAACGACACAGTGGAGTAAAAAATGTTCATTGAATTAAAAGTAAAAAAAAATTAAACATTTTTAGCACCGCCTGGTATCATTCCTTTAGTTTTGTGTATGTTTACTATTAATTGGGTGAACTATACACACTCTTATGTACTGTGTATGAACTATCAAATTTATATGTTTAATATAAGTCCAAACCATTTTATATTTCGACCATGTTTATTTAAACTACATATATGTACTGTGTGAATTATAAAAAAAATATATTTAAAATAAATATACAGGATGTTCATTTTTAAGTGGCTACCATTGCGATCTCGAGAACTATAAGCGATACGAAGTTGTTTAAATTAGCAAAGTATCTCTATTTTACATGGATATTTCAATGAAACTGAAAAACAATGCAACCAGTGTTTCTGAACATATAGATACCAACTTTTTTTTATTAAATAGAAACTGTAACGCTATTTTGGGGATAGCGGGCAGAGAGTAGGCGTGAGATCATTCGGGCGCCAACGGTCGGATAACAGGTTTGGAGATAGGGTGAATTATAAACAATACAATTACAATAGTACAAGACAACTTGTATGTTAATTCGTTATAGTATGCTGGTCGCTGATGGGTAAAATAAGATGCTGGGTGTGCGAATTAGTCGAATTACTGGTTTTCGCGAATGCGGTAATGTCGGCGGATGAACGGTCGATACACGGATATCCAAAAATGTGGATAGAAAAGCGTTTGGACGGTTTCGGTGTGACCGACGCTAGGCGTCGCGACGGCGGTAGGCAAGCAGTAGGTACGGTGATCTTAAGGATCCGTATAGAAACGTGTTCGGATGGTTTTGGCATAATCGACGCAAGGCTGATGTCGCGTTGGTTCGGCGGCTACGTGTTTCTGAAATAATAGGCAGATCGACGCCGTGCGTCGCGACGGCAACGCTCGTAACTGGATGTTCGCGGAGTACATAGAGATCGCACGACGAGAAAGTCGACCCAGGCAAACCTCACAGACTCTAGGCCTTGAGTGCTCCGGCTTACGCACTGGAGCGTCGCGGCGCAGAGTTCGAAAAACGCACTTGGGTAGATGCACCCTAAAATAGATGACTCGGGATAACGAGCCGTTTTACAGTAACTCTGGATAAACACGCGGACTTGACGTCTGTAACGCCCGGGTTTACACGCCGACGGCATCGAAACGTCAAGTCGGTTAAACTCGCCACTGTAAAATGGCTAGAGACGTGCAACTGGTGAATTTAATCCACGGAGATGATTACGGCCGGTGTCAGTCGTAGTGTCTCTGGATGTTTTCAAATACGCCTTTCGAAGATGCTTTGGCCTACGCTCAACAAGCGTTGCGACGTCGGGCGTATGAAGCTCACAACGAGACACTAAGACTGACTTTCAGTAAACAACTCGAACGGAGAGCTCACGGTACGGGTTTCAAAGAAAAACGGAAACTGCTCACCTGGAGGTTGGCTTCGATGTCTTTGACGGGTTATACGCAATCAAGAGTCGATGGAATACTCGCAATCGGCTTTAGTTGTTGAGAGGAATACTCGCAGTCAACAACCCTCTTCTACAATCGCGGGCCCCGCTTTTATACAGTCCCGCTAATTACACCAGCTTAAGTTTGTTTACTGATAGCAAGAACTGCATAAAAGAACAGAGCAAGAAGGTTAAAAATGGAACACGATGTTGACGACTCTTTATGTGGTTTATTTCCCGGTTAAATTACGCGCCTTATTCCAATTGCCGGAGAAAAATGTTTTCACGGTTCGCGGATTTATAAGGGCTGAGCTACACAGGTTTGAACTATATAACCCGTAAAACTTGTGACAGATCTACATCGTCACAAAACATATTTTTTATTTGCTCATTCAATAGAGCTCTTTATTCTGAATCCAACGATATACAATTTCCATACCCTTATATAACAAAATTACCAAAAAAAAAAAAATAATGAAGTTTTGAATTCCCCCAAAATATGATATTAATGAGAGCCATGACTTGAAAAAGCGAATATACAGGTGACACTGAAAAATGGGCCGCTCAAATAACTTCTTTATTTATTTTTAAAAGTTGGTATCCGTATTTTGAGAGCCACTGGTTGAATTTTTTTTTCGGTTTCATTTAAATACCCATGTAAAATAGAGATACTTTGCTAATTTAAACAACTTCGTATCTTTTATAGTTATCAAGATCGCAATGGTAGCGCTATTTAAAAATGAACAGCCGCCACCACCGCGCCGTAGTCCTCGCAGCCGCCACGCCATAGCCGGCGCCGCCGTGTCTCGCCCGAATCTCCGCGAATAACAGACATGTTCGGACTTGTTTAATTATTGCGGTGACGTGATCTATTGCGCACAATGTTTTTATCTCGCGAATGTTTTAGTCGTTACTGAACCAAAGTCACGCCAGACGGTTCTGGAAGGATATGGGCTATATAAATACCGTCGGGAAAACAGCGGGAATATAGTTTGATATAAATAAGCGTCGTGTTATGAATAGTCTGTGATATAGAAGCAGCGAGCAATGAAGTCGGTGATATAAATAAATGCAGTTATATAAATAAATGTAGTGATATAAATAAACAATCTACGAGTAGTGAACATAAATAAGTGTAGTTATATAAATAAATATAGTGATATTGGTTAAATAATTAATCTTAGTGTTAAGTATTTAATAATATTCTTAGTTTTAAATTAGTGTTTAATAAATAGTATATTAAAGAACGAATGTCATAATTGTCATTTTATTTTGTGAGAAGGAACCTTCGAACAAAATAATCGACAATTATGACATGAGTTCTTTATACTATTTTTTCTATTTTGCGCTTTTTATGATCTTTTTAAATAAAAAATCGTAAATTCAAAATTTAGGGAATTTTGTGTTAGTTGGTAATAATGTGACATTTGAAAATTCAATTGCTTGAATTTAAAATTGTCTCGTGTTGTTTACAATCAAATTCATATCAAATTAAAAATGAATACAGACGATTTTTTGTGTACTCCACCTGAAATACGTGAAATTACGGAAAATGCATTTTATATTTCCAAAAGCAAACAATGAAAAAGTCAGGTTTCATAGTCATAACCAAATATATTTTTTTACAAATTACTTACATTTTTTTGTATAAAATTAATTGAAAAGGATGTGGAAAGTGTAAAACTATATAATTATACACATCTTATATTTAAAACACTATTTTCTTATATATAAACACTTAATTCTTGTTGACATTTCTCCTCCGCCGCCATTTTACTTTTATCTGAACTACTACACAACCTGCGTAACTTTGGCTATGACATCAGCGCCAAAAAGCTCGAACTAATTTACCGACAGACTTCATAAATAAATAAAAATAAATTACATATTTTAAATATCAACAATTAATAGTGTTTTGAACTATTTATGCCCTAAATATATATAAACAAAAATAAAAATCTTAACAATCGTTAGTATCGTTTATTCAGTAAGGTTTGACATTTGATATATTTTGACGTAACATTTTAGCTATGCACTGACATTTTGCATTTATTACAACAGATTATTTTATATTACATTTCTAAAATAATAAAAGAAATTAAATGCATCAGATTGAGAATTTAATGATTTTTATTATTTGTAATTACATAACTTTTCAAAAATTAATATTTAGAAGATTTTTTTTTAGAAACTACCACTCCCGGTTGTCCAATTGTTACCAATTATCAGCTCTTCCCATTAATGTTAGGTTGAGAAATCCGTAGTTAAACATGTCTTAAGTCTTATAGTATCTGAGAAACCGTACTTCCAACGTCCATACACATATACGCGAGCAGTTATGTGACTTTCTTGGCCTTGACAAGCAGATATGGGGGCCCATGTCAGAATGCCTTCTTTTTGGTTGACTTCTTTGTTGAATTTTGAAACACGTAAGTGGTTCTAATATTAGATTTTTAATAAAGCACATTTATTTCGATGTCACCTTATCATCAGGTTACCACCTTTCGTAATCCCAATAAAATTCATTATTATTGTTATTATTATACAAATATCTGATGTGGCCAGCACATTACATTCCGCCTGTATCAGAATGACAGCCATTAATTATATACATAACTGGCAAATGTAATATTTTTTCATTAAAAATTTCATTTTTTGGTATTATATGATTCCTTTTCTCGGCAACTGTTCCACAGTCCTGATATCAAATAAACCACATAAAATAAGAAAATCATGAAATTTAAAATAAATTATGACCATTTATCAGTTATGGACATAATTAATAGCTGTCATTTTGACACGTGCCCTCATATTTGCTTGCCAGATCAGCAAAGTCACGTGACTGCTTGCGCCCTATACATACACATTTCCTTGCAAAAGATCCTATATTTCCAGTAAAATTATTTCATAAACAAACTATGCATATTGCACTTGACACTGACACCTTCTTCTTCTTTAGCTTTTCCCATTCGCTAAGAGTCACTATTTTTTTATTTTCTTCTTCCACTCATTTTTGGTTTGCGTGTCATTCTCATTCATTTCCTTTTCTCTCAAGTCTTCCGCAATACAGTCCTTCCATCTTATATTTGGTCTTCCTCTGTTTCATCAAACTTCTATTACTAAAGCTATTAATTCTTCTTCCAATATATTCGTCATCTCTCCTCATGACATGTTCATGTAATCGTCTCTCTTGTATCTTTCTAAAAACTTCTAACACTAAAGTTATTTCTCTTATTCTTTCATTCCTCACCGTATCTTTCCGTGTCTTCCCCAACATCTATCTCAACATCCTCATCTCTGCCACATCCATTTACTTTTCATTGATACTGACACCTGTCAATATGAATTATCTGAATATACGTATTAGCAGTTTCCATGGTTAGCACAGCTGTCTGATTTATGAAATTTAATATATTTATAATTCTTTAACTCTATATCAGTTGAATATGAAGTGTAGAATACAATCAAATCGTACAGAGATATATTCTTTAAGCTATAATAATATTTAACTGAGTTTTTTCAAGAAAAACTGTTAAAATCTTCAAATTAGGGTATTTCCGTTGACCAATTATAAGCAAAATCTAATCACCACTTCTTTTGGATGTAAACTTGAGGAATACGAAAAAAAATATATAATTTTTGGAATTGCTTATTCAATGAAAACTCACCACCGAATTTTTTGACCAAAGACAATACCTTCCTTATCTATAGGTGACGGAACGTAAAAACAACGATCAAAGCTTACTTTTAACATAACAACCATTTTTTACCTTCCGTCACCTCTAGGTAAGGAAGGTATTGTCTTTGGTCAAAAAATTCGGTGGTGAGTTTTCATTGAATAAGCACGTTTTAGGGTCTTTACAATACGATTTTACTATTTTTACGATGATGTCTGTATGTGTGTGTGTGTGTTCGTGTGTGCGTGTGTGTGAGTGTGTGTGTATGTGTGTATGTGTGTGTGTGTATGTGACCGCCGGGTCGTCAACGATATCTCCAATACTAGAGTTCCAAAAATTACAATTCGTGCATATCCCTCTTCCTTACAACCATATGCAGACTTGATTAGATTTTGGTTATAATTGGTCAACCGGAAGTATCCTCATTTGAAGATTTTAACAGTTTATCTTGAAAAACTCAATTAAATTTTATTATAACTTAAAGAATATATTATTCTCCATTCGATTTGATTGCATTTTATATTTCATATTCAACAGATATGGAGTTAAAAAATTATAAAGATTATAAAAATTATAAAATTTCATAAATCAGCCAGCTGTGCTAACTTAACCATGGAGACTGCTAATATATTCAGGTAATTCAAATTGACAGATGTCAATATTGTAACGTTTTTTTATTTATATGGGTGAAGTGTAAAACATAGACAAATATTATTAACAAAAGAATACGTTTATTAAACGATAATTAATAAAGGATTAGATATTAAAAGATAATAAAAACAGAATATTATTAAATGCTTAAACACTACGATTATTTATCTATACAATATTTATATCACTACACTTATTTATATAACTACATTTATTTATGTTAACAACTATTCAACTGTTTATTTATATCACTGAGTTTATTTCTGGTTGCTTGTATATCTGAAACTGTCCCTCCGCTTTCTTTCGGCCGGTATTTATACCGCCTATAACATTCTAGAAGACTCGGAAGCGACAATGACCCGTATACAAAGGAATGAGGTCACGGCGCAATTAGCCTGTCTCAGCGCGTCGGGGATTGCATTATCGCTCTGGTACGTTCTTTCGAAGGGATTACGTCATTGTTCGCGAACATGCTATCAGTAGCGGCACATGCATAATTTTCTCAGGGGCGCACGTCACAATATCAATAAAAAGTAAATGATGAAAGAATAAGGGAAATAACTCTAGTGTTGGGCGTTTCTAGAAAGATATAAGAGAGACGATTACATTGGTTTGAACATGTCATGAGGAGAGATGAGTATATTGGAAGAATGAATAGCTTATAACAGAAGTTGGAAGAAACATAGGAAGACCAAATATAATATGAAAGGAGAGAAAAGGAACTGAATGAGGACAACATACAAAACAAAAATTAGTGGAAGAAGAAAATAAAAAATAGCGACCCCCTAACGAATGGGAAGAACTAAACAAGGTATTAGTGTCAAGTGCAATGCGAATAGTTTGTTTATGAAATAATTTAACTGGAAATATAGGATCTTTTGCAAAAAAATTATGTGTAGGGCTAGTGCAGTGACGTGACTTTTCTGACTTTGGCAAGCAGATATGTGGACCCGTGTCAAAATGACAGCTATTAATTACGTCCATAACTGACAAATGTCGTAATTTTTCATTCAAAATTTCATGATTTTTCTATTTCATGTGGTATATTTAATATCAGGGGTGTGGAATTCAGTTGCCGAGAAAAGGAATCATAAAATACCAAAAAAAAATTTGAATGAAAAATTTTGACGTGAGGATAACCCGCAAATAGAAATGAAAATTCCCCTAACGAATGGGAAAAGCTAAAGAAGAAGAAAATGTTAGTGTCAAGTGCCATTTGCATGAAATAATATTACTGGAAATTTATAATCTTTTGAAAGTCATTTTATGAATGGAATTTGTACATAATACACAGGATTGACGGAAGGTATTGTGCTGGCCACATCAGATTTTTTTATTATATCAAAATAATTTTCAAATTTAATTTTTTTCTTCCGTCACCTCTAGGTAAGGAAAGTATTGTCTTTGGTCAAAAAATTCGGTGGTGAAATTTCAGTAAATAAGCACGTTTTAGGGTCCCTACAATACGATTTTACTATTTTTACGATTATGTGTATATAATTTCGGCCGCGATATCTCCAATACTAGAATTTCAAAAATTACAAATTTATACGTATTCGTCATCCTTACATCCATATGCAGACTTGATTAGATTTTGGTTATAAGTGGTTCACCGGTAGTACCCTCAATTGCAACTTTTAACAGTTTTTCTTGAAGAACACGCAATTAAATATACATACATACATACATACATAAAATCACGCGTGTCCCACTTAGTGGGTTCGCACAAACCCGATAACAATAAGAACAACATCAATCATACAACAAATCCTTACTCTTAACATATTAAATATCATTTATTGATTATAAATTTTAAAGAATATATTATTCTCTATACGATATGATTGCATTTTATACATCGTATTGGATAGTTATAGAGTTAAAGTATTATAAAGATATTAAATTTCATAAATCAGTCAGCTATGCTAACCATGGAAATTGTTAATATATTCAGATAATTTTAATTGACAGATGTCGGTATCAATGAAAAGAAAATGAATGTGGCAGATACTAGGATATTGAGATAGATGTTGGGGAAGGCACGAAAAGATATGGTAAGGGAAATGGCTCGAGTGATAAAGTTTCTAGAAAGATACAAGAGATACAATTACATTGGTTTGAATATGTCATGAGGAAGGTGAAGAATATATTTGAAGAAGAATGAATAGCTTAGTAATAGAAGGTTAAAGAAACAGAGGAAGACCAAAGATAAGATGGAAGAACTGTATTGTGGAAGACTTGAGAGAAAAGGAACTGAATGAGGACGACACGCAAAACAGAAATGAGTGGAAGAAGAAAATAAAAATAAAAAACTACGACCCTAACAAATGGGAAAAGCTAAAGAAGAAAAAAAAGTGTCATGGGAACAATATGTTTCTAAAATTAACACAAACACACCATCCAAAGAGGTATGGAATCAAATAAGAAAAATAAAAGGCTCAAATACTCCACTAAGTACGTCAATGCTAAAAATAAATCAAAGACAGATAACAGATCCACAACAAATTTGCAATGAAATGGCTCTTATATTCGAACAAAACTCCTCAAACAACAATTATACACAACAATTCCTGTCATTAAAAACTGAACTAGAAAATATACCGATCAATATCAAAAGTTGCGGCAAACCTATTAACAACCCCTTCACATTTAATGAGCTACACCATGCAATAAATACAACTAAACTGAATACAAGCCCAGGACCTGACCATATTCCTCCTGAATTAATAAAACACCTACCAGAAGAAACGAAAAACCATTTATTAAACATCTACAACCATATATGGACAAAACACATTTTTCCTATAAAGTGGAAGGAAGTAACTCTAATCCCAATATTAAAACCAAACAAAGATAAAACAAATCCACAAAATTATAGACCGATAGCACTAGCGAACATACTCTGTAAAATTATGGAAAAA
Organism: Harpalus rufipes; assembly: GCA_951394225.1. Taxonomy (NCBI): domain Eukaryota; kingdom Metazoa; phylum Arthropoda; class Insecta; order Coleoptera; family Carabidae; genus Harpalus; species Harpalus rufipes. The sequence continues at coordinate 15,872,251 of OX596290.1, read as the reverse complement.
ATGGTAAACAAAAGATTATTATGGCAACTTGAGAACGACAACATCATCAGCAAGTTCCAAAGCGGATTCAGAAACTCCAGATCAACTACCGACAACCTCTTTTCATTATCATCAGAAATACAAACAGCTTTCACCAATAAACAACATCTAATTGCCGTATCCTTCGACTTACAAAAGGCATTTGACACGACATGGAAACACAACATCTTAACCGCCCTTCAAAAATATGACATAGAAGGAAATCTCCATTTTGTAAAAAAATTCTTATCTGACAGAAAATTTAGAGTGCGTCACAACAGAAAAATATCCGACTTGAAAACGCAAGAAAATGGCATCCCACAAGGCTCCATAATAAGTCCAACTCTCTTTATAATTGCGATGAATAAAATTTCAGAAAACATCCCAGAAGGTGTTAAACATTCAATCTTTGCAGACGATTTCGTAATATTCATGAAAAACAAAAATCTTACAAGAATCCAACAAAAACTCCAGGAAACTATATATTCTCTCGAAAACTGGTCTGAAAATACAAGTTTCACCTTTTCAACCACAAAAACAAAAGCCATACATTTCTGCAAAATTAGGAAAAATCAACACTACAATCCAGACTTGATTCTAAATAGACAACGAATAAATTATACAAATTCAATAAACTTCCTAGGATTAATATTTGATAGGAAATTAACATGGAAAGAGCACATTGATAAATTAAAAACTGACTGCAATTCCAAACTTAATTTATTAAAAGCCCTGTCAAATAGAGATTGGGGAGCAGACAGCGAAACCCTTACCAACATATACAAAACACTAATAAGATCAAAGCTGGACTATGGCAGCGTAATATATATCACTGCTAAACAATATCTGCTCAGAAAGGTAGAAATTATACAAAACTCGGCACTACGCATTATAACAGGAGCTCTAAGGACCAGCCCGATAATCAGCATCCAGGCCGAAACAGGAGAACCACCATTAACAATACGAAGAGACCAATTACTAATGACATATATCATCAAACTAGCTTCGAATCCCAACAACCCAACCCATGATGTTATATTTAAAACTGAAGACAATAAAATACAAGTAAAAAACGAAAATGATTTCTTTCTTTACATAAAGCAAAAACTGAACGAAATAAATTTAATATTTCCTAAAGTTCAAGAACTAAAGAAGAGTAAAACTCCGCCATGGATACTTAAAACTCCCACCACCAATAAGGAACTAAAATGTATGATAAGGAAAATACATCACCCATAATCATAAAAACAGAGTTCCTTCAAATTCAAAATGAGACCTACAAAAATCATAATTTCATGTACACAGATGGCTCAAAAATTAATAGAAAAACTGGTGCAGCTATATGGACAGAAACCCTGTCAGAAAAATACCATCTACCAAGCTTAACATCCAACTATACAGCAGAAATGTATGCTATCCAGGAAGCAATAAAGCAAATACATAAATTAAAAAATAAAAATAATATTATATGCACAGATTCCCTCTCCTGTATCCAGAATATAGAAAAACGATATACATCCGACCCCATAATCCAAGAAATACAAAATCAAATACATGAATTATCCACTTCCCACGCCAAAAATATAAGCATCCTATGGGTACCTTCTCACTGCGGCATAAGAGGTAATGAAGAAGCCGACTTCCTCGCCAAGCAAGCCACAGAAATGAACAATAACATTGGTATTCCGATTCCAACTTACGACTACATTAGCCTAACTAAATCAAAATTAAAAGAAAAATGGCCACAAATATGGCTCAACACCGACAACAACAATCATTTACGACAACTGAAAAATGATATAAAAATGCAGAATACAAAGGCAAGCCGAAGAGACAGGACGATAATAACAAGACTAAGAATTGGGCACACTCTTGCAACACACGACCATATATTAAGAAGAGAAGAACCTACATTCTGCGAAACCTGCAATACCAGACTTACAGTGGAACATCTACTACTCCAGTGCACCAAATACAATATGCAAAGACAACAACACAAACTTCCAGCCACTCTCCACAGATGCCTCACCACCGAAACCGAAACTACAATAAAATACTTAAAAAACATAAAAATGTACAATGAAATATAAAATGTATTGTAAATTACTTATAAATAACACTTTGTAATGTAAATATTAAGCCCAAGCACTAATAGTCCAAGAAACTGAGGTGCTTGCCAAATATACAATTAAAAAAAAAAGATGTCAGTATCAAGTGAAATTTGCATGCTTTGTTTATGGAATAATGTTACTAGAAATACAGAATCTTACGCAAGAAAATTTATGTATGAAATTTGTATATAATACACATGCAGGATAGGTAATGTGCTGGTCACAAGATTTTTTTTAATGTTGTGACTCATAACGTTTTTTGCAAAAAACGTAATAAGCATTGTGGTCAGTAAGTGCTCTTCTACCGGTATCGGATTCATCCTCAACCGGTAGGATGCACTGACTGACCTTAATGCTTAAATAACTATAACGTTTCAATCCTGGAAATGAAAATATTTTCAGAATATAAAACTTAGATGATTTAATAACATTTTCCGTCGACCGTTTATTAATAGGCTATCTTAATGTATAGAAAATCATTCATTAATGACCCCTATTAATGCATGATTTTTTATTAATAAACGATTTATTGGGTGCGTTCACCACATGGAACACAGCATGTATTGCTAACGCTAAGTTGTAGCAAAAAGGTAGACAGAATTAAAAGTCATGCTTTTGACACTTACTAGCTAGGTATATTCACGTAGCATACCTTTAAAATGAATTTGAAAGAATAAAATTCCTCAAATATCATAAAAAAACCGCTTGTATTGTCTAGCATTAAGAAAACTGAACGCACCCACTGAAAACAACTGATGACAAAACTTATTGATTTTCTGACGTAAAATTTGACGTTCGGTCAACCATTACTAACCTAAAAAAAATGTCATGGAATAAAATTAGATTTTCCATTTAATTAAGATACGGTCAACGAAAAAATATTGTAACTAACACGTGTGTTAATTGGCGAGTAATGATCTCAACAATTAACGCGTGAGCGTAGCGAACGCGTTAAAATGTCTCGATCATTAATCGCCCTCATTAACACACTTGATAGTTAAATAACTATTAATAAAAGTAAAATGAGCACAAGATAATAAAATACAAGTTTTATTATGTAAGAGAAAATTACTTTAATGACCAGCCACCCAGGACTCACCCATTGGACCTGATCAACCATCCGTCACTAATGTTCACCCCCACAACACCAGATATAAAGCTCGTATGTTAAGGAATTGTCAGTAGTATCAGATCACCTGATGACGACAGCAGATTTTTCGCTGTCGAAACGTTGTGAATTTTTATAAGTTTTTATATAAGTGTGTGTTATAAAATAAAGATAATGCAAGTTCAAAATAAATTCGTTTTAAATCAAAATACTTTCTACAGGTTGTTTATTTGTAAGTGGCTACCATTGCGATCTCGAGAACTATAAGAGATACGAACTTGGTTAAATTAGAAAAGATTCTATGTTTTACATGGGTATTTCAATGATAAACTGAAAAAAAATCAACTAGTGGTTCTCAAAATATGGATAGATACCAACTTTTTTAAATCTCGAGAACTATAAGAGATTCTTAAACACAGGAATTAACTTTCTTATTTTAAACGATATTTGGATATTTTGACTGAGTTTGCAGTTCTAGTCACACCGTACTCCGAGTATCTTCGTACTGTGTCATTTGACATTTAAGAGATGTAGTGCTGTTCGACTTAGCATCGATAAATTTCCTCGAATCGCGAGAATTATTGTGCGAAATGCAGGCGTGACAATAAAATATATTCCAAAGAGTGAAAGTGAATAGGGTGAGTGTTATCTAAGTGAGGGGTTTAATAGACAAAAGATTTTTGTAGTTTCAAAAATGTGAAAAAGCTGAAGGCCACGGCCAGCTGTTTAGCGAAAGGTACGCGCGCACTTATATCGAAAGTAATGAGTGAAAGCGTTGAATAATGTATACATTACTCACTCAACGATGAAAGTTACTTTTTACACGTCTAAGAACAAGATAGAATAGGGACATGCTTAGGATTCGAAAGAGAATTTTAATCTGAATTCATTGCTATAATATTTGTATACCCTTAGATAACAATTTTTATGAGAAAATGCATGTTTAGATTTAAATCAGTTTTATTTTAAAATGGCTAAAATAAGTGTGCCATGAATGTGAAAAAACAATTACTTTGAAATAAAAACACAACAAATAAATAAATTTACAAATACTGCTCAAATTGTATTTTTTCTTGATAAAATGTACACTTCGTACATATCAACTTTTTTCATTATGAGTCAAATTATGTATTTTTCTATTTTATTGAGCTTATTCAGTATTCACACAACAAGAATAATACAACAATAGCAACTGACATTTCTAAACAATATAAATAGTCCCAAGTAACAAAAAATATTTATGTTTATTGATATAACTAGAAATAAGAAATCTTAATTTCAAATATTTAAATTTATATTTGCCGCGTGAATTACCACCACAATAAATATATGACTCCACAGGCCTGCATTCCCCTTGTCAATAGTTCAAGTTTATGCTCCCTCCATATTTATTCCTACCTCCATGAATGTAACAGTACAGCTGTCAGCTGTTACAGTTTAGTTCGGTTCGGAGTTGTAAATCAAAAATCAACGTGTGTAAACCTGTCTCGAAATTACTACAATTTTTTTGTTTGTAAATAAATATTTTGTAGATATTGTTTAGTGAAAGTGATTAGAGAATTTATTGAACATGCGTTCCATGATTGATTTGTGCTTTTTATGCTCAAATGATAAATGCAAGTTTGTGGACAACAAAATTGTTGCTCAAGTGGAATATCTTATACCTGAAATTGTAAGTAGCTTTATACATTTTACTTTTCTTTAAACGTATTGAATAACTTTGGGACTTATATTGAAATACGAAGTCATATAAAGAAAATAACCTCAAAAGTCCAAGTTCTTGTATACAATTTTTATACAAACGCCATATTCTCCAAAATTAAAATCCTATTCTTCCCTAGAAAACAGAAAGTTCTATTTAAAACAATTTTTTGATGGGTTTTATGAAAAGCTAGGAGTACTTATTACTGACTGATTGATTTATAAATTAACAATATTTTTTTTCACTCATTATTATGTGAAGCTACGTACTACTTTTAACATTTCGATGCCTATGGAATAATTCCATCTGCTAATTAAATGTTTATATGTATAATGTGTTCTAACGAGAAATGATGAATGGAAGCAGTTATGGTAGGGCGTTGTATAGTTGTAACATGGTTGTAATGTAACCATGACGCCATCTTAGGCAATTAGGCAATACTTTCTAGAACTATAGTAATAAAATTCGTGCACTTTATAATCCGAAAAGTGACAGGTAGAAGATAGTTCAAGGTTGATGCTCACAGTGGACCAGAAAAGTGTAACGGTCAAACATAGGCGCCAAATTCAAATTCAGTTGATAACAATAAGCACATAATTTTAATCCTCGTGTATTTCTTGCGGAAGAAATGTTTGCTCAAGTTTAAAGACCGAGAAATCTCATAAAATTAAATCTCTTACACAAAGCATTATATGTAGCACCTAAACCGATCCTTTATTTCCTGATTCGTTCTATACTATTCACATGAACTGTGCACACTTTATAATTATTTAAACAAAAATACAACACTACAAAATTCAATGAACGTATGTTTCGATTTGATCCTACAACTGTGGTATACTCCACTGGCATAGCTTCTGTTGCACTAATATACCTATTAAACTATATACTGCTAAACGGTACACAAGAAATTTCCGGAACATTTTGCACTCTTAAAGCGTGAACACGGGCCCTTATGCGCATGCGTCAGCTGCATTCGATTCATTATTCACCTACAGGCTATGCGCTAGACAAGGTTTGATAGCTAATAGGTGCTTTCCATAGGTGCTTTCCATTTAGCAGAGCTCTTGGAGTAGGTAGCACCGAAGTGAACTGATCCGCAACTACTCTCAAAGTGTTTTAAAGGAACAGTCAGGGGGAGCAGTTGGCAACAGTATTTCTGCTTTTTCAGCATCTTCGGCACTAATTAGAAGTTTATAATTTGTGTTTGATGCCGCGTCAAATAAATTAATTTCAGACAAAGACATTGTTTATATTTAATAACCTCAAATATGCGCAATATGCGCAAATAACAGTGACAGTTGACATACAAAACAGTCAAACAATATCCTATAGCGCATGCGTCCCAAACGGAGTTGTCTACTCCAAAAAATTCGGGGTGCTTGAAGGGGGAAGGGACGAAGAACGCGAGTAGCTCCGGATCATTTAGCCCTGGCTAAATGGAACGCGCAAAACAGTCATAGGCGTAGTTAGGATCTACTCGGAGCTACTCCGTATGATAAATGGAAAGCACCTCATTTAGCAGAGCTCTTGGAGTAGGTAGCACCGAAGTGAACTGATCCGCAACTACTCTCAAAGTGTTTTAAAGGAACAGTCAGGGGGAGCAGTTGGCAACAGTATTTCTGCTTTTTCAGCATCTTCGGCACTAATTAGAAGTTTATAATTTGTGTTTGATGCCGCGTCAAATAAATTAATTTCAGACAAAGACATTGTTTATATTTAATAACCTCAAATATGCGCAATATGCGCAAATAACAGTGACAGTTGACATACAAAACAGTCAAACAATATCCTATAGCGCATGCGTCCCAAACGGAGTTGTCTACTCCAAAAACTTCGCGGTGCTTGAAGGGGGAAGGGACGAAGAACGCGAGTAGCTCCGGATCATTTAGCCCTGGCTAAATGGAACGCGCAAAACAGTCATAGGCGTAGTTAGGATCTACTCGGAGCTACTCCGTATGATAAATGGAAAGCACCTATTGTTGACACTTTCCACTTATACGAGTGATAGGGGTTAAGCGCTATATAGTTTAATAGATATATTGTTGCACTTGACCTATTTATAGGTGGGTGAGGGAGTATCAACGACATACGCTATCTCGGTTTGCAAGAGCTGCTTAATTTCTTTGACGAAATATATTTTTTTGTCTGTAAAATCACACTCCCATATGAAACGATTCAAACTATGAAAACGCGCCAAAGGCAAATTCTAACCTCACTTTTCTGATCTATTCAAAATGTGACTCAAATTATATAGATACAGGATATAGTAGCTAAACAAACTAACTCAAATAATTTCTATATTATAAACGATACAAGAAAATACTATAAGACAATCATGTAGAAGGCCAAGGGGGAACATGCGAATAGAGAAGAAAATATTTTTTTAAACCAGTGGTTCTCAAGTTAAAATACAAATTTATATTTTTGTCAATGGGACGGTATATATTTTTAGGAATATTCGATAGAGTATTTTTTTTATTTGCTCCTTCGTTAGGATTTTAATTTGAATTCATTGGTATAATATTTTTATATCCTTACATAACGATTTTTTTGAGAAAAATGCATGTAAAGTTTTATATTAATTTGTTTAAATATGGATATAATAAGAGTGTCATAAATAAGAAAAATGAATACTCGTACGTATTTTTTTTACATAGAATTAGAGTGCCGTGACAGAAAGAAATGAATATTTTGTTCTTTTAATTAATCATATGTGAACGCAAACGAAATATTCACGTATTTATTTAATGACATTCTAATTCTTTGTAAAAAATTAACAAATTAATTTTTTCCATTCATGGCACATTTATTATAGCAATATTTTAATCAAATTAATATAAAAATTTACATGCATTTTTCTAAAAAAAAAAAATCGTTTTGTAAGGATCTAAAAATATTATACCACTGAATTCAGAATTGAATTCCGTAACGAAGGGGCAAATGAAAAATGCATGTTCTCATTTAAAATAAGAAAGTTAGGTCCTGTATTTTGAGAACCACTGATCGAAAGAAATATTTTTCTTTTATTTAAATTTGTCTTGTGAAATAGAAATTGTTTGCCCATTTAACCGTCTTTCTAGCTCTTATAGTTCTCGAGATAGTAATGGTGGCCCATTTAAAATGAACACCTGTATTTAATCAGCGTTATAGTTGGCTTTGGCACAAGTCGAAAAAAGTAGTTTATTATGCTTTCTGAGCTATATAGAATGAAAAAATGAGAAAACTGAAAAAAATAATATTAAAAATAAGAAAAGGTGATCTGTAATAAAGTTTTTCTTTTGTTTCTTAATTATTTTCAATATTTTCTCCAAAAATTAATAATTCATGTTTTATTTATGATTAAAACAATAGAAAGACAGTGAAGTAGGTTGAACATATTTTTATCTTTTACCGCTTAGCCAAATATGGTCAACCTACTTCGCTGTCTTTCTGAAGCCACTGTCTACCGAAATCCGAGTTCTGTGCGTTAGGTTCCGTTTCTGTCTGTTGTTTTTATAAAATTTTCGCGCTCAAATTGTTTCGTGGGCAGTTTGGGTGGGCAGGTTGCGAGGGCAGAGTTTTTAATCACATTATATAGATTATATGGATTAAATATTTAAATATAAACAAATAGTGTTTTGAAGGTCAGCCAACTTTGACCCCCACTACATCGACAACTTCACCTAAATAATAATAAATAATAATAAATAATAATAAATAATAATAAATAATAATAAATAATAATAATAAATAATTTTTTTTTTTTTTTTTTAACTAGAAGAGGGCATCAACTGCTGAGGTTATTAGCCCATATACTAATCAAAAAGTATAATATAAATAAATACACGGGACATATACTACTATAAGTATTACAAATAGAAGTATCATAATAATTTTGAAAAAGGTAACATGTAAATAAATATGTAAAATAAATATACATATGTATACGAGATCAACAAAACCCACATGCATAAAATACAATATAAAAATATAAGTTTTAACGCATACTTATGTATACGTATAAGGGAAAAATATAAAAGTATACAAGAATTAAATAAAGAAAATTTAAATGAGATGAGAAAAAAAGACAAGTCTATAACTTTTCATATATATTTACCGCACGCAAAAACTTCAGAACATTACGAATCTTACCAGAGTCTGTTAAAATAAAGGAAAGGTCTTGATCTAAATGATGTAGTCGCCTGAGTAGATCATACTGTGGACATGCAACAAGAATGTGTTCAACTGTCAGAGCAGTATCACATCTGTTGCACATAGGGGCATTATCCCGATTTAAACGGTACCCATGTGTCAGACTTGTATGACCCATTCTCAGACGATGGATCTTGACTTGATCCCTTCTAGTAAGATCATTCGGCAATAAAACTGGTGCAACCAACGGCTTAATGGTTTTTAGATGGTTCTGAACCCCATCCCATGTGCGCTGCCACAAAGCCAATACCTCTTTCTTCAGATGAAGACTTATATCTGAAGATTTATACATTACCACATCAACAGAGTTACTATCAGCGGCGAAACGTGCTGCCTCATCAGCCAGTTCGTTACCCCTAATGCCGACGTGACTTGGCACCCAAAGAAAATAAATATCTCTCCCTGTCTCATGAAGATGTTTCATGAGGGACAAGATTTGCTGAATAATTGGGTCAACAGTAAAAGGGCTTGAAATGGCTTGTAGGACGCTCAAAGAATCGCTTACTACGAGGAACTTCCTAGAAGTTCTGACGAACTCGCAGTAGCGTAGAGCTTGCCAGATAGCATAGGACTCTGCTGTGTAGATAGAAGTTAGAAGAGGCATTGACCATGAGTGCTGTGTGTTATCGACAGCAATTGCGCAACCAGTACCATGGTGGGTTTTAGAACCATCTGTATAAATTACCATCGTGTCTTTGTATCCGTGCAGAACCTCTAGAAACCTTGACTGTATCATTATCGGGGGACTGTTGGACTTGTCGTACAAAGTTAGTATGTAGTTGGTCCTAGCTAATGGAACCAACCACGGCGGTACTTCAGATTCCCCTACAGGAATCGATAATGGTATATCATAGTTTATTTGGTCTAGAAGCTCTTTCGCGCGGATACCAGCGGGTCTGGTTTGAATTTGTCGTGGATTGCACCAATTATCACTCCGAAAGAAAGTACTGAAGTTCTTGTGTTGCGGTAAGGACTTGATTTTAGAAACATAAAGCAGCAGAAACTTTTTACGTCTGACATCAAGTGGCGTCAGTCCTGACTCTGAATACAAATTTAATGTGGGGGTACTGGGAAACGCACCAAGAGCGTACCGTAGAGCCTGGTTGTGGATTGAGTCTAGTCTGTTGAGGGTTGTACGTTTTGCCGAGGCATAGACGACACACCCGTAATCAATCTTTGATAAAACCAGAGATTGGTACACCCGTATAAGAGTTTTGGGTTCTGCTCCCCATTTAGTACCCGCCAACATTTTTATAATGTTTAGAGCTTTAAGACAAACAGTCCTTAGCTCTTCAACATGTAATTTCCAAGTTAGCCTTGGATCGAAATGGAGTCCCAGGAATCTGACGCTATTGACGATTTTAATAGTATTATCCCTCATAAAAAGCAGTGGTCCATAGTGTGGTCGGTTTAGGCGACAGAAGTGCATGCACTGGGTTTTTTCTTGAGAGAACCTGAATCCAATTTTGTCAGCCCTCCGGGTAATGCTGTTAATTGCAGATTGCAAAGTTCTGTTGATGTCTCCCATCTTCTTACCAGAACAGAAAATGGCGAGATCATCAACATACAGACACATACCTACAGAGCTGACAAAGGACACAAGCTCATTTACCGCAATGGCAAAAAGTGTGACGCTCAAAACAGAGCCTTGGGGTACTCCATTCTCTAATATCCTTGAGGATGATAGAGAAGTACTGACTCGAACTCTAAATTTGCGTTCTGCCAGAAAAGAAGAAATAAGTTGCGGCAAATTACCACGGAAACCCCAGCCATGTAGCTTCTTAAGAATGTGATACCGCCACGTCATATCATAGGCCTTCTCCAGATCAAAAAACACTGCAACCAAGTGTTCTTTATTATTGAAAGCAGTGAGAATTGCATCTTCTAGATATACGAGATGGTCAACGGTGGATCTGAATTTGCGAAACCCGGCCTGGTGATCTGACAGAAAATGATTGGTTTCCAGAATCCACATAAGACGGTTGTTGATCATTCTCTCGAATATCTTTCCGATGCAAGACGTTAAACTGATCGGCCTATGATTTGACGGTATCGATAGGTCTTTTCCGACCTTAGGGATAGGGATGACAATGGCTTCCTTCCACTTCTCAGGATATGAACCTTCTTGCCAGAGCATATTGTATACGGAAAGCAAGTGTAGTTTAAAATCAAGGGTTAAATTTTTAAGCATATCGTTGGTAATTCTATCTAAGCCTGGAGATGACGACTTCGATAGGCTGAGAGCATATTCCAGTTCCATAAGTACGAATGCAGCATTATAATAAAGAATTTCAGTAGTACTGAAATCTAGCGGTACTTCCCTGTCCGCTTTCGAGTTTTGAAACTCTGGTATGTAATTAGAAGAGCTGCTAGTACTTTGGAACTGGTCGGCCATTATTTCCGCGATAGCGGATGGATCATCCGTATAAGTTCCATCATCCAGTTTTAGACAGGATATGCCTGTAGAATTACCATGCCCAGCAATACGTTTAACCCTTGACCAACATTCTTTTGTTGTGGTATTGGACGAAATACCAGAAACATATTCGTCCCAAGATTTTCGCTTGCTTTCCAATATACAACGTCGTGCTAGTGCTCTGGCTTTTTTAAAAAGAATAAGGTTCTCCTGAGTGGGAATCCGTTTGAAGCGGTTGAAAGCCATTTTTTTATCCCGGACCAACTCTTGAATTTCGCGGTTCCACCAGGGAACCGACCTTCTTTGAGCTTTGGACTTGCTCTGAGGGATTGCAGTTTCTGCTGCTAAGAAAATATTTTCTGTTAGTTCTTCTACATTTACATTGGTGTTATTAGTCATGGGTGGAATTTTAAGGGATGCCTTGAAACATGACCAATCGGCTTTACTCATTAACCAACTTGGCGCAAACACTTGTTCACACATGGGAGTGTCAGTAGTGATCACTATAGGAAAGTGATCACTTCCATGTAGATCATCAAGTGCCCGCCAAGAGTAACGAGTTGATAATGTTGAAGAGAATATAGTTAGGTCGATACAAGAAAAGGTCCCTGAACAGGCATTAAAGTATGTGGGCGAACCATCATTTACTAGAACAAGATTTGGATCATCAAGCAGGTTCTCAACAATTCTACCCCTTGGATCAATATGCCCAGATCCCCATATGAAATGGTGGGCATTGAAATCTCCCAGAAGAATAAAGGGAGTGGGAAGTTGCCGAATAATACCTTGAATGTCAGTCAAATCCCAGTTGGCGTCAGGTAAATATATGTTACAAATAGTAACGTTAAATGGGGCTGACATTCGTATAGCAATCGCTTGAATATTAGTGTTGAGATTAACCTGCTTGAAACTCGCATCTTGTCTTACGATGATCGCCACACCTCCGTTGACCCGGATATGGGGTGCAGAATCGAACCTAACTATACTATAATTCTTCAATGAGTAAACCTGTCCTGGTGTAAAGTGTGTTTCTTGAAGACACGTACATATCGGATTAAATTCCGATAGTAGCATCTTCAAGTCACAATAATGAAAGACGCATCCCCTAATATTCCACTGAATAATATTGTTCATGACTTATAATATAATGTAGAAGAACTAAACTGGTTTTCTTGGTTTGCCTAAAGGCCAACCCTTCTTTTTCTTTTGCTGCTGCGACGATGCAGAGCAAAGAGAAAGATCTTCGTCAGAAGAAGAAACAATACAAGAATTATTTGCCCTTATCTTTTCCTTAGTAGGAATGAAAGATGGAGAAGGGCCAGGAGAAATAGACACAATAGAAGAAGAAATAGTGTTTAATGATTTCTTCTTTTGTGTAGGAATTTTTGATGGTGTCGGGAAAGGATTACTGGTGACAAGAGGCGCATTTTGTTCGGCATTAAAAGTTTCTTTCGTAACAAAGATACTTTTCAATGCCTGAACTATGTGGGGAATTATTTCTTTGGCAAAGGAAGTAGTATCCGGTTTTGCTGAGGCTGATGCTTTATTGGCATAAGAGATACCGGCCGGTGTAGAAATAATGACCTTCTTCCTTGCCTCAAGATATGTAATATTCTCCTTTATTTTCATCTCTTGTATGGCAACCTCTTGCTTATAAATAGGGCAATTTTTGGAAAGAGGCAAGTGGTCTCCCTCGCAGTTACTACAGGTAATGGGTTCTATGCAAGGGGTTCCTTCATGTAAGGCCTTTCCACATATGCAAATCTGTGGACTTTTGCATCGTGCAGCTGTGTGTCCGAACTTTTGACAATGGAAACAGCGCATCGGTGCAGGCACATACATGCGTACAGGGAGGGACATATATGCTACTTTCAACTTAAGTGGAAGTTTCGGGGTATTGAAGGTCAAGACATGATTCGGTGTGTCTTTATATTGACCATTGAATTTTGTCTTAATGCGTCGCACTTCAATAACACCCTGCTCCCGTAACTCGTTGCATATTTCCTCCACTGTACAATTTAATAGATCTTTACAATAAATGACACCCTTGCATATATTAAGCGTCCTATGTGGGACCACTTCTATATCCATATTTCCCATTTTGGTCAGTTTTAATATTTTTTTTGCTTGTGAAGCCGAAACTGTCTCCACAAGTAGACCGTCTCTAATTTTCTTTATACTTTTTAAATCGCCGATTAATCCAAAAAGTAATTTTTGTATGACAAAGGGACTAATTTTTTCAAAATTTTCACCAAGCCTTTGAATGACCAAGAACCGGGGTACTACCGCCTTTTCTTGGTTCATCTCAGAAGTGGGGTTATTGGACATACCCGCACAAGATGTGTTTTTTGACGAGGTTTTCTCCCCGGGAGCTTTTAACACGGCTCCAAGCGCACCGTTTTTTGAGGTCGGTGAATAATAATAATAAATAATAATAATAAATAATAATAATAAATAATAATAAATAATAATAAATAATAATAAATAATAATAAATAATAATAAATAATAATAATAAATAATAATAAATGATAGTAATAACAATAATAACAATAATAACAATAATAACAATAACAATAATAACAATAACAATAATAACAATAATAACAATAATAACAATAATAACAATAATAACAATAATAACAATAATAACAATAATAACAATAATAACAATAATAACAATAATAACAATAATAACAATAATAACAATAATAACAATAATAACAATAATAACAATAATAACAATAATAACAATAATAACAATAATAACAATAATAACAATAATAACAATAATAACAATAATAACAATAACAATAATAACAATAATAACAATAATAACAATAATAACAATAATAACAATAATAACAATAATAACAATAATAACAATAATAACAATAATAACAATAATAACAATTATAACAATTATAACAATAATAACAATTATAACAATAATAACAATAATACCAATAATAACAATAATAACAATAATAACAATAATAATAATAATAATAGTTTATTAGGCCAACAGAATAATCCATTTATAGTGTTACAATACATAAATAATAGAGAAAAGATAGAAAGTTTCGTGTGGCGACTACTAAATTTCTCTCGAAAATTTGACTACTGAATGTGTAAACAGGTTTGTTCCAGTGGCGGCTCGTGCACTAAAACTTTGGTGAGGCAAGGTATCTAGAAAAAAAAAATTTTCATTCAAGGTCAAATGCCTTATAATTGAAAGTTACATTTTTTCAAGGGATGTGCAAATGCATATTTTTCCCCTCTCATGTACAAAAATAAATTGCCAGATCACAGAACAATTTAGGAAATTCTTTGACAAATAGTTTATCTTCATAAGACAATTGATTAAATGGATTTTTGTTAATTAAAAAACTTAACAACATCTTCAGAATTCCTTATATTGTCACCCAATTCTTTTAAAGTTGAAGTCGAAGTCATTATTTGGTTTTTTATTTTCAACTAAAATTCAAATTACAAAAACACTACCTGCGTGGGTGAACTATAAAAACAACGAAAAAAATAAAAGAATTAAATATTTATTGCAATACGTATCAGTCGTAAACCAGAGCCTATTATAATAAAAATGCATCGAGGTGAACTTAGCGATGCGTCGTCCAGCGACGGGCGAGTGTAGGCCTACCGTTCAACCAAGTACATCGCAACAAAATTCTTCATTAATAAGGGTGATATAAAGAATCCTGGAGTAATATACAGTGATTACTCGATGCAGGGAAAATTACTAGTGCCCGTAGATATTAATTAAATTATAAACAGAAATGAGACGATTGAATTTTAAATCAAAATACAGAATTTATTTTAACAGTCATCTGCTGCACCCCTACGGGATGGCCAGCTATATGGGGGTGATTAGTAGAGTCCTTAGCTATAAAGTCAAATAGTATTTGTAGTGGTACAATGCCGTATTTTTTTTATTTTAATTATTTTTCAGACTTTGTATAAAGCAATGTATATGCGGTTATATTTAAGGGTTACCTACAACACCCCTACGGGATGGCCAGCAACAAGGCTATATGGGGGTGATTAGTAGGGTACTTAGCTATAAAATAAAAATGTATTTGTAGTGGTACAACGCCGTTTTTCTTGTATTTTAATTATTTTTTAGACTTAGTATAAAGTAAAGTATATGCGGTTATATTTAAGGGTTACCTACAACACCCCTACGGGATGGCCAGCTACAAGGCTATATGGGGGTGATTAGTAGGGTCCTTAACTATAAAATAAAAAAGTATTTGAAGTGGTACAACGCGGTTTTTTTTATTTTAATTATTTTTCAGACTTTGTATAAAGCAATGTATATGCGGTTATGTTTAACGGTTAACTACAACAACCCTACGGGATGGCCAGCTACATGGCTATATGGGAATGATTAGTAGGGTCCTTAACTATAAAATAAAAAAGTATTTGAAGTGGTACAACGCGGTTTTTTTTATTTTAATTATTTTTCAGACATTGTATAAAGCAATGTATATACGGTTATGTTTAACGGTTAACTACAACAACCCTACGGGATGGCCAGCTACATGGCTATATGGGAATGATTAGTAGGGTCCTTAACTATAAAATAAAAAAGTATTTGAAGTGGTACAACGCGGTTTTTTTTATTTTAATTATTTTTCAGACTATGTATAAAGCAATGTATATGCGGTCATGTTTAACGGTTAACTACAACAACCCTATGGGATGGCCAGCTACATGGCTATATGGGAATGATTAGTAGGGTCCTTAACTATAAAATAAAAAAAGTATTTGAAGTGGTACAACGCCGTTTTTTTTATTTTATAGCTAAGGGCTCTACTAATTACCCCCATATAGCCTTGTAGCTAGCCATCCCGTAGGGGTGTTGTAGGTCACCCTTAAACATAACCGCATATACATTACTTTATACTAAGTCTGAAAAATAATTAAAATAAAATAAAAATACGGCGTTGTACCACTTCAATTTCTATTTGACTTTATAGTTAAGGACCCTACTAATCATCCCCACATAGCCTTGTAGCTGGCCATCCCGTAGGGGTGTTGTAGGTAACCCTTAAACATAACCGCATATACATTACTTTACACTAAGTCTGAAAAATAATTAAAATACAAAAAAAGGCGTTGTACCACTTCAAATACTATTTGACTTTATAGCTAAGGACTCTACTAATCACCCCCACATAGCCTTGTAGCTGGCCATCCCGTAGGGGTGTTGTAGGTAACCCTTAAACATAACCGCATTACATTGCTTTATACATAGTCTGAAAAATAATTAAAATAAAAAAAATACGGCGTTGTACCACTTCAATTTCTATTTGATTTTATAGTTAAGGACCCTACTAATCACCCCCATATAGCCTTGTAGCTGGCCATCCAGTAGGGGTGTTGTAGGTAACCCTTAAACATATCCGCATATACATTGCTTTATACATAGTCTGAAAAATAATTAAAATACAAGAAAAACGGCGTTGTACCACTACAAATACATTTTTATTTTATAGCTAAGTACCCTACTAATCACCCCCATATAGCCTTGTTGCTGGCCATCCCGTAGGGGTGTTGTAGGTAACCCTTAAATATAACCGCATATACATTGCTTTATACAAAGTCTGAAAAATAATTAAAATAAAAAAAATACGGCATTGTACCACTACAAATACTATTTGACTTTATAGCTAAGGACTCTACTAATCACCCCCATATAGCTGGCCATCCCGTAGGGGTGCAGCAGATGACTATTAAAATAAATTCTGTATTTTGATTTAAAATTCAATCGTCTCATTTCTGTTTATAATTTAATTAATATCTACGGGCACTAGTAATTTTCCCTGCATCGAGTAATCACTGTATATTACTCCAGGATTCTTTATATCACCCTTATTAATGAAGAATTTTGTTGCGATGTACTTGGTTGAACGGTAGGCCTACACTCGCCCGTCGCTGGGCGACGCATCGCTAAGTTCACCTCGATAGTTATTTGTATGTCTTGTTTGGCCATTTCAATCTGGTGGAAGCCAGATGCTAAGTCTAACGTAGGAAAATAATGACAACGTCCAAGTTTGTCTAGTAAATCAGTTATATTTGGTAGTGGATATTTGTCGTTAATGATCTTTTCATTCAGTTTCCTATACTCCACTTGCGTTTACTGGATGCGTCAAGCTTTTTGGGAACAACCCAAATAGGCGATGACCATGGAGAACATGATGGTCTGATAATATTTTGATCTAATATATTTTGTATTTTAAAAAACTGGAGGCCATTCAAAGAAAAATGGTCAATTACTGTTATTTTAAAATGCATAATCAGTACCCCAACTTTGACTGCAATTACAATTCGCTACTTTCTCATGTAAATATGGTATCCTTAGAGAATAGGAGAAATTTTCGCTCTTGTATGTTTTTATTCAAACTTATTAATAATGTGATACATGACTCTGGCATTCTTAGCCGATTATTCATAAGTGTACCACGTATTTCTTCTAGAAATAAAAATACTTTTTACCTCTCCGCAACACGGACAAATTATGAACTAAAATCACCAATTAGACAAATGTGCACTATATTCAATAAATTACCATGTGGAGTTGATATATATTTTGATTCAATCCCTTCTTTCAAACGTTATCTCTTTCAACATTTTAATTAGTTCGAGCAGTTCGATGTATCTAAAAACATTTCATAATGTTTTCTAGATTTTCTTACTGGTTAAATTGTATATTATACATATGGTTATATATTTTTTTGTAGTATTTGTAATAATGTTGTATGTATATATATTTTTTCTCTCTCATGCTTTGTATCTCTTGCGTCGAAGCATTTATATCTTTGTAATTTGTTTATTTTTTATAATCATCCTCTAATTGGGATCTTTTTCCTGTAGGATTTACAAATAAATAAATAAATAAATAAATAAATTACAGATTTTATTATGTACAAGAGAAAATTACTTCAAATACTTTCTACAGGTTGTTCAACCAACTTAAAAATGAGCACCCTGTCTATTTATTTTAAACATATTTTTTATAATTCACACATAATACATATATGTAGTGTAAATAAACGAAATATAAAATGGGTTTGACTTATATTAAACATATAAATTTGGTAAAGTGAAAATGATTAGGTAGAAGACGCACGTCATCAACCTGAAAAAAATCTTATAAAATGAAATATATTGGGTATTTATTTTTTAAAAAAGAAAAAATATACGAGTATTAAAGAAACGAATATATTAATGAATTTACAATGCCATATAAAATTATTTGACACAACACGGTTATTCTCAGTAGTGCCAACGTAGGGTAGGAATATAAACGACAATTATTTCAAATAATTATATATTCTGTAAAAGGAATAACAATTAACTTAGAAATCATTGTAAATATCATTAATGTATAGATTACTTAATGCTAGTACTTTTTTCATCTTTTTTTAAAAAATAAATAACACATAATAATTTGTACAAGTTATTTTTCATTTTATAAAGTTTTTTTTCAGGTTAATGACGTGCGTCTTCTGCCTAATTATTTCTACTATAGTACATCCGAGTACACAGTATAGGTCACCCAATTAATACTAAACATGCATAAAACTAAAGGAATAATGCCATGCGTAAATAGGATTCCAATTAAGACAACAATATTCCAACTTTGATCTAACAAATGCATAATATAATCTCTTTAGCGTAGACAAGTTATGAAATACTTACAAATTATAAAGCCTAGCATTCTATATGACGATTTTACAATAACATCAATATGATTTTGAAAAGTTAACTTTGGGTCAAATAGTGGTCCAAGGTTAGTATACTCTGGTACTCGCTGAAGTATAGAGTTACCCATGTTATAATAATTGTAAGTATAAACATATTTTTTTACAAAGAAACTCATTATCTTACATTTGCTATAATTGAAAAATAGTTTAGAGGTTTGTGACCAAGCAAGAACACTTTCAATATCTTGCTGTAATAAAAAACAGTCTTGAACAGAATTTGTTGTTTTAAAAAATTTCAAATCATCAGCATATAATAATACTTCAGAATGTGTCACAGTTTGAATTAAATCGTTGATGAAAAGTATGAACAAGAGAGGCCCAAGATTTGAACCTTGAGGGACACCAGAAGTGGGAACAAACGTTTTGGAAGTAAAATTATTTACACGAACTTGAAGGTTACGACCATGCAAATAAGAACGAAGGAAAGAAATAAGATTTGGAGAGAAATTAAATGTGTTACTTAGTTTGCAGAGAAGAATATCATGATTAACACTGTCAAATGCTTTCTTAAAGTCCGTATACACAACGTCAACTTGTGTGTTATCATATAACGAATTATAAGTAAATTCCGTGAATTTCAATAGATTTGTGGTAGTCGATCTTCCTTTTACAAATCCATGTTGCTGAGAAGAAATTTGAGTATGGACAGCAGAAAAAAAAATGACAATAGAGGATAGATTCAAATTTTTTTGAGATATTGGAGAGAATAGCGATAGGACGATAGTTAGTAATGTCACCAGATTTCAAGATAGGACTTATATATAGTCATTTTAAGAATAGAAGGAAAGATATTATGTTTGAGAGAAAGATTAAAAAGCTATTTACGAGGATGAACAAAGATATTAGCACACGCCTTGATGATATAAGCGGGTAAGTTATCAGGGCCTGGGTTTTTGGACGGCTTTAAATTTTTAATGGATAACAAAATTTCATCATCTGTATTAAAATCAATTTTTACATCTCTGACATTGGGATCTTGTTTGCACGTCTTTTTAAAATCTGCACAATCTGACCGTTCAGGTACTACATATACACTCGAATAGAAATCAGCGAAGCCATTTACAATTTCAGGTGTATTATCGTAATTTACATTATTAAAGTGCATATGACCAGGAATACGTGATGAACGCTTTTTATGATTGACATACTGCCAAAGCTTCTTTGGATCTTTATTTAGACTACAGTAGAACGCCGATTATCCGAACGCCGATTAACCGAATCGCCAATTATCCGAATCGGTCCTAAGCGTAATATAAAAAATTAAAACCAAGTATTTATGTATGTAATTTTTGTTTTGTTTTGTTGTAACAAGTTGGAACTCGCTGGAGTCCAGATATATTTCAACTGTGATGGTTTTTGCTACTACATATGTTGTACCTCTATTATTGTTGTGAATATTTATACATACTTTGTATTTTTGTTAAGGCCTGATGGGGTTGCAACTTACTTTGATCAGGATGTTCAAGTGAGCGTTATTGTAGAACTGTGTTTGTTAAACTTAATAAAGTTTATTCTATGTGTGACAGTTCGTTTTTCTTTATTACCAGTCTATGTCCGATTATCCGAATTTTCGATTATCCGAATCGACCCCGGTCCCAATTAATTCGGATAATCGGCGTTCTACTGTATTTTCAACAGATTTTGTATAGTTGTCATATGATCTTTTGATTTTCTGTTTAACGACAGCACGGAAACGTTTAAATTCATTTAAATATTCAATATTTTTATGGAGTTTGTATAGATTATGGTACTTATTTTTTAGTTTCAGTAGAGAAATAATTTCATTATCAAACCACGGAGGATATTTCGGAGTAAATTTTCTACTGCGAGGAATACACACATCCATAATTTTATAATAGTATATTAAAGAACGAATGTCATAATTGTCATTTTATTTTGTGAAAAGGAAGTTTGGCTAACGTCGCGTAGCGGAGTTGTCCAAACCTGCGAACAAAATAATCGACAATTGACATGAGTTCTTTATACTATTTTTTCTATTTTGCGCTTTTTATGATCTTTTTAAATAAAGAATCGTAAATTCAAAATTTAGGGAATTTTGTGTTAGTTGGTAATAATGTGACATTTGAAAATTCAATTGTTTAAATTTAAAATTGTCTCGCGTTGTTTACAATCAAATTCATATCAAATTAAAAATGAATACAGACGATTTTTTGTGTACTCCACCTGAAATACGTGAAATTACGGAAAATACATTTTATAATTCCAAGAACAAACAATGAAAAAAGTCAGGTTTCATAGTCATAACCAAATATATATTTTTTTACAAGTTACTTACATTTTATTGTATAAAATTAACTGAAAAGGATGTGGAAAGTGTAAAACTATATAATTATACACATCTTATATTTAAAACACTATTTTCTTATATCTTCTTGACATTTCTCATCTGCCACCATTTTGCTTTTGTCTGAACTACTACACAACCTGCGTAACTTGGCTATGACATCAGTGCCAAAAAGCTCGAACTAATTTACCGACAGAGTTCATAAATAAATAAAAATAAATTACATATTTTAAATCAACAATTAATAGTGTTTTGAACTATTTATGCGCCGAAATATATATATATATATATATATATATATATATATATATATATATAAACAAAAATAAAAATCTTTACAATCGTTAGTATCGTTTATTCAGTGAGGTTTGACATGTGATATTTTTTGACATAACATTTCAGCTATGCTACCAACTTTATAAAAATAAATTGTACTAGGCTGTTACAACACTCAAACGAGCTATTAACGAACTCCTTTGGGTGCTGTAATAGCTTTGTTACAGATGCAAAATAGAAAAAGAATATTATAAAACTCGTTAAACGCTAAATCTACGTCGTCATATTCATTTAGAACACTCTAATCAACCTCTGATAATTTATTGTACAATTCAAGGAAGTTTGCAACTCGGAAATTGTAAGTTAAAGAAGAAGAATTGATAGATGAATTAGGGATTCTAATACAAGAAGATGATAACGAAATAGAAAGTGAGGGATGATGCAGATCTTCATCAACAAGAGGACTGATACTGCGAGAAACAGTGCAAGGGAGATCAGATACAACAACATCTAATAGCCGATTGTAGTGGTTTACAACTCTATTATGTTGTGTTGCATTCAAAACTGTAATGAAATTATCAAAATTAGAAACAAATTTATAGGAAAAAAAGTTCAAGCGCTTCAAAAATAAAATTTTGCTGATCTAATGAAATAGGCGGAGGTAAATGTATTACAATAATAAAGACAGAGGTAGATGGAGAAAAAGTTACTTTAGTACAGACCCCAAGTAACACTGACCGACGGTCGACCAAAAAGTGACGTCGATTTCAGGTTGAATTTAAGTCATATACTGCCGTCTAATCCGACGTCTATATGACGACATTGTGACGCTGATTTTTGGTCTGAAATAGGTCTATTTAGACGTCTAATCAGACGTCTATACGACAGCACTGTGACGTTGATTTTTGGTCTGAAATAGGACTATTTAGATGTCAGATTTGTGGTCGCTATGACGTCCATATGACGACTTTATATGGTCATAATTAGGTCTATTTAAACCTTTTTTCCACGTCTAATTTGACGTCTTTATGACGATTATTTTTACTTTATTGTTAATATTATTAAAAATTCAAATTTAAATTTATTTAATTTGGCAATTAATAACGAAGGGATATATTATTTTTATTTATATATCAATTCATTATGCAAAAATATATAACAATATATTGTTTATTATAATGATTTTTAAAATTAGAATAAATGTAATATAAAACTTAGCTTATATTTACATATATGTATAATATATATTTTTATTTAATTATTGTCATTACCAAAATCTACGAATAGAAGCAAATTGGCACACCCAAATATAGGTATGCCGTGGTGATATTTATATTTTATTTATTTAAAACATATTACATGTTTACATAATTATTAATGCGAAACGGAAACAATTTATATCTGTTATATTTTTTGGTATAAAAATCATGGACATATTAATTTTCAACAATTTAAACAAAACCTAGTAGTGCTTTAAAAAAACCATTTTAAAAAATGTTGCAAAAGCAAATGTATAAATAAAGGGAAATATATAATATAAAAACAAAGATTTATCTATATAGTTTTACGGTTTTACCTGAGCATTTCCTATAGCTCCAAAAATCCCAGTTTCCTAAGTTTTCCAAGAATCTATATCTTCCCTTTCAAGCTATTCTAGAACAATTGGATTCAAGTAAACCATCGACAAAGAGACATCATAGTGATTTTTAATACATATTTCGATTCTGGTGATCTTGATCAAGTTGCATTTTTTTTTTAATGAAAACTTAATTTCTAATTTCTCTTGTATAGATTGGCATTAGCTGTAATAGAATTTGTTGGTACAAATTCTATACAAATTGCCGAAATGTTGGCTGCGTAATAAAAATAATAAAATTTATTGTGCTTGGCCCGAAAATTTGAAATATAAAAAAAAATGGTTCGGGCAATTAACAATTAGTCCCAGCAGCCCAATTCTGAATATAAATTATACAAGGTGGATAATTTACAATAATTTGGTAAGTTGAAAGAATTATATTTTCATTTTTATATTTACAACTCTTTTCTAAAATTAAAAGAAATTACAGCAAAATAAAAATAAATCAAATAAAAATTGACATATGCCAGCGTACATACATCATATGATGTATGAACGCTGCATATGCTCAGACCACGACGCACTCTTCGCCATTTTTATGTTGTGCATGTCCAGCATTTTAATTACCACGGGAGAATACTGAAAATAACATTTCTTAATACGAACATTGAAAATTTAATATATTGTAAGTAGATAAAATTGTGCTTATATTGCTTATGACAATTATTTTTTTATAGATATGGTAAGACACGAAACGAAGTGCCATTATGAAGAATATAAACAAGCAATCATAACCAAGAGATGTGAACTAGTTGAAATATGCACCACACAAGAACGTGCATATAAATTATAAATACATAAATATTTTTTTTTTGTAGATATAAGATGCATTATTTAATTAATTAATTTGTGTTTTTTCTAATATTTTTTCAAATACTTTTTATTACTTATATTTATATTATTTTGCATTAATATTTGTATTTTTTATATTATACAGTATAAATAAAACGAATTAAATTATTTATTTTTCCTACCATCATTTATGTTTATACCATAAAAATTACGTCTTAAAAAGACATATTATCCATTGTTGGGTGTGCTAATCTGCTTATACCCAGATTTCGGTAATGATAATGACATATTTGTATCGTGCGGGTATTTTCCAAACGTCACCTGACGAACACTCATTGCTGGTGTCGAAAATGCACCACAGGGGTCAATTTTGGCCATTTAAAATTCGAAATATCAGGCGAAATAATATTATTTAAAATTCATCATACATTTATAAATTTGTATATTACAATTATATTATATAAATAATTGAAGTAAATCAGCAGGTATTGCTTGTTATTTGCATTGAAAATTATAAATAAACAAATTGATAACATTTGTTGTTGCTTGGTGACTTTAAAGCACGACATGTTTTAATCTTGAGATTATGCTCGCTTTTTAGTACGCTGATCAGTGTTTATGATACAGGTATAACAAAAAATATTTTCAGAATATAAGACTTAAGATGATTTAATAACATTTAATAAAATTAAAATGAGCACAAGGTAATAAAATACGGGTTTTATTATGTACTTAAGAGAAAATGCTTCAAATACTTTCTACAGGTATCTTTATTTTACATGAGTATTTCAATGATAAACCGCAAAAATCTGTTGTGGCTAGCACAATACCTTCCGTCAATCCTGTGTATTATGTATAAATTCCATAAACAAAAGATTCTAAATTTCCAGTAAAATTATTTCATAAACAAACTATGGAAATTGCACTTGACACTGACGTATTCTTCTTCTTTAGCTTTCCCCATTCCTTAGAGGTCGCTATTTTTTATTTTCTTCTTCCACTCATTTCTGTTTTACGTGTCGTTCTCATTCATTTCCTTTTCTCTCAAGTCTTCCGCAATAGTCTTTCCATCCTAGCTTTGGTTTTCCTCTGTTTCTTCAACCTTCTATTAAGCTATTCATTCTTCATCCAATTTTCATTTCTCCTCATGACATTTTCAAACCAATGTAATCATTCCATGTCTTCTCCAATATCTACTTCAACATTCTCATCTCTGCCACATTCATTTACTTTTTATTTATACTGTAATGTCGCCGCCACCGCCGCTCCGTAGCACTCGCCGCCGCCACGCCTTAGCAGGCGCAGCTGTGTCTCGCCAGAATATCCGCGCGTAACCGACCTGTTCGAATTTGTGAAGTATTGCGATGACGTGATCTATTGTGCATTATGTTTTTGTTGGCGGATGTTCTAGTAGGTTCTAGAACTAAAGTCGCCGGGTATATAACCCGTCGCCACAGCCAGCGAACACAGTCTGTGACATAGAAGTAACGCGTAAAGAAGTCTGATATAAATAAGCGTCGTGTTGGTGATATAAACAAACAGTCGACAAGAAGTGAACATAAATAAATGTAATTAGTGACAGAAATAGTAGTGTTAATTGTTTAAATAAATAATTTTACTGTTTAAGTGTCTTATAATATTCTTAGTCTTTAAATTACTGTTAATATTTGTTTATCATAGTGTTAGTTAAATTTATTATCTTTTAATTATCTTTTTAATATTTATTTTTCGTTTAATAAACGTATTCTTTTAATTAACAATAATTGTCTGAGTTTTACACTTCACCCATATAAATAAAACGTTACAATGCTGACATCTGTCAATTTGAATTATATGAATATATTAGTAGTTTCCATGTTTAACATAGCTGGTTGATTTATAAAATTTAATTTCTTTAAAATTCTTTAACTCTACATCTACTGAATATGAAGTATAAAATGTAATGAAATCGTATAGAGAATAATATATTCTTTAAACTATAATAACGTTAAATGTCAATAAATCAAATTTAACTATTAAATCTTCAAATCTTCACACACACACACACACACACACACACACACACACACACACACACACACACACACACACACACACACACACACACACACACACACACACACACACACACACACACACACACACACACACACACACACACACACACACACACACACACACACACACACACACACACACACACACACACACACACACACACACACACACACACACACACACACACACACACACACACACACACACACACACACACACACACACACACACACACACACACACACACACACACACACACACACACACACACACACACACACACACACACACACACACACACACACACACACACACACACACACACACACACACACACACACACACACACACACACACACACACACACACACACACACACACACACACACACACACACACACACACACACACACACACACACACACACACACACACACACACACACACACACACACACACACACACACACACACACACACACACACACACACACACACACACACACACACACACACACACACACACACACACACACACACACACACACACACACACACACACACACACACACACACACACACACACACACACACACACACACACACACACACACACACACACACACACACACACACACACACACACACACACACACACACACACACACACACACACACACACACACACACACACACACACACACACACACACACACACACACACACACACACACACACACACACACACACACACACACACACACACACACACACACACACACACACACACACACACACACACACACACACACACACACACACACACACACACACACACACACACACACACACACACACACACACACACACACACACACACACACACACACACACACACACACACACACACACACACACACACACACACACACACACACACACACACACACACACACACACACACACACACACACACACACACACACACACACACACACACACACACACACACACACACACACACACACACACACACACACACACACACACACACACACACACACACACACACACACACACACACACACACACACACACACACACACACACACACACACACACACACACACACACACACACACACACACACACACACACACACACACACACACACACACACACACACACACACACACACACACACACACACACACACACACACACACACACACACACACACACACACACACACACACACACACACACACACACACACACACACACACACACACACACACACACACACACACACACACACACACACACACACACACACACACACACACACACACACACACACACACACACACACACACACACACACACACACACACACACACACACACACACACACACACACACACACACACACACACACACACACACACACACACACACACACACACACACACACACACACACACACACACACACACACACACACACACACACACACACACACACACACACACACACACACACACACACACACACACACACACACACACACACACACACACACACACACACACACACACACACACACACACACACACACACACACACACACACACACACACACACACACACACACACACACACACACACACACACACACACACACACACACACACACACACACACACACACACACACACACACACACACACACACACACACACACACACACACACACACACACACACACACACACACACACACACACACACACACACACACACACACACACACACACACACACACACACACACACACACACACACACACACACACACACACACACACACACACACACACACACACACACACACACACACACACACACACACACACACACACACACACACACACACACACACACACACACACACACACACACACACACACACACACACACACACACACACACACACACACACACACACACACACACACACACACACACACACACACACACACACACACACACACACACACACACACACACACACACACACACACACACACACACACACACACACACACACACACACACACACACACACACACACACACACACACACACACACACACACACACACACACACACACACACACACACACACACACACACACACACACACACACACACACACACACACACACACACACACACACACACACACACACACACACACACACACACACACACACACACACACACACACACACACACACACACACACACACACACACACACACACACACACACACACACACACACACACACACACACACACACACACACACACACACACACACACACACACACACACACACACACACACACACACACACACACACACACACACACACACACACACACACACACACACACACACACACACACACACACACACACACACACACACACACACACACACACACACACACACACACACACACACACACACACACACACACACACACACACACACACACACACACACACACACACACACACACACACACACACACACACACACACACACACACACACACACACACACACACACACACACACACACACACACACACACACACACACACACACACAGGTTGGAGAGAATGCGTTATGCACGCCCGGTCTCGTGCCGGGGCAGAGGAGACCTGTACTAGGCAGTGTGGGACTTTAACCCACTAAACTCTCCCGTCCTTCGACGATTACCAACATCCTGGGACTATCATCGACATTACTTCAAGATGTGTGGCACTTAAGGATAGTTTTCTATCTTCTCTTTCTTATTTCATTGCAATCTTGCTTCGGCCTCTCTTTCTGCCTTCTCCTTACTTTGGAGTGTTTTTGTCACGAATTTTTTGACAGCCTCCCAGTTTTCCTCGTTTTCAAGCATTTTGTTAACCACTGTTTCTGGCGTTAATATCCCTGTGATGTCTTCCATTACTCTCCTACCTTCTTTCCATTTAGAGCAGTGGAAAGTTGTATGCTCGACGTCATCAGCTGTATCTACATTACAGTGTATACACCTGTTTATGGTAGGTACATGTTTAACAAACCTGTTCAAAAGTTGTAATTATCAAATAAAAAAAATATTTATTATATTATAAAGGTGATTTTATTTTTCCCATACATTTTACTTTATCTTCTTCATGTTTCACATTTAGCCGTTTCATGGCCTTTCTATAATTATATTATAAAATGTTTATTTTTTTTATATACCTTCAGTTAAATAGTATTAATATTACACTATTATTATTATCGAACAAAATATGTGCTAAATTTGTATCAAAAATATGTACATATCATTTGTAAATAAATAAATTTATTTGGCATATATAAAATATGTATTTGATTATTTTTAAATTGTAACTTAATAAATATATTAAAATTTTCATTTGTTTGTAATTCAAATATAATTACAAAATCAAATATTACTAAACAATACTGGAATGTGAACAAACCAGAACCAAATATATCAATGCGCGCCAACTTCATAGTGGTAGAGATTTGCATAGGTTGAGATTTGTGGAAGACGGCATAACTTTTTTTGTGATTTAAAAAACGTATTAACGGTTTGCATTAATGGTTTTTCTATATATTTTATGGATAAATTTATAAAATAATATAAAAGTTATATCCCGGAGCCTATGCTTTAAACACAACTCCGTGGTTACACAGTCCAATTCAAATGTAAGTGACTGACAGATAAATGTCACTGTAAGAAAAATAATCATTTCAAATTAATAATAGCAATGTATTAAAAAGAAAATTGTAAGTAGAGCAATAGTTATATGAAAAGGAATTTAATATATTTTCCATCTAGTAAATAAATAATTATATTATCACGTCATATTACCCATTGTTCGGTGTGAATCTGCTTTGTACACAGATTTCGGTAATGATGAAATATTTGTATCGCGCGGGTGTTTACCAAACGTCATCTAACGAACACTCATTGCTGGCGTCGCACCACAGGGGTCAATTTTGTGCCATTTAAAATTCGAAATATTAGGTGTTGATCAGGATTGATTCCGGGTCCCCAGATTCGTGACCAGACACTCAAGCACGCGGCCATGAAACCTCCTAGGTATGTATTGAAATTAATAAAAATTAAATGGCGGGAAGTACTGTGTTGGTCACATGAGATTTTTTTATTGTGTTTCTGACCTAAAACTACAATGAAAGTCAAATCCACAGGAAACAATGTTATTGTATATTTTTGACCAGATGTATATCTAAAAATTCATTTTTCTCAAAATGATCTGCACAAACAAATACTTATTTTGCATTTGGACTTAAATTTTACTATTCTTTTCTTCTTTCATCTTTTGTTAAACTATAAAGACTACTTATACTTTTGCATTTCCCTAATACAAACACGCATTTTTTTAAAAGAAGAATCCAAATAACAAACTTTCTGTCACTTTTAATACCGGATTCTTCAATTATGAGTACTTTGTGCTAGCGCGCGCCTTGTAAAGTGAACAAATTTTATTACATAGTTCTAGAAAGTATACATTGGGTATATCAGCATTGCCTGCTTCTATTTTCGTTTATTCTGACCCTACCCTTTATAATATCTTTAATCGATATGTTGTGTAAATCAAAAATATAGACAATGAAAGCTCATCTGTTATTCATAATGAACCGTGGTTTAGAACCTTTCAAATATTTGAGCATTTAATATACAACTCGCGGGAGCACTCATGAGATGGCACTGCAAATGGTTAAAATGTGAATTATACAAGTGTTACAACTGTTACAGTCTAGTTGGGTTCAGAGTTGTAAATCGAACTGTGTTAACCTCTGTTGTAACTGCTAGAAATTATTTGTTTGTAAATAAATATTTTGTAGATATTGCTTAGTTTTTTTTTTTTTTTTTAATTTATAAACGTTACAATGCTACAACGTTTGTCATATTAAAACTGGTCTCAGGGGACCAACCATTAATTTTTCCCTCATACATCTTAAGCTAGGTGCTTGAATACGTGTTATGTTACAACTTTCCCTTGCTGGTTATTGGTATTGCGCACGATTTTGTGTAATGGTGTGCTTTCGTTCACTCGTTGCTGCATTCTTTTGATCGGTGCCGTTTCTGTTTTCACATTACACCTTAGTTTGGAGTAGAGCTGTGCTTATCGATATTAAACATGTATCGATACGATATCGATACACAATTTAAAATATCGATAATATCGATACAATTTATAAAGGAGGAAATTGCAAATAAATTGTTATAGATTACATGTTAAAAGTGTCGTTTAATAAGTATATCTTTGTACTTTAAGTACAAAAAAAAATTACATTTGTTTCTAAGGTTATAAAAATTAAATAAAATACCTGCTGACAATATGATTGCAACTTAGAACCTATTTAAATCGAATTTTAAACTTGTCAAGAAACTTTTGTATACAAAAGATTTCCCTAAGTGCGATCAATATTATCAAAACCAACATAATATTCCAAATAAAATCTATTAAATTTCAGGGTTGCCAAATCTCGATATTTAAAATTGTATCGATACACCTCTTCTTTTTCTTGTATCGATATGATATCGATATATCGTATCGCTTAGCACAGCTCTAGTTTGGAGTTGTAAATCGAACTGTTTTAATCTGTCTTGCAACTACTACAAATTATTTATTTGTAAATAAATATTTTGTATATATTGTTTAGTGAAAGTGATTAGAGAATTTACTGAACATGCGTTCCATGATTGATTTGTGCTTTATGTGCTCAAATGAGAAGAAATGCAACATTGTGGACAACAAAATTGTTACTCAAGTGAAATATCTTATGCCTGAAATTGTAAGTGATTTTATACATTTTACTTTTCTTTAAAGGTGTTAAATAACTTTGGAATTTATATTGAAATACGAAGTCATATATATACATTAACCTCAAAAGTCCAAGTTCATGTATACATTTTTTTTTCAAACGCTACATCCCTCCACAATTAAAATCCTGTTCTCTAGAAAACAGAAAGTTTTATTAAAAAAAAACTTTTTCCATGATTTTATGATAGAAATCTCATAAAATTAAATCTCTTATACAAAGCATTATATGTAGTACCTAAATCGATCCTTTATTTCCTGATGCGTACAATAATATTCACATGAACTGTGCACAGTTTATAATTATTTAAACAAAAATACAACACTGCAAAATTCAATGAACGTATGCCTCGATACGCTATCTCGGTTTCCTTATAGCATTTTATTTTTTAATAATTTTCTTTACCTTTTCTAAGGGTTTCAACTGTTGCAATCTATTACTGAATAAAACGTTTCGAATTCTTAACAAAAGCTACTTAATTTCTTTGTCGAAATATCTGTTTTTTTGTCTGAAAAATCAGACTTCCATATGAAACATATATTAGGGAATTCAAACTATGAACTCTGGTCTATTCAAAATGTGACTCAAATATACAGGGCAGGGGTGTAATAGCTAAAAGAGCTACTTCAAATAATTTCTGTATTATTAAAAATACAATAAAATACTAGAAGACAATCTTATAGAACAACAAGGCGGACACACGAATAGAGAAGAAAACATTTTTTTAAACCAGTGGTTCTCAAGTTAGAACACAAATTTATATATTTTCCAATGGGGTGGTATATATATTTTTAGGCCCATTCGATAGAGTATTTTTTATTTGCTCCTTCGTTACGGAATTTAATTTTGAATTCAGTGGTATAATATTTTTATATCTTTACATAACGACTTTTTTGAGAAAAATGCTCGGAAAAATGCATGAACAGCCGAATTCACAAAACAAGATTAGCAAATTCCAAATTTTGGTTTAGCTAAACTTTTTCTAACCCGGTATTAAAAAATTAATGTAAACCATATTCTCGAAAAAAAAAATGGTAATAGACCTAGATTAGAGTTTGTTTAGCTAAATTTATAAACGTCAAAATTAAAATTATAATGGCGAGTAAACGCGAAAGAAATAACAAGGAAAATAAATATTGCTTCTCCCCATGGCCGTAGTACTTGTAGAAGAAGTGAAATTCTTACGTATTCCACTTCCTTACATCCATATGCAGACTTGATTACGTTTTGGTTATAATGGGTCAACCGGAAGTAGGTACCCTCATTTGAAGATTTTAACAGTTTTTCTTCATAAAACACTGTTAAATAGTATTTACACATTTAATATTATTGTTAATATTAAAGAATATTCTATTATCTATACGAATTGATGAAATTTTATAAATCAGCCAGCTATGTATAACCATGGAAACAGCTACTATATTAAGAAAATTCTAACTGACAGATGTCAGTGTCAATGAAACGAAAATTAATGTGGCAGAAATGAGCATGTTGAGATAGATGATGGAAAAGACACGGAATGATACGACAAGGAATGAAAGAATAAGGGTAATAACTCGAGTATTAAAAGTTTCTAGAAAGATACAAGAGAGACGATTACATTAATTTAAATGTCATGAGGAGAAATAAAGAATATATTGAAAGAAGAATGACTAGCTTAGTAATAGAAGGCTGAAGACACAGAGGAAGAGCAAAGCTAAGATGGATGCACTCTAATGCGGAAGACTTGAGAGAAAAGAAACTGAATGAGAACGACACGAAAACAGAAATGAATGGAAGAAGAAAATAAAAAAATAGCGAACCCTAACGAATGGGAAAAGATAAAGAAGAAGATGGCAGTGTCAAGTACAATTTACATAGTTGGTTTATAAAATAATTTTACTAGAAATTTAGAATCTTTTGCAAGAAAATTTATGTATGAAATTTGTATGTATATAATACACAGGATTGACGGAAGGTATTGTGCTGGCCACATTAGATTTTTTTACATAGAATTAGAGTGCCCTGACAGAAAGAAGTGAATATTTTATTCTTTATTAATCATTAATATCAACTCAAACGAAATATTCACATATTTCTTTTATGGCATTATAATTCTATGTAAAAATTAACACGTATTCATTTTTTCCATTCATAGCACTCTTATTATAGCCATATTTTAATCAAATTAAGATAAAAATTTACATGCATTTTTCTCAAAAAAGTCTTTATGTAAGATATAAAAATATTATACCAATGAATTCAGAATTAAATTCCGTAACGAAGGAGCAAATAAAAAATACTTGTTCTCATTTAAAATAAGAAAGTTAGTTCCTGTATTTTGAGAACCACTGATCGAAAAAAATATTTTTCTTTTACGTAAATTTGTCTTGTAAAATAGAAATTGTTTGTCCATTTAACCGTCTTATACTTCTCGAGAAAGCAATAGGGGCCCATTTAAAATGAACACCTGTATTTTATCAGTGTTACAGTTAGATTTGGCACAAGTCGAAAAAAGTGGTTTAATATGCTTTCTGAGGTCTATAAATTGAAAAATGGGAAAAACTAAAGAAAATAATATAAAAAATAAAGAAAAGGTGATCTGTAATAAAGTTTTTCATTTGTTTCTTTATCATTTTCAATATTTTCTCCAAAAACTAATAATTCATGGTTTATTTACGTTTAAAACAAAATAATGTAGATTTGTTATATATCATTGAAAAGTTTATAAAATAAGCAAAAAAGAGACTATTTTCAACCTAGGTTCCCACTTAAAAAATATAAATTTGTGTTATATCTCGAGAATTAGTAAGTTTTCAAAAAAATATAATTACGCTATTTTATTCTACGTAAAAAACTGTACAAAATATATCTAAACAATTTTTCTGTAACTATTATACTATATAAGATATGAAATATTTTCGAAATTAGCGAAAAACGAGTTTTTTACCCGTAGCTCAAAAACAGATGAAGATAGAAAAATTCTTGTGGCGATTACTAAATTTCTCAAAAAGTTGACTACGGAATGTGAAAACAGGTTTGTTCTATCGTTAATATTACTAGACAGACCTTAAAAACCATCGTAAAATTGTGTTCCAGACAATCTTCAAGTTGAGGCTTCCGCTACGCTTCTGTTCTATTTGCGAACAGAAACTTCAATTGTTTAGTACATTTAAGAAAGACTGTGTGGAGAACACTCTACGCCTGGAAGCGTGGATCAAGAAGGCACCGGACAACACAGACAAGTGTACGACATCTAAAACAAAGATTAATCAAGTCGATGAAGTTTGTGTAAAAGAGGAAGTGATAGATAATAATGATAAGCTAGTAATAAAATATTCATTAGTGGACGAAATTTCCATTAAAGAAGACCCGCTCCCAGAAAATCCCTCTGGCTGTGAATTTGATTTATTACAAGAAATACTGAAGGAGGAAAGCCCACTTGAAACAGATACTAATTTTCAAGAAGACACCAGCGTTGACATGAACAACGAAAGTGATCAGAATTCTGAAGACCATGATGTAGTTTCTGATAATAATGAAATTAGCTCTAACGAAAATGTTCTAGTTATTGGTGGTGCAAGTGGTAACAACAAAGAATTTCAGTGTAATAAGTGTAAAAAATGGTTTTCACAAAAATCAAACTTAAGCACACATATGAAAATACACAGTGGTGTTAAAGATTATCAATGTAATGAATGTAAAAAATTGTTTTTACATAAATCATACTTAGTTACACATATGAAACAACACAGAGGTATTAAAGATTACCAATGTAATGAATGTAAAAAATGGTTTTTACATAAATCAAACTTAGTTGCACATATGAAACTACACAAAGGCATTAAAGATTATCAATGTAATAAATGTAACAAATGGTTTTCATATAGATCAGCCTTAGTTAGACATATGAAATTACACATTGGCGTTAAAGATTATCAATGTAATGAATGTAAAAAATGGTTTTCACAAAAATCAATCTTAGATAGACATATGAAACAACACAGTGGCGTTAAAGATTATCAATGTAATGAATGTAAAAAATGATTTTCACAAAAATCAACCTTAGTTACACACATGAAACAACACAGTGGCGTTAAAGACTTTCAATGTAGTGAATGTAAAAAATGGTTTTCACAAAAATCAAACTTAGTTACACATATGAAACAACACACTGGCGTTAAAGATTATCAATGTAATGAATGTAAAAAATGGTTTTCAAAAAAATTAAACTTAGTTGCACATATGAAAAAACACACTGGTGTTAAAGACTTTCAATGTAATGAATGTAAAAAATGGTTTTCACAAAAATCAACCTTAGTTAGACATATGAAACAGCACTGACGTTAAAGATTATCAATGTAATGAATGTAATAAATAGTTTTTACATAATTCATATTTAACTAGACATATGAAACAACACACTGGTGTTAAATATTATCTATATAATGAATGTAAAAAATGGTTTTACAAAAATAAAACTTAGTTACACATATAAAAAAACACCCTGGCGTTAAAGATTATCAATGTAATGAATGTAAAAATGGTTTACACAAAAAATCACTTAACTAGTTATGTGAAACAAAATAAAAAGTTTTTTAGTGCAATGAATGTAAAAAATGATTTTTTTTTACATAAATATAGCTTAGTCGCACATATGGAACAACACAGTCATAGAAAATAGAGATACTGACCTATAGAAGGCGCACGCTATGAAGAAACGCAAGCAGATTAGATGTACAACTACCGCGCTTGGCGAACGCGCCGAGAACTAAAGTTTTGTGAATGAATCATGGATTTAGTATTATTATTTGATTTAAATTGAATATCAATAAGGAAAAAAAGACACAAATTGAAAACTGTTCATTTGATTTATTTATTAAACATTTTTTTCTACAATAATTGATTGCATTTTGTATAACAATATCGTTAGATATTTCCTGACATATTTTTCCTACTAAAACACGATTAATTTGTTTAGTATAATTAAAAAATAAAAATCTTACAAAAAATTCGAGGCATTCCTCGTACAAATTATGTTCAATACATGTAAATACATTGTTTGCTATATATTTTGTTATTATTCTAATAATAATTTTGCTTAAATCTGCTTTGTGGCAAAAATTTTAATATTTTCATTAACTATTTTTTTACATTATTAATAAAAATAGAAAATACTTTATTTGGGTGAAATAATGCATTTATATGATATGCCCTAGCTGAAATGACAGATGCATCATTTCTTTCACCACAGATATCATTCCTGTAAGTTTTACAATTTTTATTTTTTAATATTTTTTAACAAACAACAAAAAGAACTTAACAAACAACAAAAAGCACTAAACAAACAACAAAAAGCACTAAACAACAAAACTGAATCGCAAACAGGAATACACACAAAAGAATTAGAGAAACCAATGCTGACACTTCAAGAGCGAAAACATGAGTGATTTCAACTGACATTTACCACCATTTTGAAAACTTTGTTGTGCTTATCAGCGCCATTAGCGGTACGGCGCAAAACTATTCAAAGCGACAGTGGCGAAATTGCGGTCGCGCCAACAACTATTTGAAAAGTCCCGGTCGCCGTATGGAGTGCGCATAGCATGAACACAGTGGAGTAAAAAAATTTCACTGAAGTAAAATGAAACATTTTTAGCACCGCCTGGTATCATTCCTTCAGTTTTATATATGTTTACTATTAATTGGGTGAACTATACTGGGTATTCGTATGTACTGTGTATGAACTACCAAGTTTATGTTTAATATCAGGCAAAAGTATTTTATATTTCGACCATGTTTATTTACATTACAAATATGTACTGTGTGAATTATAAAATATCTGATTTGGCCAGCACAATACCTTCCGTCAATCCTGTGTATTATGTACAAATTCCATACATAAATTTTCTTGCAAAAGATTCTAAAGTTTTGGTATTTTATTATTCCCTTTCTCGGCAACTGAATTCTATACTCCTGATAAAAAAAAACCACATGAAATAAGAAAATCATGAAATTTTGATTGAAAAATTATGACACTTGTCAGTTATGGACATAATTAATTGCTGTCATTTTGATACGGGTCCCCATATCTGCTTAATAATAATAATAATATTTATTGAGTGCTACTGTACAAAATAAGTATTTACACAAGTCAATATGAAGAAACACAATACAATAAGAAAGATTGATAAAATCACAAATTACCTGTTTTTCAGTATTTCCATAAATTCTGATGTAAATGGCGCTTTTTCCATAAGTATATTTTTAACTTTTATTTTGAATTCGTTAATACTCAAATCTCGCAGAAAATTAGGCAAGGTATTATAAAGCTGTATAGCATAGCAATTTACACTATATTTTGATTTATTAAAACGTAAATAAGGGTGATGAAGATTAGAATTGTTCCTGGTGTTGTAAGAATGTATTGCACTGTTTAATTTGTAGTCTTTGAGATTATGTTTGACATAATATAAACTATTTAGAATATATATGTTAGTAAAGGTAAGTATACCCAATTTTACAAATAGGGGTTTGGTATTTGAATGAAAAGAGGAAAATGAGATTATTCTTATACATTATCTTTGTAAACTGAAAATTCTACTTGCATTAGATGAATGACCCCAAATTATAATGCCATAAGACATGACACTTTCAAACAATGAATGATAGGTCATTCTTATTGTGACGTGCGCCCCTGAGAGAAAAGTATGCATGCGCCGCTACTGATGGCATGTTCGCGAACAATGACGTAATCCCTTCGAAAGAACGTACCAGAGCGTAATGCAATCCCCGACGCGCTGAGACAGGTTAATTGCGCCGTGACCTCATTCCTTTGTATACGGGTCATTGTCGCTTGGAAGGCTTCTAGACTGTTGCGTTGTATAAATATCGGCCGAGAGAAGGCGGAGAAGCAGTCTCATATTTACAAGGAACCAGATATGAACTCAGTGATATAAATAAACAGTTGTTAACATAAATAAATGTAGTTATATAAATAAGTGCAGTGATATAAATGTTAGTTAAATAAATAATCGTAGTGTTTAAGCATTTAATAATATTCTTAGTGTTTATAATTATTTAATCATAGTGTTAGTCGTTTTTATTATCTCTTAATATTTAATCCTTATTTAATTATCGTTTAATAAACGCATTCTTTTGTTAATAGTAATTGTCTATGTTTTACACTTCACCCATATAAATAAAAACGTTACATTATTGTAGTTTCAGAAACTATCACGTAAATTTCTAAGAAGGTACAGCACCGATGCCAATTTTTTAGCTAAATTGTTGCAATGCTTTTCCCATAATAAATTTGGATCGAAGATAGACCTAATAACTTACTGCTGTTAGGATTTCCGAAAGCATTGAGATCTCAGTAGAAAATATCATATGTTGAGTTTTTGATTTATTCATACAGAGTATTTGATGCGAACCAACATTGAAGATCTTTTGTAATATGTTCTGTGAGATTAATGACATCATTGAGGTCTTGAGAGGCATTTATAGCAGTCGTA
This sequence comes from Harpalus rufipes, assembly GCA_951394225.1. Taxonomy (NCBI): domain Eukaryota; kingdom Metazoa; phylum Arthropoda; class Insecta; order Coleoptera; family Carabidae; genus Harpalus; species Harpalus rufipes. The sequence continues at coordinate 15,832,440 of OX596290.1, read as the reverse complement.
TCATCAGCAAACATTACTAAATTAGTATTTGTAATAGAGAATTCATATAAATTATAAATAGTATTGGGCCGAGAACTGAACCTTGTAAAACTCCGTGGTGTATTGGCAAGTAATTTGATTTAATACCATTTATTTCTACGTATTGATGTCCGTCTGAAAAGTAGGATATAAAAAATAAGATAGTATTTTCTTCAACATTATATAATTTCAATTTTTCTATTAAGAGGTCGTGGCAGACGTAATCAAATGCCTTGGTCAAATCACAAAATAGAGCACTGGTATAAAAGCCATTCTTATTTCCTTCAATTATGTAATTAACAAATTCTATTAGTGCTAATTCAGTTGATTTATTTGTTCTGAAATCTAATTGAGATTTACATAATATATTATTTGATTCAAAATATGTTTTTAGTTGTTTTGCAATTGCAATTTCAAAATTTTTCCCAATAATGGGAATAATTGATATAGGCCTGAAATGATTAACATCGGCGTTGTCTCCTTTTTTAAAAATTGGGATGATACGGGATAATTTAAGAATGTCGGGAAAAGTGTTTTGATTAATGGCTCGATTTAGCAGCTTTGTTAAAGGAATAACGATAATGTCTTTTACTGATTTTATAAGTTTGCTGTTTAAGCTATAACAGTCCACACAATTACTAGAGCTCAAATTATTAATTATATCTCTTACTTCATTGAAGCTAACTTCATTTAGTTGGAAGGAGAAATTATTTAACTTTGTACCTGTTTTTCAATACATGTAACGGATCTACAGTAGTTGGAGGCTGTTTGGAGATAATATTTGCTGCTATGTTTGTGAAAAAATGATTGAAGATGTCGGGTGTAATACATGTTTACTTTCCAAGTGTTTTTCGGTTGGAATTTATTACGTTCCACATGGCTTTCATTTTATTGCTACTATGAACTATATAATTGTCATTTTTACCTCTTCTAGCTTTCAATATTTCATATTTGTATGTTCTTTTGAGTTTTTTTATATAGTCATCGATTTGTAAATTGGGTAAACTTCTTTTAAGGGCTGAAAAAAACGGAATTCTTTCACGTAAGTTGAAAAGTGTATCATTGTACCAATAGGCATGATTTGAGTATGGTTTGATAGATTTAAAAGGAAATGCGACATTTACAGCAGCTACAAAAATATTAGTAAATTTTTCAAAAATATTATTCATGGGTACAACATTAATCACGAAATTCCAGTCAATATTATTAATGTAATTATAAAATAAATTTAATCCTGCCATGGTAATGGGTCTTACTAATTTTGAAAAAAATATTGTAGCAGATGTAGGTAATTTCAATGTAAGTAACTGTCCAGAGTGCTCAGATAAATATGTGTGTAGTACTTTAGTATCATACGTAATATTATTGTAGATAATATCGTTTATAATAATATTATCAAGGCAATTCTGTCGCCTAGTATTTTCAAAAATTGTTGTATTTAAACCTTGTGAAATGAGGAATTCAGTAAATAATTGATTTTCAATTGAGTCTGTATTAAAAGCAATGTTAAAATCGCCACAAAGTACAAGTTTAGCATTTGTAGTTAATGATTCACAGACTTTCCCCAAAATATTCATGAATATGTTAAAATTACCTTTAGGTGGTCTGTATATACATATAATAATTATATTAAATGCTGTGATTTTAATAGCAGTTAATTCGCAAACGCATTATTCAGAAAATTCTTTTATGCTTTCAATATTAACAAATTCATAAGAGTCTTTAATGAGAATCATGGTTCCTCCATAGCCTGCCTGACGACTCTGAACAGATGCTACATTAAATTTACCAATTTTAAAGTTAATAGTTTCAAAGTCACAAAGCCAATGTTCTGTTAAACATAATACGCTACAACTGAAATTTAAACAGTGTAAATAATGTTCGAGTATATGAATTTTATTTCGAATGGATTGTATGTTAAAATGAATTACGTTAAAATTATTGTAAACTAAATTTTTGTTTTGCTTTTGTCTAGTCTCGCTAAAAAGGATTAATGCATGTATACTGAGGCCATGTATCTGGGTTTTTTATTATATCTGCTTGATCAACAGCTACAGATACTTTAAATGAAGAATATTCATCTGGATATTTTGACTGAAGTTTCAGACATCTTATTTTTTACAATTTTTGGATTTCAGATAGTTAGCTAATATTTCTTCAGTACCTAATGTCCGTTGATAACCTACAAACATGGAAGTTAACAAACTTTGCAACACTCTTGATAGAAGTATTTGTTTGATGGGTTCCATAGATGGTATTTTGTACACGATTGGCTTTCCGGTTCTTGTCTTTGACCCGTTTGACTTCTTTCCACGCTTCCTTATCCTCACTGGTGTCGGATGCTGATGGTGGATTCTTGTCAGGATTTTTGACAGAAGATTTGTTTATACTATTAGTTGTTATTTTTTCTGCAGATGTCGTATTGTTTTCGTTCACCTGTTTCTCGTCAGGTGAAGCTACCGAACACGCTGAGACATTACTTCTCAATTTTTTAGAGTAGTTGTTTTATGTTTTAGTGGCATTTGATATTTTATTTATTTCACTTTAATTATTTTTCAGATTATTTTTTATTAAATCATTAATTTTGGTGAGATCATTTATGCGGCTTTCATAATTTCCTTCAAGTTTTTTTTTTAAAAAAACAATTTGCTGTTGAAGAAAAGTTTTTTTCATCACACGCACGTTATTTAAACATTCATTATTCTCTTCGTTTATAGAGTTGGCACTGAACTTTTGTTGTAGAAAATTTCTTACACATTCAGCTACTCGATCAGGTATTTCACCACTTATTATTATTTCAATTATATCACTTTTTTTGAGCTTGTGAGTTGTCAGCAATAATTGCCGTGTCTACGTCCGCCATCTTTTTTCTTGCCAAAGTCAGCAAAGTCATGTCACTGCACGCGCCCTATACATAATTTTTTTTGCAAAAGATCCTATATTTCCAGTAGTTATTTCATAAACAAACTATACAAATTGCACTTGACACTGACATCTTCTTCTTTAGTTTTTTCCATTCGTTAGGGGGTCGCTATTTTTTTATTTTCTTCTTCCACTCATTTTTGTTTTGCGTGTCGTCCTCATTCAGTTACTTTTCTCTCAAATCTTCTGCAATACAGTTTTTTCATCTTATATTTGGTCTTTCTATGTTTCTTCCACCTTCTATTAATATATTCATCTCTCCTCATGACATGTTCAAACCAATGTAATCGTCTCTCTTATATCTAAAAACTTCTAACACTAGAGTTAATTCCCTTATTCTTTCATTCAATTACTTGCTTTTTATTGATACTGACATCTGTCAATTTGAATTACCTGAATATATTAGCAGTTTCCATGGTTAAGTTAGCATATCTGACTGAATTATGAAATTTATATGAAATTTTTTACTTTATTATTCTTTAACTCTATATCTGTTGAATATGAAATATAAAATGCAATCAAATCGTATAGAGAATAATATATTCTTTAAGTTATAATAAAATTTAACTGAGTTTTTAAAGAAAAACTGTTAAAATCTTCAAATGAGGGTACTTCCGGTTGACCAATTATAACCAAAATCTAATCAAGTCTGCATATGGTTGTAAGGAAGAGGAATACGCAAGAATTGTCATTTTTGGAATTCTAGTATTGGAGATATCGTTGACGAAACCGCGGTCACACACACACACATACGCACACACCATATACGTATTAGAAAATATACCGCTAATGCATGTATTCGGACAATGAGCGGTGGGCATGGTCAGCAAAGAGAGACAGCAATATTGATACTCTATCTCGTTTTGCACCCTTTTTTAAATGAGTGCATGCTCGGACACCTCATTTCTATTGGCTAGCTATATATTCTAGTGATATTTCTGGCGCCTGGCGGTAATTTGAAGAAAAATTCTTTGTCACTTGTCTGCTTGTCTTTCAACCTCCACGTGTTTGTGTTTGGTTCTATTTTGAATAGGACAAACTTTTTTATATCCTTCGGAGGATCTAATACTAATATGCAAGGCAGGGGAAAGGGTTTTAAAGGAAAATATGGAAAGTTTATACAAAAAAGACAGTGTAAAGCTTTTATCTGCAGTTGCATATATAATGTCTTTTAATTCAAAATCTTTTGTAGAACATCATAAGGAACAAGATTTCATTGACAACCACAAGTCTCAGTTAATAAAACATATGATTGAAATATTTTTTAAAATTAGAATTTTTCACGAAACAAGAATGTTTTCTAAGAAACACGACCTCATAAGAAATAAATATAATAGACTGGTTATATTTAAAAATCAATAAAAATGTACTGTATTTCTTAAAATATAATTATTGTAATCGATGAAAAATACAATATTAAACAATATTAATGTATTCTAGTCCATCTTCCTTTAATGTTCCTCGCATGTTTACTTTTTCGTTATTTTTATTGTTTGTAATTCTATATTTTCAAGGTATTTTTTTGTTTTTTTGTATTTCAATATTTTGCATAACCCTTTCATTAGAATTTTTATTTCTTTTGGACTAGTTGTTTAATAAATAATTTTTTTTAAAAATATTCTATGTTGATGAAATGTAAAGTTAAATACAAATGATAAAACCATCTTAATGTATTTAAATTTATTTTGTATATTCTAATTTAAATTTTATAAAAAATATTCTATTTTAATAAACGAAATAAAAAAAATATATGAAATAAATATCTCGTCGTTGTTCGAACATAATTTAGAATATAATATTTGTTGAAAACAAAATTACATTCAAACATTCGCTGTTTATCATTAGAATTCAAGATTTTGTTTTAACCAATAGAATATTCAGACTTCGAACATGCGCAAATTGAATAAATCTGATGTGGACACCACACGACTTCCTTGTACGATTATTAAACTATACATATTTTTTTTAATAAATAAATTACAAAATATTAATTTTAACTTCAAAACAGTAAGATATATAGCGACCATAATCTAACCCGGTTCTTTTTAAAGAGAGTTTTGATTACAACAAAGAAATATTTGATTACAACAATGAATATGACTAATTTCACAATAAAAATATATTTGTTATTGTACGAATCATAAAATTGCACGTATTTAACGTAATTTGACATGAACATTTTTTTTATGTTTTTGTCCTAATCTATAGCAAGCTTTATTACAAAAACGAAAAAGTATATAATTTTTAAATTTACATATCTCGCTTATACAAAGGGCTAATTTAATAATACTTGATGTGCTAGACGCAGAAATTAATTCTCTAAAACTTTTATTTGAAGCATTTATTTCTAAAATCAAAATAAAATCATTTTATTCAAGAAAAACAATTAACAACTTCAAGTAATGTACCACTTCCGGTTAGCCCATTTTAACCAAAATCTATTATGTTATTTCGATTAACATAAAAGTCTTGTATACCAAATTTGAAAAGTTTTGGATTATATTTTAAAACAGTTTTTCATTAAAATCTATTATAGGCTTCAAGTAAAGTGCCACTTCTGGAAACTGTGTAATAACCAGAAAGGGAGGTGCACAACTAGATGTTATAGGAGTCGTAAATACAAAATTTCAACTTTCTACGGCTTACCGTTTTTGAGTTATGCGAGATACGAACGTACGTACGTACAGACGTCACGGCGAAATTAGTCAAAATGGATTCAGGGATGATCAAAATGGATATTTCCGCTGAAATCTGGAAACCGAAATTTTTCGCGATTTCAATACTTCCTTTACTTACGTACAAGGAAGTAAAAAGGGACAGGTTGAGATAGAAACATATATTTCTGAATTTCTGCACTCTGATGTTGACCACGCTGAGAAAGTGGCATCAGCGGTATATTTTCTAATACGTATATGGCACACACGAACACACACATATGCAGACATCATCGTAAAAATAGTAAGATCGTATTGTAAAGACCCTAAAACGTGCTTATTCAATGAAAACTCACCATCGAATTTTTTGACCAAAGACAATACCTTTCTTACCTATAGGTGACGGAAGGTAAAAATACATGTTTAAAATAAATATACAGGTGTTCATTTTTAAGTGAACTATAAAAAATACGAAGTTGGTTAAATTAGCAAAGAATCTATATTTTACATGGATATTTCAATGATAAACTTTAAAAGAATTCAACCAGTGGTTCTCAAAATATAGATACCATTTTTTTAAATATTAAATAGAAACTTACTTTTTATTTGCTCATTCAATAGACCTCTTTATTCTGAATCCAATGATATACAATTTTCATACAAAATCTGGTCATTTAAAAAAATCTGTCACATTTAATAAATATAGTAATATAAAATAACACGAAATATGCGACTTTACATTCATAAATTCGCTAATAAACTTTCGCTGCTGTATAATTCGTGACGTCACGGTTTATTACTCACACAAGGGCATTCCTCTCACACACACATTTAGGGTCCACGTGATTTCTGTTTGCTGTTATAAACAAACTAACCTAAAATTGGGACAGGTGACAGCAGAGTTAAGAGTAAAAATTTACATTTTTTCCCATATCTAGTGACCTATGCATTTTTTCCGAACAAACTAAACACCACTAAAATGGCCCACTAATGGGGTAACTTTTGTCTAATTTAACCAACCTCGTAGCTCTTACGGTTCTCGAGATCCCCATGCATTCGTACCTTAAATGGGACAGCCTGTATAGTACTGAACAAAATGAGTAAAAAACGTTTAATTAATATAGGTTTGATCAAGTGTTTCCGAGAAAAACGAAAAATCGAAGAAAAACTGACAAGAGATAGTGATCGAACAAAATTTTGTCTGTCAGTAAATAGACTATAAAAATCTGATGTGGCCAGCACATAACCTCTCGCCGTATATTTTACCTGGCTGTATGCATAAAGCAAAGAATATTTTTATAAATACAAATAATATATTCATATAAATCTATGACGTATAAACTTCTTTATTATTCAATAATAGCATGTCTCAACATGAAGATATTTTACCATAAATTATGTTACAATAAATTACAAAGTAGAGTTTACCATATATAAATATTAGGCTGGTAACTGCAATTTTCAATTCGAACAACGTTGTTTACTTTCTCTTCATATTCTTCTAGTAAAAACATTAATTTTGGGCGGTCTAAAATGTATATATGGATTGTGCATCTATTCTTACATATCTTCTTTTACATTTTATTTTTTCATACATGTTATATCTAAATAACACTAATTCCCTTTAATAAAGTGACGGATAGATTGCACTCCGATTATTCTTATACCGATGTGTAATTTTGTCAATATTTACAACTTACTTGAGAAGAATTTGATAGCTTTTTCGCAATTCAAAGTTACTCTAGTCTATAGTACTGGTGTACATTGTCCCATAATGTTTGAAACAAATTTAAGTCCTTCAACCTAGACTTGTCATCTCCATAATAGTCACAGATCAAGAACTAAGGGATTCTCCAAGTACATTTTTCTTTCATTACTCATTATTTCTGACACTGACATTTATCTGTCAGTTACAAATAATTTAAATTATCAACTATTTTTCATGGCATTCTTTCGGCTGTCAAATTTATTACAACAGATTATTTTATATATTATACTTCTTTTATCTCTAAATCTATGGAATATATAATAAAATATTTAAATGTATCAGATAGAGAATTTAATTTTCTTTAATATTACCACGAAAAATTTTCAAAAAATAATATTTAGAAGATTTTTTTTCAAGAATCTTCTACTTCCGGTTGTCCAATTATTACCAAAACCTTTTCAGATCTTCCCATGAATGTCCGATTGGGAAATACGTTGTTAAACAAATTTTAAGTCTTATAGTTTTTGAGTAACCGTCCTTCCAACATCCCACACACACACACATCCACACACACACACACACACACACACACACACACACACACACACACACACACACACACACACAGACATCATCGTAAAAATGTTAAAATCGGATTGTAGGGACCTTAAAACGTGCTTATTCAATAAAATCTGGATATGCGATTTTTAGCATGAATGCAATACCTCTCTTAGCGAGAGGTAAAAAAACAATAAAATTTTATATGAAACATTTTCTCAATTTGTAATAGTTACAAAATTATTTTTAAAAAAAGATCGCTACTAACGGATGGGCCATTTATATGTTGAATTTTGAACTACGTGCTATTAATGACGCTGTCGACTCGAGCGCCATAAATTGTTGACAGTGGTTTAGTTTTTAGCCTTCCGCTTACAGAATATGCATCGCTTCAATTTAGATCAACGTTTTGAAATACCCAAAACTTACTTTGAGTGTGGCTCTGTGGTTGCCGAGACGGCGCGAAAATTGCGTACAAAGTTTGGAAGAAATGAGGCGCCGTCAAACCAAGGAATTAAGAATTTTATCGATAAAGTGCGCAGAAGTGGAATGCTGGTGGACGTGAAACATGTTCCGCATGCTCATCCTAGGCGTACACCTGAAGCAATCGCTACTGTGACCGAAAGTGTGCGCCTTAAGGGGGTTCACTGCTAGTCTCAAACCATCTAAGGTTTTGCAAGTGTAAAGGGGGAGGTAAGAAGTGGGCCGTACCAAACATGTTCCCCCTCTTCTAAAATTATACTCCTAGACTGTTCTGTACAGTCAAAAGTAAAATTATATTTTGTTGTTATATTAGTAACTAATCGATAAACCACAACCGAAGAATTGTGCCTAGCTATGAAATAAGGGTAGAACGGAACTGTTTAAGGAAAATCTATTATAGTAAGCAAAATAAATTTTTGAATTAGAGAAAATGAATTTTTATTTCAAAAATAAATTTGTCATAAAAATATTAAGTAACAAAATATGTACTTGTGTCAATAAATACAAATAAATTCAAAATATGTATTTTGCTTAATTGAATAAGCAAACGTGCTTATAGGTCCCTAGAATTTGATTATAGCATTTTTGCAATGTGTGTGTGTGGATGTGTGTGTGTGGATGTGTGTGTGTGTGTGGATGTGTGTGTGTGTGTGGATGTGTGTGTGTGTGTGTGTGTGTGTGTGTGTGTGTGTGTGTGTGTGTGTGTGTGTGTGTGTGGATGTGTGTGTCTGTGTGTGTGTAGATGTTGGAGGTACGATTTCTTAAATTCTATAAGACTAAAGACCTGTGTAACTACGGATTCCTCAATCTAACAGAAGAGCTGAATAGATTCCAGTAACAATTGGACAACTGGAAGTGTTAGTTTCTAAAAAAAAATCTAAAGATTATTTTTTGAAAATTTATGTTACCTACTGCAAATAATAAAGATATTAAATTCTCAATCTGACATTTCAAATTTTTATTATATCTCCTATAGGTTTAGAGGTATAGTATATAATAATATACAATAATCTCTTGTAATAAATTTTGTTGCCCAAACAACTCCATGGAAACCAGTTGAGATATTTAAATGTTTGTAATTGACAGATAAATGCAAAATGTCAGTGGGCAAATCAGCTGCTTTATTAACATCATTGAAAGATTTTTCTGTGAGGTACGCGTACATTTAATATATCTTATTGTATTATTAATTAACTATGTATTTAAAATTATAGGTACATTAATATTACATATCCTTAAGAAATACCGCTAATACCGTCAATGAATTTGAAGAATTTTGAACATATTAGAAGAGTAGGACAAAATCCCTTATAGAACGAAAGAAAAGATACAATTTCAATTATTAGTGTGTACAAGAAATGTTAAATTCTTTACTTATAGGACGAGTGCAGTCATGTGACTTTGTTGGCATTGGCAAGCATATATTGGGGTCCGTGTCAGAATAACATCTAGTAGTTATTTACATAGATGTCACAATTGTCATATGTCATAATTTTCATACAAAATTTCAAAATATTCTGATATCATGTTGTTTATTTGTCATCAATAGTATGGAATATACTTGTCGAGGAAAATATTTTACATGGATTTGGAAAATAATGATGTTTTGAATGGAAAAATTATGATACATGACACATATGTACATTACTACTAGCTGTCATTCTACCATGGGCCCCCATATCTGTTTGCCAAGCTCAATAAAGCCACATGACTGCTCGCGCCTTATGTAACAAATTGGAAATGGCGAGAGGTCTTGTGCTGGTCGCAACAGATTTTTCTTTTTAGATTTCTAGTGATTCTTGGATCTAAAATCTTTGGAAGTACGCAATTTTCATAAAAAAATTGTTAATAGTGTGACAGAATGTGTTTGTTCTGTAAGAGTTTTCAGTTATAGAATGTCTGTTATTAGAGAAAAATATATCTTTTATTTCCTATTACAATCATTTAGAAAAAATAATTATAACTTTGTAATAAATAAAGAGAAAACAAATGAAATAATCAAAACATTGCATTATATTTTCTTTTAAATTTTATAAATATCAATTTATGATAAACTGTCAATATTCATTGTAGAAATACATAATAGAAATTTGATAAAACATAACATATTTTGTAAAACATATGTTAACTTTTGATATTTTTATATATTTGTGGGCTCTATCCAACATGGATGCCATAATCCAAGACGGATATCAAAAAATATTATATACGTAGTAATAAAAAAGCCTTTACTAACTATTTATATAACAATTATATTATATGACCGACAACAGTGTTTATAGACCATGTATATTTTTTTGTGTTATAAAATAATGAAGATATTAATAAAGCAGATATATAACTGAATTTCTATTTAGTGGTATTTTAAACAACCAATTTGTTATTTAGTAGTAGTCGATCATATCATAGTACACAATAGATATTTAGCATTCACAATAATAATACAAATTTTATAAAAATATATTGCACTAAAATATCTGTGCTAGTTGGGATCTTAAATTTATGCGTTTTTTTTTGCAAAGTTTACTTTACAAATGTCAACTTTAATGTCAAAATAATTTTTAAATCTTTTTTTTTAAATTTTGTACGTCGATCGTGCAAAAAATGTTATAAGCATCACGAACGTTAAGGAATTACCGATCTCAGACAAAATTGTCTTTAATCGATGCTGTCCTTACCTTAATACGGCTTAATACCTCAGCAGAGCCGTTGTACAATTATCACACGTGCACTATATTAGTATCAACTTTTGTATGTTACTGTACAGGGGTGGAGTTTAGTTAGTTGAGGTAGATGGCAGTAATTATAGACATATTGTTGCGCGAGTATTTACGTGAAATATAGGTATTCTAATTTCATTAAAATAGCAATTAATATTATGATAATTGCAAGAAATTTGATATTTTCTTAAAGATAAATGATAGATCTTTGTCGTTCTAATAACAATTTTTCGAAATTTCCTATGATATTTGCGTTATATTACTCTCTATATATGTGTACTCTAAGGCAATAAAACAAAAAAATGGAATAAAAAATTAAAAAAATGTCATTAGAGACAAAAAGAGGCAAGCTTAAACTATTCGATACAACTTTACATATTTCGAAAATATATTGTTTTACGATGATTTTAAGGGTACAAATGAACAGCTTTTTCGCGTATTTCAACGACTAGTAGTGAACCCCCTTAACGCGTCAACGTCAACTCGGCGCAGAAGTCAACAACTCGGCCTTTCCCGTACCACTCTGAGGAGGATTCTGCACAAAGACCTCGGTATGTTTGCGTACAAAGTCCAGCTCGTTCAGGAGTTGAAGGAAGTTGACCATCCACAACGTTTTCACTTCGCTGAGTGGGCTTTAAACCAGTTGAACGATGACCCTGATTTTGCAAGAAAAATCATCTTTTCGGATGAGGCGCATTTGCACATCGGAGATTATGTGAACAAGCAAAACTGTAGGATTTGGGGCACGGAAAATCCACACATCATCGTAAAGAAGCCCATGTATCCAGCTCGAGTGACTGTGTGGTGTGGATTTTGGAGTGGCGGCATAATTGGACCCTTTTTCTTCGAAAACTGTTGACAAAGTGCTCGAAAATTGGTGTTCCAGGATGGGCTACTGCCGAGCCAGCCGAGGTGGCCACTTCAATGAAATCATTTTCCATACTTAATCGGAAGAAACACTGTATCAAATAAAGCAAAATTCGTTGGAAAAAATTTTTTTTTCTTGTTCTCATTGCTAATTTATAATTCAACATATAGATGGCCAATCCTTTATTAACTTAGATTTAATCGAAGTCGTAACTCTTATAGTTTTTGAGATAGCAGAGATACCTAAACAGCGTAAAGACTCATTTTTCACTGCCTTTATATGTCAGAATTGTTGAAGATCGGACCTATGTTGATTAAGCTTTTTTTACTCATTTGGGTTATTACTATAAGCCTTTAAAAAATTACCCTTTCTTAACATCCTGTATTTTTTTGTATCTCGTACCCCCTAATAAAATTTTCTAGCTTCGCCTGTTTTGAACACGTTAGATGATAACATGAAAAACTGATTAAGGGTTATTGCCGAGCAGTTGACTAACAGTGTTTTACCGCTGTCAATCGTTCATGGATTATTTTGGAGATAAAATACTTCAAATAAAAGATGCAGCGGAGTCTGGCTTGTTCATTCGTTGAAGACAGTCACCCCATAATATAAATAATTCACAGAGAATAATATATATATATATATATATATATATATATATATATATATATATATATATATATATATATATATATATACAGGGTGTCCCAGAAGTCGACGATCAAACTAAATGGGGTGATAGAGGAGATCATTTCCAATCAAAATAACTATATATTGTAATGCAATTGTTGATGGTTCAAAAGTTATTGCAACTTTTGTAGTTTCTCCTAAAAACGGCAAGGCGTCCAATAGAATTATTATTATTTTTATTACGAGACGTTTGTTTCTCTTTTTCTTTTTTATTGTATGCACCTGAAGGGTTCTACTTTCAAATAAAATCATTTTCTTGAACATGAGTACCTTCTATTAATAATAAAAATATTGTTTTGTGAAAAAATTTTCTACCGAAAAAAAGCTACTTGATTTTAAAGTGACGCTGACAGAAAAAAATGTCCTAAAACAAAAATTAACCAACTATCAGAAGAAGTTGTGTATTTAATGTAGATTTTAACGCGGTATAACACATGGGGATATTCAGAGCAGATTTTCTTAAATATTTTTTTTTCTACAAGAAAGTATTTCAGTTAAAAATACAATTGAAAAATTCGAGAATTATCTTAGATGCTGTGTCAAAAATAAAACAAAAGAAGGTATATGAAGTGACATATCGATAATAACTTTACTGTTTGTGTGTTTTTGATTTATCAGTTCTTCGTTTCTTAAACTTTGTTTTAATTCTTGTGATTTTGCGTATTTTTTGGTTTTTGATACTCCTTTCATTTGGACTTTGTTCTTCTTGGTCTCAAAAATATGTCTTATACCCCTCGAGAATATGCAGAAATGCATTACGTGTACGGGTTTTGTGACGGGAACGCTCGAGCTGCTGCAAGAGAGTATCGGATACGATACCCTAATCGAGAACGCTATCCTGATTATAGGGTATTTCAAAATGTTCATCGGTCTTACTTAGAAGGCGAAATCCCTGGCAATCCGCGAAGAGAAGGAAGACCTGCGCTTCAGTGCAATGACGACGATATAATTGAAATGGTGACAGAGAACCCGTCAACAAGTGTTCGTCGTATATCCAGACATTTGGAAATTCCAAAATCTAGGGTTCATCGTGTTTTGCAAAAGGGCCAGTTGTATCCATACCATGTGCAGCGCGTGCAAGCACTTTTACCTGCGGACTATGACAAAAGAGTGCAATTTTGTCGGGAAATGCTGCGTCGTCATAGAGAAGACTCCGAATTTTTTAACAAGATTTTGTGGAGCGACGAATCAAACTTTTGTAGAACCGGGATATTTAATATTCACAATTTACATTTTTGGGACTATGTGAACCCTAGAGTTGTTAGAAATGACAACTTTCAACACAAGTTTGGGGTCAACATATGGGCGGGAATAATTGAAGGAAAATTGATTGGTCCATTTGAGCTCCCAGGAAGGCTTAACAGCGAAAATTATCTGCATTTTTTGCAAAATGAGTTACCTTATCTACTTGAAGACGTGACATTGGAGACACGCCGAGATATGTGGCTGCAACAAGATGGAGCTCCTCACTATTCTGTAGATGTGAGACGACACCTTGACACAGAATTTCGGAATCGGTGGATTGGTAGAGGAGGGTTTATTATGTGGCCACCGCGATCCCCTGATCTTAACCCCTTAGATTTTTTTCTATGGGGTTATTTTAAAGAAATAGTCTACATGACAGAAAGTCAGAATGAACAAGAGTTGCAACAAAAAATAAGAGAGGCTACCAACATTATTAAAAATAATCAACGGGCGTTCCGAACAATAAAAAGAAATTTTATTCGACGATGCTTAATGTGCATTAGAAAACATGGTAGAAATTTTGAACACTTTTTGTAAAATTTTAAAACATCATGAAAAGCTTCATAAACCCTATTTTGTTTTAATGTTGTATAAAAACTATTACAACTATTATTTTGTTTTATTTTTGACACAGCATCTAAGATAATTCTCGAATTTTTCAATTGTATTTTTAACTGAAATACTTTCTTGTAGAAAAAAAAAATTATTTAAGAAAATCTGCTCTGAATATCCCCATGTGTTATACCGCGTTAAAATCTACATTAAATACACAACTTCTTCTGATAGTTGGTTATTTTTTTTTTTAGGACATTTTTTCTGTCAGCGTCACTTTAAAATCAAGTAGCTTTTTTCGGTAGAAAAATTTTTCACAAAACAATATTTTTATTATTAATAGAAGGTACTCATGTTCAAGAAAATGATTTTATTTGAAAGTAGAACCCTTCAGGTGCATACAATAAAAAAGAAAAAGAGAAACAAACGTCTCGTAATAAAAATAATAATAATTCTATTGGACGCCTTGCCGTTTTTAGGAGAAACTACAAAAGTTGCAATAACTTTTGAACCATCAACAATTGCATTACAATATATATAGTTATTTTGATTGGAAATGATCTCCTCTATCACCCCATTTAGTTTGATCGTCGACTTCTGGGACACCCTGTATATATATATATATATATATATATATATATATATGTCGTAGATTGCAATATCAAAGCATGTCAATTAATAAATCAAGTATTACATGAATCGCTTCATTCATTATAAGTTATGTCGTAATTGAAACGTCAGGCATTCTTGGCTAGAATGTTTGGGTGGAATCAGGGGTTAGGCAGTGTGAAGCGGTACTCGGAAGTGAGCACGTCTGCCTCGCTGAGATCATCACGTTTCATTTCTTGATCGTAACCTTGCGCGAGTGTTGATTGATATGGAGTTGGACAACGAAGACTTACCCCCGGCATATATATATATATATATATATATATATATATATATATATATATATATATATATATATATATATATATATACAGGGTGTTTCCTTTAAAACAACCAGCGCTTTTTTGGGCAAACTAATGACTTTAGAGAAAAATGTTATATACAAAAAATTACCAGAAAAAGGGCTTAATTTATGAGGAATAAATAAAAAATTCAACCAGTGGTTCTCAAACGGTAGAATAAAATTATATTTTTTTAAATGGCAACCTATATAATTTTTTTTCTGATTTCAACGATATAAATATGATATGGCGTTGTATAACAATTATTTCGAGAAAAATGATATTAAAAATCAGAAATAATTTTACAATATTGAAGTAGGCTATGCAATAAACAAATGCAAACAAATGATACAGGTGACAGATAGTTTTGTTACTTACGTTATTAAGTGTTTGTTTTCGTAATTTTTTAATTACTTATTAATAAAAAATGGCTTTGCAGTTGCAAGAATTAACAAATTTAGACTATTTTAATCTTACTGTTATGTATGGAGAGTGTGAAAGAAATTTAAATTCTACGATACGAAGATTTTCACGGCTTTATCTCCAAAAAGTGCAACCCACTCGTGAATTATTGAGAACAATTTTTCGAAATGCCCAAACTGTTGGGTCATTTCACAAGTTGAAAAATAATATACTATCGTAACCTAGGCAATAGTCGTATTAATAGTTGTTTATTGCATAGCCTACTTCAATATTGTAGAATTTTTCTGATTTGTAATATCATTTTTCTCAAAATAATTGTTATACAACCCCATATCATATTTATATCGTTGAAATCAGAAAAAAATTCTCTATCTAATGGACAAAAAATTTATATAGGTTGCCATTTAAAAAAATATAATTTTATTCTACCGTTTGAGAACCACTGGTTGAATTTTTTATTTATTATTCCTCATAAATTAAGCCCTTTTTCTGGTAATTTTTTGTATATAACATTTTTCTCTAAAGTCATTAGTTCGCCCAAAAAAGCGCTGGTTGTTTTAAAGGAAACAGCCTGTGTATATATATATATATATATATATATATATATATATATATATATATATATATATATATAATATTAATATTCATAAACGATATTGTCAGTGTAATCTTTCACTCAAATTGTCTCCTTTTTGCCGATGATTTTAAATTGTTCAAAACTATAACTAACATTCACGATTGTGTTGAATTACAAAATGATTTGCATAAAATTTATGACTGGTCACTTCAAAATAAATTACATTTCAATCAGGATAAATGTGAATTGTTGACATTCTCCAAAAAAGCCAATACTGTTCATTTTAATTATGTTCTGAACAATAAAATTCTCAAAAGAGTGAATAATAAGAAAGATCTTGGTGTTATTTTTGACAACAAACTTACATTTAATCCTCATATGAATGCAATGATTTGTTCCGCTTGTAAGAACCTTGGATTCATTATGCGAATGTCATACGATTTCCGCAACAAACAGTGTCTTAAAAATTTGTATATTTCTTTAGTTCGCAGTAAAGTCGAGTACTGCAGTATTGTCTGGACTCCTTTCTATAATTACCAAATAAATAATATTGAAAATGTACAAAAAAAGTTTTGCAAACACTGTTACTACCGCTTGTTTCATACCTGGCCAAACCTTGACTACAGCTGTTTGCTTGATTTGTTTAACTTGGAATCGCTAAGATCCCGACGTACTAAACAACAAATAATATTTATATTTAAAATTATAAATAATGTCATAGATGATGCCAATATTCTGCCTCAATTGAATTTTTATGTCCTTGCAACACGAGAAATTCTGACACTTTTCTTTGTAATTTTTCCAAAACTAATTTCTATTTAAACTCCCCAATTAATTCCATGTGCACTAGTTATAATACTTATTCAGGTGAACTCGATTTATCTAGTAGTTTATCAATATTTAAACGGGAACTGACTGAGCTACTAAATAAAATCGATAATTTAATTTAATGTATGAATTTCATGTAATTTATATTACATATTGTTGTTTATCTTCATATATATTTATATATTGTTTGTTTTCTTTGTAATTATTTCTTTATTATATTTAATATTTAACCTGTACACTAAATGTATTTAAGTTTATCATTTTCTTTTGTTCTGTAATTGGGATATATATTCTGTAGAGCATATATGAAATAAATAAATAAATATATATGTTACTGTAAATGCCCGATAATCGGTAAATCCTAAGATTGATGTACAAAACCCAGGATTTACCAATTTTATGTGGTAAATTTACAAACAATTTGATAATTTATATAATTTCGGATGTTACAACGTAGTAGTGCAATTGCAAAGTGGTACAGCATTTTTAATTGTCGTAGACATGTTGTAAAACCCGACTTTTCATTAAAAGTTGGTGAAACGCGGCCAAATTGTCAAACCTGAAAAGACAGCAATGTTTTACAATCTGGCTAGTATATTTCTCTAAATACTACAACAATAACCTAACCTAACTCACAAAAGTCACCCTTGAAAACTGGAGCACAGTTTTGTTCGTTAGATTATTGTTATATGTAGAGAAATATGCCATGACATTTAATTTACCACATAAAATTGGTTAATCCTAGGTTTTGCACATCAATCCTAGGATTTACCGATTTTCGGGCATTTACAGTAACATATATATATATATATATATATATATATATATATATATATATATATATATAATTTCACTTTTCTTAAAGGCCTTTCAAAACAGTTTTACTAAGAATTACAGTAAAGTGCATGGCGTACTTAAATAGCTATATTCCCATTCTGTTGTTTATGAGTAAAATTTTCATGTGTTCGCAATAGAAATACCTTCTAACTCACTAGTAAGAATTTATTGTTCAAAATTGTTAAAACTCGCACTTTTACTAAGTTAAAACATAATCAAAACACGATGTATTTATTCTATGCTTTGCGCCGTTTTTATTGGGGGATTTATTACCGTTAATATTAATATCTCATTAGTAAGAATTTATCATTCAGAATTATTAAAACTTGAACTTTTACTAAATTAAAACAAAATCAAAATTTACACATAGCTTATTTAAAATTAATTAAAAGTTATAATAATTTATACCTCAGAAAAATTAAAATGGCACCGAATGAAGTACGTGAAGATAAAAATTTAACTGTGTGACTTATGTCCGTGTTGTCATAAACACCTTGCGCTAATACTCCAGAATTAATTACATGTGCAGTTTGCAACAGAAAATTTCGAGGTGTACATTGTTTACAAAATTACTTAAAAAATTAGGTACGTGAAGCTGGCACAACCATTCCGGCACAATCACACGAAATTCATCAGAAAATTTAGTACTCATTAATTACTAATTAATTACGCAAAAACCAAATTTATTACGGCTGCTTTTTTAAAAAAAAATAGGGTTGTGCCAGCTTATGCGTTAAGCTAGCACAACCGCAAAAAAAACAATATAAAATATCAAACACCATGCTACCAATTAATTACTAATTTATTACTAATTTATTACTAATTTATTACTCATTTATTACTAATTTATTACTAATTTATTACTCATTTATTACTCATTTATTACTAATTGATTGCAAATTAATTATTAATTAATTACTATCATTGCATTGAGAAGGGGAAGAACATATACAATATACTTTATAGCCATTAGACAATAATGAACTATTAAATTCGTGAAAAAATATCATAACTCAATTTTCAATATTGTTTAATTCATATGCATTTTACGATTCATTAATCGATCAGTCAATGTAGAAAACGACTGACCAATTACTACACTTAAAAATTGTAATTAATTCTAAAGTTGATTTTCGGTATTGATTTATCGATTCAAATTGCATCACAACTGGTTGTGCTCAAGTATGCAATTTGAACCTTGTGATTTGATGTTGGCTAATCGAAGAATTTTTCACAACGTACATTTCAGGTACTCGTGTTCGAGTAATCAATTCGAAACTTCAGATTTGATATTGATTAATCCATTAATGCAATTTAAAAATGTATTACAACTGGTTGTACGCAAATAATCAAATCTAAATTTGAGTTTCGATATTGATAATCGACAGAAATGCATTAGTACTGGTCGTGCTCGAGTAAATAATACAAGACTTGAGTTTCGATATTTATTAATAAACTGATGCACATAGAAGTGCATTAGATCTGGTTGTGCTTCGAATAATTAATTCAACACTTGAGTTTTGATATTGATTAATCGACTGATGCACTTCGAAATATATTAGAACTGGTTGTGCTCGAGTAATTAATTCAACACTTGAGTTTCGATATTGATTAATCGACTGATGCACTTAGATATACATTAGAACTGGTTGTGCTGGAGTAATTAATTCTTAACTTAAGTTTCGATATTCATAAATCGACTGATGTACTTAGAAGTGCATTAGACCTGGTTGTGCTCGAGTAATTAATTCAACACTTGAGTTTTGATATTGATTATTCGACTGATGCACTTAGAAATACATTATAACTTGTTGTGCTGGAGTAATTAATTCTAAACTTAAGTTTCGATATTGATAAATCGACTGATGTACTTAGAAATGCATCAGACCTAGTTGTGCTCGAGTAATTAATTCAGCACTTGAGTTTTGATATTGATTAATCGACTGATGCACTTAGAAATACATTAGAACAGGTTGTGCTCGAGTAATTAATTCAACACTTGAGTTTCGATATTGATTAATCGACTGATGCACTTAGATATACATTAGAACTGGTTGTGCTGGAGTAATTAATTCTAAACCTAAGTTTCGATATTGATAAATCGACTAATGTACTTAGAAGTGCATTAGACCTGGTTGTGCTCGAGTAATTAATTCAACACTTGAGTTTCGATATTGATTAATCGACTGATGCACTTAGATATACATTAGAACCGGTTGTGCTGGAGTAATTAATTCTAAACTTAAGATTCGATATTGATAAATCGACTGATGTACTTAGAAGTGCATTAGACCTGGTTGTGCTCGAGTAATTAATTCAACACTTGAGTTTCGATATTGATTAATCGACTGTTGCACTTAGAAGTACATTAGAACTGATTGTGCTGGAGTAATTAATTCTAAACTTAAGTTTCGATATTGATAAATCGACTGATGTACTTAAAAGTGCATCAGACCTGGTTGTGCTCGAGTAATTAATTCAACACTTGAATTTTGATATTGATTAATCGACTGATGCACTTAGAAGTACATTAGAACTGGTTGTGCTGGAGTAATTAATTCTAAACTTAAGTTTCGATATTGATAAATCGACTGATGTACTTAGAAGTGCTTCAGACCTGGTTGTGCTCGAGTAATTAATTCAACACTTGAATTTTGATATTGATTAATCGACTGATGCACTTAGAAGTACATTAGAACTGGTTGTGCTGGAGTAATTAATTCTAAACTTAAGTTTCGATATTGATAAATCGACTGATGTACTTAGAAGTGCATCAGACCTGATTGTGCTCAAATAATGAATTCAACATTTGAGTTTTGATATTGAATAATCTACTGAAGCATTTAGAATTGTATTAGTACTGGTTGTGCTCGAGTAATTAATTCAACACTTAAGTTTCGATATTGATTAATCTATAGACGTACTTAGAAGTGCATTAGAACCAGTTGTGCTTGAATAATTAATTCAAGACTTAACCGAGGTTCTGGTTAAGCGTTCCGTAATATAACTTAAACATAATTTAACCATCGCGGTTCCATTTCGGAATGTGATTCGTGAAAGTTTTGGTTACTTTTTCATGACCATTTTCTTTTTTCGTATAATAAATAAAATTGTATAAACATATAATTATTATTTAAGTATAATATTTACGTTAACATAAAATGGACAAATATAGCTATGCTGTCACGTAAAAATAACATTTTCCATAAAATGCCAAAATTTACCTACCTCCATTTTACAGGAATCGTATTAGGTGTTTGAGGCGAAGTCAACAAGCATTCATGGTAGAAAAATAACGTAAACATTTTTTTATTAATAATATAATATTTCAAATATCATTAAAATCACTTTTTAGACAGTTATTTATCTGAAAATCACATGCTTTCAGTATCTATATTCAATACCAATTGTAAATAAAAACTCACTATATCTTAAAACTATTTAACAGCTTCTACGGGCCAACATGAGAAGTACGATACAAACCGCCAATCATAAGTAAATCAAAGTCATTATTAACGATCCGCAGTGTGTACAATTCGTAGAGATTACTTGGAACAACGTTTGCGAAACCCTATAATATCATGTCCGCCGACTTTCCCAGAGTGCTTTTAACGAACATGGTACTGGAGATGACGTGGTGAACTACACATCGTATTGTGACGTGTTGTCGCCGCTTTTCCGCAGCGGCTTAAGTGGAGATATGGCATTAGGGTGAGCTTGTTCTTCAGAATCTTGTCAATGGTGTTCGTTCGGGTCCGGGCCAGCAAACAGTAGCGTTGTAGTAATGTCGGATAGATTTCCTCGCAGCGAGTGTCCTCGCGTGATGCTCGCTACATGATGTGACCAGGTTTGGCATCATGCTTGAAGCTATTGAAGATCCTATAGCACAACCAGTTCTAATGTATATCTAAGTGCATCAGTCGATTAATCAATATCAAAACTCAAGTGTTGAATTAATTACTTAAGCACAACCAGGTCTGATGCACTTCTAAGTTCATCAGTCGATTTATCAATATCGAAACTTAAGTTTAGAATTAATTACTCTAGCACAACCAGTTCTAATGTATATCTAAGTGCATCAGTCGATTAATCAATATCAAAACTCAAGTTTTGAATTAATTACTTAAGCACAACCAGGTCTGATGCACTTCTAAGTACATCAGTCGATTTATCAATATCGATACTTAAGTTTAGAATTAATTACTCCAGCACAACCAGTTCTAATGCATTTCTAAGTGCATCAGTCGATTAATCAATATCGAAACTCAAGTGTTCAATTAATTACTCGAGCACAACCAGGTCTGATGCACTTCTAAGTACATCAGTCGATTTATCAATATCGATACTTAAGTTTAGAATTAATTACTCCAGCACAACCAGTTCTAATGTATATCTAAGTGCATCAGTCGATTAATCAATATCGATACTTAAGTTCAGAATTAATTACTCCAGCACAACCAGTTCTAATGTATTTCTAAGAGCATCAGTCGATTAATCAATATCGAAACTCAAGTGTTGAATTAATTACTCGAGCACAACCAGGTCTAATGCACTTCTAAGTACATCAGTCGATTTATCAATATCGAAACTTAAGTTTAGAATTAATTACTCTAGCACAACCAGTTCTAATGTATATCTAAGTGCATCAGTCGATTCATCAATATCGAAACTCAAGTGTTGAATTAATTACTCGATCACAACCAGGTCTAATGCACTTCTAAGTACATCAGTCGATTTATCAATATCGAAACTTAAGTTTAGAATTAATTACTCTAGCACAACCAGTTCTAATGTATTTCTAAGTGCATCAGTCGATTAATCAATATCGCAACTCAAGTGTTGAATTAATTACTCGAGCACAACCAGGTCTAATGCACTTCTAAGTACATCAGTCGATTTATGAATATCGAAACTTAAGTTTAGAATTAATTACTCTAGCACAACCAGTTCTAATGTATTTCTAAGTGCATCAGTCGATTAATCAATATCGCAACTCAAGTGTTGAATTAATTACTTAAGCACAACCAGGTCTAATGCACTTCTAAGTACATCAGTCGATTTATGAATATCGAAACTTAAGTTTAGAATTAATTACTCTAGCACAACCAGTTCTAATGTATATCTAAGTGCATCAGTCGATTCATCAATATCGAAACTCAAGTGTTGAATTAATTACTCGATCACAACCAGGTCTAATGCACTTCTAAGTACATCAGTCGATTTATCAATATCGAAACTTAAGTTTAGAATTAATTACTCCAGCACAACCAGTTCTAATGTATATCTAAGTGCATCAGTCGATTAATCAATATCAAAACTCGTGTTGAATTAATTACTCGAGCACAACCAGGTCTGATGCACTTCTAAGTACATCAGTCGATTAATCAATAGCGAAACTCAAGTTTTGAATTAATTATTCGAAGCACAACCAGATCTAATGCACTTCTATGTGCATCAGTTTATTAATAAATATCGAAACTCAAGTCTTGTATTATTTACTCGAGCACGACCAGTACTAATGCATTTCTGTCGATTATCAATATCGAAACTCAAATTTAGATTTGATTATTTGCGTACAACCCGTTGTAATACATTTTTAAAATGTACGTTGTGAAAAATTCTTCGATTAGCCAACATCAAATCACAAGTTTCAAATTGTACACTTGAGCACAACCAGTTGTGATGCAATTTGAAGTGCAGTAATCGATAAATCAATACCGAAAATCAAGTTTAGAATTAATTACTCCAGCACAACATTGACTGATCGATTAATGAATCGTAAAATGCATATGAATTAAACAATATTGAAAATTGAGTTACGATATTTTTTCACGAATTTAATAGTTCATTATTGTCTAATGGCTAAAAAGTATATTGTATGTGTTCTTCCCCTTCTCAATGCAATTATAGTAATTAATTAATAATTAATTTGCAATCAATTAGTAATAAATGAGAAATAAATTAGTAATAAATTAGTAATTAATTGGTAGCATGGTGTTTGATATTTTATATTGTTTTTTTTGCGGTTGTGCTAGCTTAACGCATAAGCTGGCACAACCCTATTTTTTTTAAAAAAAGCAGCCGTAATAAATTTGGTTTTTGGGTAATTAATTAGTAATTAATGAGTACTAAATTTTCTGATGAATTTCGTGTGATTGTGCCGGAATGGTTGTGCCAGCTTCACGTACCTTAAAAAATTATGTATGTAAAATAATTTGTTAATATGTGTTACTTAAATTGTTGAAACACGCAAGTAAATGTTGACTGTACCACTTCAAAGTGTTTATAAATCGTCACAGTTTATAGAACCGCGTCATCTGTATGACGTGATTACCGTGTCAGTGTTTATAAAATATGAAAGAGTTTATTATTGATATACAAGGATTTAGAATCGATAATAATCGATTTATTATGAAAGAAATAGCAATTTTGACAAGAAATGATACGAAATTATTTCACATGTTGATTCAACCTCCATGTTCATGGAACGATGTCAGTTTTTCACTTCGGAAACAAATATGATGGATAGAACGTTCTTACCATGGCTTATCATGGGTTGATGGACATATACCTTATTATACAGTCCCAAACATAATAAAGAATATATTATCCTATGAATGTATAATATATGTAAAGGGAAATGAGAAAAGAAAACTAATGGAGAAACTACTTAAAGATAATAAAATATGAACTACAGTTGATGTGTCAGAAAATATAGATGACTTTGAGGAGAAGCCACCATCACTACGTACAAAAAATGGATATACTTCGATTTATTCGTGCTTTCATCATAAAAAAATTTCAACAAGAAGTGATTTTGCGGCATGTGATCTAAACAACGTATTTACAATTAACGCATGGCTGACAAGGAAACAATGCGTTCTATTATAAATTTATTTCTACCTATATGTTTCAATATATATTTTACTTCTTATTATTAATCATGTTAGAAAATGTACTTGCACTTACCTACTTATTAATATTGTATTTAAGAATAGTTAAAATAAAATTTGTAAATTGCATTTTGTTGTTATATTACTTACCCTGTGATACACTTTTTTTAAGCTATTGATACTACGTACTAAACAAATTCTAATAACTAACAATAAAACTATGAATTAATTATGTTAACTAACTAACTACTTCACTATTCTTTAAGATAAAAGAAAAATATTTCCACTAAATTTCAAATATTACAGGTATGTGTATTTAGGTGAAAGTAAGTACAGAATTACATTAAAACATCATTAACATATTTATCTATTTTCCACTGAATTATATAAATATTAAATAATTTTTAAGTCATTCGTTAAAAATTTTAGATTTAGAATAATCTATGTCATGCTCTTCCGATATTTCGGCATCACGGTTTTTACAGTCATTAGAGAAGAGAATGAAATAAATTTAATAAACAGCATTTCCAGCATATAAAATATTATTAAACAAATTTATAAAATCAGTTTTATACAGAATATTTTTAATCAGATTTATAAATTAGGTCTATACATTGTGCCGATGGTCAGGTATGAACGTTAGAATTAACATGGGATTATAGTTTTACATAATTTCCTGACAAGAAAATAATGTCAAGAAAGAATATTACGTGTATTATAATTATATTCGAGTAATAAATCAAAAATTGTATCTTAATATTTGTAATTTCAGACGATACAAGAATATATTCATTCAAAACATTAGATAATTAATTATAAAATGGAAAGTTTAAAATATTTTCGTTATACTCAAATTTTTCCTTGAAATACAATTGTAGAAAGTTTAAATAAAAATTCTAACTAATTTCCCTACAAACATTTTTCATATCATAACGTTATATCAAACTATCTAATTACCGTTAACAAAATATATCCACATTAAATGGCATTAGCAAAATATTTTACAAAGAGTTATTGTATATTTTAGTATTCACAAATAATTAGCGTAAAATATGTATATCTTACACATTTCACTCGTAATAGAAATCTTAAATCATTATTCGATAATAATTAATTGTCATTAGCAGAATAATATTTTCGTTATACAATTTTTTTAAATATCACGTCATTCAAATAATTATAGTTACGCAGAATATGCACATTACTGACATTACACTTTCGTTTTCCCCCAGGTAATGGGAAATCTGAAATACTCATTCGAAAATAAGATCACTCGCTAGTAAAAGACTAATTAGAAATTATAAAAATAGAATAAGTAAATTGAATTGAAATTATGGGCTGTGATATACACCGACGTATATATGGGGGGGGTTAGGGGGTTCAACCCCCCCCCATCGGTTATATTTTGCCACCTTTGATATTAAGCTGGATATAACTTTCTTACAAAATTGGGGGATTATGTACCTACTTAAAATGAAAACCAAAAATCTGATGTGGCCAGCACATAACCTCTCGCCGTATATTTTACCTGGCTGTATGCATAAAGCAAAGAATATTTTTATAAATACAAATAATATATTCATATAAATCTATGACGTATAAACTTCTTTGTTATTCAATAATAGCATGTCTCAACATGAAGATATTTTACCATAAACTATGTTACAATAAATTACAAAGTAGAGTACTATATATAAATATTAGGCTGGTAACAGCAATTTTCAATTCGAACAACGTTGTTTACTTTCTCTTCATATTCTTCTAGTAAAAACATTAAATTTGGGCGGTCTAAAATGTATATATGGATTGTGCATCTATTCTTACATATCTTCTTTTACATTTTATTTTTTCATACATGTTATATCTAAATAACACTAATACCCTTTAATAAAGTGACGGATAGATTGCACTCCGATTATTCTTATATCGATGTGTAATTTTGTCAATATTTACAACTTACTTGAGAAGAATTTGATAGCTTTTTCGCAATTCAAAGTTACTCTAGTCTATAGTACTGGTGTACATTGTCCCATAATGTTTGAAACAAATTTAAGTCCTTCAACCTAGACTTGTCATCTCCATAATAGTCACAGATCAAGAATTAAGGGATTCTCCAAGTACATTTTTCTTTCATTACTCATTATTTCTGACACTGACATGTATCTGTCAGTTACAAATAATTTAAATTATCAACTATTTTTCATGGCATTCTTTCGGCTGTCAAATTTATTACAACAGATTATTTTATATATTATACTTCTTTTATCTCTAAATCTATGGAATATATAATAAAATATTTAAATGTATCAGATAGAGAATTTAATTTTCTTTAATATTACCACGAAAAATTTTCAAAAAATAATATTTAGAATATTTTTTTTCAAGAATCTTCTACTTCCGGTTGTCCAATTATTACCAAAACCTTTTCAGATCTTCCCATGAATGTCCGATTAGGAAATACGTTGTTAAACAAATTTTAAGTCTTATAGTTTTTGAGTAACCGTCCTTCCAACATCCCACACACGCACACACACACACACATCCACACACACACACACACACACACAGACATCATCGTGAAAATGTTAAAATCGGATTGTAGGGACCTTAAAACATGCTTATTCAATAAAATCTGGATATGCGATTTTTAGCATGAATGCAATACCTCTCTTAGCGAGAGGTAAAAATGGGCCGCAATGCCGGTGGGAACACGATTGCCAGGCCGGATTGTCCCCTATTTCAGATAACATTTGAGCGTCCCGTAAAGTACTGTTCGGGACGCCTAATTTTCTCGTATTTTGTGAGGAACGCAATTTAATTAACATTTAATTATTATACATTTTATTTTGAGCAGTTCAATAGAATGATATTGCTACTACTCAGTAATATAATACCTATTTTAATTTAATGCAACATTGTATTTTCTGTTTTTGTAGTTATTGCTTATGCTCCCATCTCGCATCATAAAGTCTAGTAGAAGAGTCAACTATACGTTTTGGAGCATACATACGCGTTTTCGTCATAAAATATGGATTTTAATTTTTAAGAATTTGTTAAATTTGCGTCATTGTAAAGAACTCTTATATTATCTAGCATTAAAACACGTTTGACCTTGAAAATTTTCAAAAAATCCCCTGCGGCGCATATATTTTTTTTCATACATTTTTCATCCAACCCTACCAGAACCCCCCCCCTCAAGAAACCTATAGCTACGTCAGTGGTGATATATAATAACTATATCATGTTTCGAAATTATAAATCTATGACATGGAATAAATAGATCATGTTTTTGATTTTGTATTGGCTTAGTAAAAGTAAATAATAATTCTGAACAATGATTAGGTAAAAAGGTAAAAGATAGTTCCAAGTATATGGATGTTTTATGTTATAAGGCTGACATAAGGCAAATATTTATAGTTATTTCGTTTTACTTCAAGAGCCAAAAATATCTGAAATTTTATGAATAATATAAATATAAAAATTTATATTATTTTCAAATTTCTAAGATAGTGTATATTTACAGAATAAGGTTCAAATATTTTTAAAAGAAAGATAAATTTCATAAGTGCTGAGGACAAAAAGTTCCTTAGGAAATAATTGTATAAATGGGTTTTACATTGTTTAATTTAATTTGTTAATAAAGTATACTAATATAATTATTTTTATATACATTTTTATTATTAAACTGCACGTAATTTAGTAATTCTGTTAAAAATTATTAATAAAACTATTGGTATAAACATTATTTAAAAATATTTATTTATCTTTAGGCATATTCCACGGATATAAACTTCTTCCTAACTTCGCTTCTACGCGTGTTTTATTTGTTAACATATGTACGCTATTAAGCTGTATCAATTTCTCGTTTTCCGCCAGTCATGACGAAATTTATTTATTGCTTTTTGATCAGAAGTAATAATGTCGTTAAAATTTTTAGATTTAGAATAATCTATGTCATGCTCTTCCGATATTTCGTCATCACGGTCAAATGGTATAGCGTTGTTTAATTTGTTTCCAGGGCCGAGGTAAAAATGATTGGGAAAATTCATTCTAAATCAAAGTATTTTGTATTGAACACCTCAGCAGAAGTAAGTAACAAATCAATAACTTCTCGCATATATCCTCTCCAAATTAAAATTGATATAAAATGACCTAATTACACAATTATCAAAACTAGAGGATGACCTTGATACTGTACAGAATATTTTCGTTATACATAAATTTTCTTAATAAAATGTTACTAACACTGTGACACATCGAATAAATACAAGTTTTTAATTCAGGGACAAACTTCATCAGAAAGTCTTTCAGAAATTAAAATTTAATATTCATCTACAAATATGTTTATAAATTTCTAAACGACTGTCAAGTATTTCAGAAAAATTATGAAAAAGTAATAATCTTCTAAAAATATATTTTACATAAGTTTTTTTGAAATTTGTTTAATATTTCAATCATATTAGAAATTATAAGAATAGAATAAGTAAATTGAATTGAAATTATGGGCTGTGATATAGAATAACTATATCATGTTTCAAAATGATAATAATATGTAGCCTACTAAGCTGTATCAATTTCTCGTTTTCCGCCAATCATGACGAAATTTATTTATTGCTTTTTGATCAGCAGTATAGTCGGATCATTTTATAGTAGAAATTGATTAATCCTCGAAGGTATACTCGGATTCATTTTTAAATTGAAAATTTTGGGTGAGTTTGCTTTTCACATTTAATTTATTTCATGAACAGTTTGTTGATAAAGTATACTAATGTAATTATTTTTTATATACATTTTTATTATTAAACTGCACGTAATTTAGTAATCTGTTACAAATTATTAATAAAACTAATAAACATTATTTAAAAATATTTATTTATCTCTGCGTATATTCCATGGATATAAACTTCGTCCTAACTTCGCTTCTATGCCTGTTTTTATTTGTAAACTAAGCTATGCCAATTTCACGTTTTCCGCCAATTGTAATGGAATTTATTTATTGCTTTTTGATCAGCAGTAATAATGTCGTTAAATTTTTTAGAATGAAACCACCAAGTCATCGACGAACTCTTGGGTAACCACCGATGATGGAATGTGCGACGATGATGATGTCAATGCCGATGCTGACAACATGGAGTTTATTTCTCTATCTAATCTCTGGACCTCTTCTTCAAGGGCTGTGATCTCGGGATCATATGATAATATATCTCTCAGATGCTTCATGCCATCGTCTTCTACGACGGTGTTGTCATCTGACAATTATCCCGTCTAGGACCGTAGGCTTTGTCGTCGAAATAGTTTCATGTAGTGGTTCTTGGATTTGGACGTTCGAATACATGGTGACCTTCATGTACTGGCACGCGGCCACGAGACCCCAAATATATATAATATAAATAAATAGTACATTCTTTTAAAACGATTTATTTCTTTACTTATGTTACAATAAAATATATACATTACAAATTTACTTATTCAAAATACATTCTGTATTGTTTATTTGATAACATTTTTCCTCAAAACTCTTGGAAATAATATTGTCCAGCTAGCATATAAATAAAATACTTCTTCTTCACAGATCCTTAATACCCTTTATTGGGTGTCGGATAAATAAAATACATGCTAATAAAATCATTTTGGCATTTTGAGTATATAAATTACATGATGTATGTGGATATATAAAACGTATCATATAAACGACATTAATTTTATTATAAAATTATAAGTGCACTTTTGATTGGAATACATTAAGGTCAGTTTTCTTTAAAATTGAAATCATAACTTAAACTTATGAAAAGAAACCACATCTATAATAGAATAAAAGAAAGACAAGTATTACAATGATCCTTATTGTAATACGAGTACAGTTTGCGTAAGCGAGCCGTAGGCGAGTTACACAAAGTACGAATATTACAAATGGACATTGTAATACGTGTTTTTCACAGAATTTTTCCTATTTTGCATTAATTTACTCTTATTTTAAAATTATTATTGAAAGAAATATTAAAATATAATTATATTATGTTATGAACCTGCATATAAATTCTTTGAATTTTAATACAAAGGAGTGCTTTATTGTTTGATAGAAATATTTTACTATAAAAAATTTAAATTCAGTAATGACTGGATGACCGGTAATGACAACTAAAAAGAAAGATATTTATTTGACACTTAAACGAAGTTACCAACTTAACAATTTAAAAAATCCCCAAAAATCTTTGTACAAAATTTTCCATTGTATCACTGTTTTTGATAAAAACAGTTTTACAAAATTCACTTTGTAAATGCGAAATAGAAAAAAATAATGTAAACGTCAACTTCATTCGCTAGTCGTACCCAAACCTTGGAACATGCTAAGCTACCCACTGAATTCCTCCCAAAATGAATGAAAATTAACCTGGACATCTATTTTCAGTAACGCTATTTCGCCTTGTAAATTTAAAACCAACATTTTCTAATCTCCGATAAAATTCATTATTCTGTTCGTAATATTCCCAACTGTTAATTCGAACTTTAAATTCTTTCACACTGTAAGGTTGACCAGTTGGTCTACCTGATCTGATTTCAACTGCTTTACCTGCGGTAATATCAGGTTGCTTTTTGTCCTTTCCTTTACATTGGTACTGAAGCACGGAAGGTAATTTTTCATCGTATCTGAATTCCCTAACGTAGAATTTAAAATCTGGGTTGTCTATTGTTGTGAGACTAATAATTCTTCTGTGATCCAAAGTGATGAATCTTCCATCTTTAGATTCAACAACGTTGATAGCATACTCTTCATTAAATCCATCACGGATGATATCTTCCCGCAACGTTTTAAGCGTTACAAAAGTACTAGTATGATCTCGTGCACTGTTTTGTTCGAATAAAAGTTCCTCATTTTGTATTTTGCCGACCAAATCTTTAACTGTCCATTCATTTAGGGGTCTTTTCAAGCCTCCGTAAATACTTCTATTTATAGTAAAAGCATGTTTACCTTTTCGGATATCATTTTGTATTTCGGGATTATTTTGTATTTCCTCACATATTTTTTTTCGAAACTCTTCCGGAGTTATGTTGTTGAGTTCTGGGAAATCTTTGGCTAAAGCGTGGTAGTAACAATCATATGCATTGCTAGGGTAATTATCTTCACCTTTTGTGTTTGTATAGTGCTGATCATCGAGTTGAATGATTGACTCTCTGGTGTCTCCTTCTCCAAGTGTGCTATACTCAAATTCAAGATCATCGCCGCATTTTGTAATAAGCTTGACTGGTTTTTTGTCTGGGATTAATCTGTCAATAACTTTAGCGGAAGCTTTAAGGCCTACGGCATCAACAAACCCGTTCTCTGCGCTAATTTCTGCATACAATTTGGGATCTCTAACTTTTGCTTTGAGTTCCATTAGAGTTTGATTGTACGACTTTATAATTTTCTGTTTAGATTCTTCAGGTAATGACGTGTCCTCTAATTGTTTGTTTTTGTTTTTCTTTATATTCTTAAATACATGTTCATGGTATTTATTCCTTCCTGAATTGTAGAGGTTTTTATTTTGATGGGTGCATGGTTTTACAAGAAACTTTGAACATTCGCGAAGAACTGGCTTTGCAATTTTTTCGCTGAAAATTTGGCTGGCTCTTTCTTGAATCATTGTTCTCCATTGGTTGATAACTTTGTTAGTAAATTCTGTAACTTCTGTTCCATTATGTTTTTCTTTCAATCCTTTAGTTCTTGCCTCATTTACGTCTTCCTTTAACCCTTGATTTACTCCTTCTAAAACTCTTTCTATACTGCTTGTTATGTCGTCTATGGCATTACGGAAAGGTGCAATCTGTAGAATGTTGGCAAGATATGTCACGTATTGGGCATAAGGTATTACCTGACCTCTTCTCCCAGCTTCTTGACAAGTAGTGGAAATTAATTGAGTAATTTCAAAAGCTTTAGTGAGAATAGTGTTAGTTATAGCAGGTTTTGATAATACTTTTTCTGTGTAATGTATAATTTTTTTTTCACATTCCTTCTTTCCGAAAATTTTAAAGCAATCGTTTAATGTATTTCTTACTGGGTGTCTGTTTACAGTCACTTCTATATCCCGTATCAAAGTATTAGAAAGCTGGTTGCACAAATTTTGCAAGTAAGAATCTACCACATGATTGATGTCTTCGTTCACGACTCCTTTTACTAAACCTTCGCCTACTTTGATGACGAATTGTTTGGTAACTGTTGCAATAACTTTTCTCTTTCTTACTTCAGCTATTAATTCTTTCCTAGTCATTTCTTCACCACCACTTTTTGCTCCACTTAGAGCAAGTCTTTCTCCGAATTTTGAGACAGTAGTACCATAAGATAAAGCACCGAAAACAAGTGGCATTTCCATGCTTTGAATTTTGTATTGTTTGTATTCGTCCCAGTTGAAATAACCGGTCCACCAGCAACTTACTGAATATTGCAAATCGCTGATACCTGCGTTTATGAGCCAAATGGCTAAATGGCTTAAAGTTCCAGCGAAAAATAGTTGTAAAGCTAATCCCAGTGCTATTTCCAATACTCCTAAAATCATTAAAAAAATTGTTGCTCTTATCATCGCCCAAGTGTATTTTTTTTCTTCTGTCTTGATGACGTAGTTGAGACTATTTGTCATGAAGGTGTTTAACTCCTGCAAAGGGGCTATTTGTAGCTGATCTATGTACTCTGTAAGAGTATCTAGTTTAAAACTAGGCACTTCTAAGGATTTTAAACTGCCTGCTAACGATTTCAAAACACTTTTCACATAGTTCTTAATAGAAATTTTTTCTTCTTCATTTGATCCATATCTTTCCAATAGTCCTTCTATATTACCTTTTTGAAGTGTTTCTACTTTTACTGGTAGAATAATTTTCTTTGAAATCAAATCCCACATCAATGTCGAATGTGGTTCATTTATAACATTCATATAAACGAAATCTACTTTATTTTGTATGTCGGATACCATGTTCTGTAATGCTATTCTGTAGGCAAAATTCATTCGCAGAAGTTGAATAACGTATGGTTTATAAGTAACTATTTCAGGTAGAGATTCTTCGCTATATTTTTTACACAAAGTATAAGTATTTGAAGGATTTTGCTTCAGATATTCTGCTTTTGTTAGAGTGTCAAGAATATTTTGAGCTTCAGTATTTTCTATTTCACTGCAAACATTTTCAAGAGTTAACGAATCAAATAAACTTATAGGTTCGGTTATTTTTTGAGAAAGTTCTGCAATTCTGTTGAAATTTAAATGTTTTTCTTTTTTTAATGTCTCATAATCATAATTACTTATTGTTTCTTTTAATATTTTTTCTTCTATTACAAAAATATTTTCAGGATCCGAACTTAAGAATTGTTTCATAAATACATATTTCCCTTGACTCGATTTGATATCAATGTTAGCTTTTGGTATATGAGTTAATCTCCTTTCATGTACAGTTGATATTTTGGACTTTTCTATTATAACAAATCTTTTTTCATTAACTAATTTTTCTTCCCTTACTAAAGTATCCCAACAATCTTCCAAATTTGGTAGTTTTATTTTTTGTTTTAATTCAGTCAAGAATTCGTCTTCTTCCACATATTTATTTTCATGTGCCTTGAGAAATTCAGATAAATTTTCACGAGAAATTCCGAAGCTATGGCTTATTTCTTTAATATCTTTTGGATTAGCTTTAACTACGTACGATTTACAAAGTATAGAGTCGTTTAAAAACGATTTATATATTTCTTCTGAAGAGTCATCGGTTACTTTTTGGTTTATAAATGATGTTTTGTATACAGCATGTCCCACTATATCTTGAATGGTGCTAATATAGAAATCATATAGTTTTATTAAAGTTTCTTGTTGAACTTTGTATGAATCTATTGTCATTATTTCGTTTTTCATTCTTTGTTTAAGATTTTTAACGAAAACTGATGCACGCATGCAAGAATCTTTGTGTTCTTCAAATAGTCTTTCAGCTTCTTGTAACTCAAATAAAAATTCGTTGTATATGTCCTTATTGTTTCCATGAAATTGTCTTTTTTCAAAATTGAGTTGATTGGCTAAAGCTAAAGCTTTGTAATAATGAGCAGCTTCGCAAAAAGATGGCTCTATTTTTATTATTTGATCAAAAACAGTAACTGCATCTTTATATGACTTGTTTTCAATATAGTTTAAACCAATTTTGACTAACTGGACAGGATCCTCTGTCCATTTTTTCCATTTCGAAAAACTTTCTTCGATGTCCGTCTTGAACTCTTTGAAGATTTGATCAATGTTTCTGCTGGATAAATTTGATCCATACTCATCTATCCAAAATGCCCAACGATCTAATAAGCGTTCGGATGCGATTTCTTTTACCTTTTTATTGGTTAATTTTTGCCTAAAGCTGTTTTTGCACTTGCTATACAAATCAGTAAAACTATTGAAAAATTCTTCTTCTTTTTTGATTCGTTGGTCGAAGAATAGTTTAATGTTGGCTGTCCTCTGACGTTCTTCTGCTTCTCTGTTTTCGCGTTTGTCTAGAAAACTACCATGGCCGATTATTATGAGTTGTCCTGAGCCATTGCAGCCACTTCTGGCTGCCCTACCAAACGCTTGTTGCTCGATTCTTGCATTACTCGGAAGATAGGTTAGCAGAACGTGTAACCCGCCATTTTTATTTAAGTTTTCTGTTATTTTTATATCCGTTCCTCTTCCAGCTAAATTCGTGGCGATGATAATACTTCCGCCATCCAGTTCTTCTTTACCTTCCGCCAAGAGACATTCTTCATGCTCCCTTCTGTATACTTTTTTGTCTGGTATATTTGATTGTTGGAAAGCTTTTGAAATGATATTGACTTCTTTAATGGTTTCACATATTATAAGTACAGATCTTCTTTGCAGCACTAGTTCTTTAGCTCTGTTAACAATTCTAAATTTCCAGTCAACTTCTGTACAACATAACAGTGCTTCTTGCTCGAGGAATCTTTTCGGTTTTGCTGTAGGTATATTGACGAATTCAACATTGTATAATTCTTTTAGTAAGTCTCTTTCAACTTGTGCGCCTAATGTACCGGTTAAACCAAACAGTTTAGTGTATTTTTTGAAATAGCTAACATTAGAAATGAATACAGCTTTTAAGCTCTGTGCAGATACTTTGCAACCGTGTTTAAGCTGTAAGAACTGATGTAAAGCTTCTTCCCATTGCGAATTACTTTGATCTGTGCCTGTACCCTTGTCTATGATTGTTATATTGGGACTGTTATCTGCTTTCGTTTGGGTGTGATCAATATCTACTACATAATCGTTGCCCTCTTCCATTTGTATTGCGAGAATTCCATTCTTGATCCAAGTGTCAATATGCTGTTCTACAAATTTGTATAAACATTTTGGAATTCTTATTTCTTTTTTTCTATTGAAGACTGTGTTTATAAGATATCGGAGTTTGTTTAGTTGAGATTTAGTTTCAATAACAGATTTTTCATGATTAGGAAGATTGAAGGCCTCTTGTTCTGTAATTTGTTTCAAGACAATATCTTTTTCATCTAAAACTTTTATGTCTTTTAGGAAATTATAAATCAATGAAGCTTTTGATTTCTGAATTTTTAGGCCATATTCTATATCATCGACACAAAGTATTCCGTACAAATCATACAGAACTTCTTTTTTCAAAATGTCTTCCAAGTTATCGTATCTTTTTTGAACGCTCATACATATCCGTTTCCAAATAAACTGGTAAACCGATTCCAGTTTGTCCAATCCAGGAATTTCATGGGATAAATATAAAGTGTTGTTGCCTTTATCTAATAGCATACTATCAACTTCATCGACTATTAAAGTTTCAAAATTTCTGTCTCCCAAAATGTTCTTGCCGTAAAATCTGTCCAAAAGAAAATCTCTCTGAAAATTCATTAGGTCTCCAAAGATAACGGGGCAACCTGAATATGCATCTTTTCTTTCGTCGATTTTGTCGCTACAATTATGGTTCACTCCAACGTTGAAAAGATCGAAAATATCTTTGTGAATGGTGGCGTCTCTAATGGCTAAAACTGAGGAAGATGTGATGATGTCGACTTTCTGTCCACATAAAGCTTTAAAGATGGCGACTGCAACTACTATTAAGGACTTTCCTTCGCCGGTGTTGATTTGGGATAAGGTGTTGTTGTCGTGCTTCAACATTAAAAGTATTGCTAACTTTTGAGTTTTTCTAAAATTAAATCCTTTTCGTAAATATATTGCATGTGCTATCATTTGAAGCATTTCACAAGTTTTCTTTTCCATTACTCTTTGCAGATTTTTCTTTGAAACTCCTTTTATTTCAGTTTTCAATTCTGTCGACCATCGTTTTATATCAGATACAGAACGATTTTTATCTATTGTTGAGTTTAAAAATGGATGTGTTGCGATAGATTTTAGTATTTTTTTAACTTTATCGGACGTATGCGAGTTGCTTTCAATTAACTCTAACAAAGTTTCTAATGATCTTTCTTGATCCAGCATTTGTTGTGTTTTAAGAAGATCGGCTTTAATGGAACTTATACTATTGTTTAACAATTTATTTAATATATCTCCATTCAAACTCCATTCCTGTGAATGAAGTAAAGAGAATAGGTCTAAACAAATTTCTGCATTTATATCGTCTTTTCTTACATCCAGTACACCTAAAAGAAGGTCTATTAATTCTTGTCCAACGTTACATTCTAAGGAACTCAAATAATACAACGCTCTTTGAGTCTGATCATTGCTTTTCCATTGTGTCACGCATGTTAGTCTGTACTCTATGAACTGTTCTCTTAAAGTGTATTGCCATTTTGACAAAGGAAGATATCGTACTGTGTCTACATCAACTTTTATTTCACTTAGAACTTGCAAACAACTTGTAATACATTGGAGAGTAACAATTTCTGTCCCTTCTTTGAGTTTACTATCAATTAATACAATAACATCTTGTTGTTTTACGGTCTTGAGGTTTTTGTAAATCGATGTGGCCTTTAGCGATTTTTTGAAATAATTTTCTAGTTCAATATAGAAAACTTCATGGAGCCATTGTGACTGTGGGCAAACGGAAAATATCCATTCAAAAATTTCTAAGTTTGTGTTTTTGTTCATATATGCTTTCATTACCGAATTACATATGTATATTAAATCAAAACTATCTATATGATTACCGTCTGTTTGAAATCTGTGCAAGAGAGCTTTTAACATATTCTTATTTTGACTATATTTGGAAGACAATTTATCTAAAACTGGATATATTTGCCAGAAATCATTTGTGGGGAAAAACATACAAATTTTATTTATTATTTTATTTTCTTGTATGTTTCTATACTGCATATATATTTTATCCCTATCGATATAACCATTAAATTCCTTGAAATTTTGAAAAAAAAATTCAACATCTTTTATACAAACTAAATCATTTACATAATTGAGAATATCTGAGTAATTTTTGGATATTTTTTTTCGTTCTGTAACAATATGCAAATATTTGTCATTAAGTTTGAATTGAATGAATTTTCCAGCCAATAGAACAAGATACATTGTATCATCAGCTGTTGGATTGTGATTGTGACACATTCTAACTTCTTTATTTTGATCGACGACAAATATTTGAATATTGACATTAAAAGCACAAGCCAATAATTCTCGAACTGCAGAAGATGCCATTCCAACGTTTGAAATATAATCAAGAAATTCTGTTTTAAAATTATCGAATTCTTCGCCTCCTTGAAAATTTTGAATAATTTCATTTTTTTTCTTTTCAATTTCCATCGTCATACCACTTTCTTCATTTTCTTCTTTCGCTACTAAATAACATTTAATTAATCTTTCTAATCTAATTTCTAAATTGTCTAATTCATAATAGAATTTTTTAGAATATGCTTCAAATTTGGAATCGGAGTAAGACTTTTCTAAAATGAACATTTTGAGAGGGTACAATATAGAACCAATTGTTTTCCAAGTATTTACTGCTTCATTTGGTTGTAAATTTTTATATTCTTTTAAATAATTTTTGAGTTTCTCTAAATGTTTTCCAGGATTTGGATGAAAAAATTCTATTAAACTTCCTAAATCTTCATGGTCAATTTCTTGAATGGTGGAATCTAAAAGTAAATAATTTTCGATGGGTTCTGGTTTGAAATATACTTCGACATCTGGAAAGTCAAGTTGTTCAATCGCTTGGCACGTTGCAATTTTGTATTTTCTCAGAAGAAGATCATACACCTTTGAAAATTCATCACCAAATTGTTGTTTATTTGATAGTAATAGCGAATGCAGTTTTTTCAAATCATCCAAGTTAATTTCAATGTTTTTTAAATTATTCCACAAGCTTATGTTTAAGTGATTAGCTATGACATTTTCTACTTCCACATTCTTTGTATTTTCGTCTTCAATTTTCTGTCGTTTCCGAAGACGTTTTGTTGAACTGTTTAAGGACGAATCATCAAATACAGCTTGACGATGAACTTCAAAGTTTGTCATTTCTGTTTCTTTTTCCTCGTCTTTTTCGACAGTTTCTTCTAGAGCTTGTTCTTTCAAATCTTCTAATTTCAGAATTTGGTTTTGTAATTCATCTACAACATCATTAGCAATGTTTTCTTCGTATTTCTGAATGGCATTTTTATTTATAGCTTTAGTTCTAGTTGGAATAACTTTTTCTTGTTCTTGCTTATTCTTATTTGGTTCTCTAGCTTTAATGAAAGTGCTGTTGCTTCTATCTTTAACTTGGATGTAGTGTTCTGAATCATTTAAATGTTTATAATGATAAGGACTGTAAATAAAATCACTACTTTTTCTGCTAGAATGTCTAGAAATATCTAATTTGCAGTTTTGATGTTCTCCTTTTATTTTCTTAATTGAAGACCAGACTCCATCATTGTAAACTAATGCTATGTCCCAACCATTTTCTCCAGGTGGCTGATTTGAGCCATTTGGTCCCGGCTGTCCAGGTTGCCCAGGGTTTGTCTCTGTTGTTATGTGAACCTGATGGGTGCACTTGATGTCAATCTGGCCTGGTAAACCACCTGAACCAGGCTGGCCTCCGGATCCACCCAGACCACCAATTTGAGCATCTGTACCCTGGTAATAAACCAGCGCTTCTTGCTGATATGGACGCCATCCTGGATAGTATGAATAAGTGATTTTGCAACTATTTTCGTCTTTACCTTCAAAGTAACAAGGACCTTTTTTCCACACATTTAGTCGAAACTGAGCTTTAGTCCAATGTATGTCAAAAACTTTCACTTTCTTGGCGATTTTTGGGAGGGGAATATCTGGTATACTTATTTTTTCTTCTTCTAACCGTTTTATAGCTTCCTCAAACAAATCTTTTCTTTCAAAATGAAGAATGTTTTTCACTGCGTCTATTCCTTTATATATCATTATCAGTAGGTCTTTTGTCCATTCATAGTCGGGGTCGAATGGACTAATTAAATTTTTAAACTCTGCGGATTTCATTCCAGAACCATTTGCTCCTTTCATTCCGTTACCACCTGCTTGGCCATTCCCACCTTTACCACCATTCGCAATAATGGTTAAGTTTCCGGAATTTGTGATAGTTATACATGAAATGTATATATTACCACCACATAAGCCATGTAGTCCATTCATACCATCTCTGCCATCTTCACCAGGTCCAATACCATCTAATGCACTTTCGGAATAATTTTCAGCATTTTGACCTGGAAAAAATATAACTTATCATTTGGCTACAACAGTTACTATTATAAATTTATATCGATAAATTAAGCTAATTGGATCTACAGTGTCTCTATTCCACTAACAGTGTGGCCATATGATGTCTCATTTTTCTTTGGCTGGCACAGAAACGTCATCAAATCCGCCATTAGTTTGCTAAACTCTATGCGTGTTCCGTACTATTTACATTGGTAAAGCGGTTGTATATCATCATATTGCCATTATTTTGAAGAAAAACTGTATTTGGTTATTAAAATATATGTATAAGATAATTTTGTTGTTTTAGTGCCTACCAGACTTGTTAAGGTAAATTTATAAGGAAATGATAAATGTTCTTCAAGAATTTATCTATATGTATCTAACAATAACTCTACCAATTCCGATTCAATAAATAACTTTCATGTACAATTTGTACTCCGGAGTGTACTTTTTAAATTGTGACCACATGAAGTTCATCTACGCCAATTTAGTCGTCAAGATTTGAACGTTAGGAAACTGAACGAAACAAGGGTGGTGACTAATTTGCTGACCAGCAAAAAAGTTGCTGACTGGCTATTTAAAATAAGTGGATTTGCTTCAAAGTCAGTAATCTACCTTCGAGCAACACCGGTCATCTTCTGGCAACGTATCAGTCTTGTGGTCTCCTTCAGAGAGGTATTATACTCTAGTGAATTACAACAAAATTTTGCTGACTGGGTATTTAAAATAAATAAAATAAAAGAGCACAAGATTGATACGCTACCAGAAGATGACTGGTGTTTGCCAAAGGTAGAATACTGATTTTAAAGTAAATCCATTCATTTTAAATACCCAGTCAGCAAAATTTTATTATAATTCACTAGAGTAAAATACCTCTCTGAAGGAGAGCACAAGATTGATACGTTACCAGCAGATTACTGGTGTTGCCCAAAGGTAGAATATTGTTTTTAAAGTAAATCCATTCATTCTAAATACCCAGTCAGCAAAATTTTATTATAGTTCACTAGGGTAAAATACCTCTCTGAAGGAGAGCACAAGATTGATACATTACCAGAAGATGACCAACACCAGTCAACACCGCCCAAAGGTAGAATATTGATTTTAAAGCAAATCCATTCATGCTAAGTACCCAGTCAGCAAGTTTTTTTTTTGCTGGTCAGCAAAATAGATTTGCCCCGAAACAAGGAATGTACAAGGCGTTGTGTGAACAATAGGACGATGCGTGTGTTCCCGTTTTAATGTTTATTGAAAGTGCAAGTAATATTTTTTTTACTTGTGTATTTTGTTAAACGGACCACGATTACTGACGATATTGAAAACAAATTACCAATGTTAAACACAAAAATTAAAAATTTTAAGAGATAAGTTTCGAATATATAATTATTATATAAATAATAACCACAGATATTAAATTAGATGTGATAATAATCCATGCTCTGTTCCATTTAACCCATTCAGCAGATGGCGTTCGCATCAGAGCCAGTTTTAAGTAGCCGAAATTACATTGGGTAAACTTGTCTCTTGGCTCAAATATCAGCCAATCAGAGAAGTCAAAATTATGCCCTATTCCCTGAAATACTAAATGCGTAAAGTGGAACAAAGTATATATCCTATACCCTCCATAACGTATAAATCTGTCATAATAGTAATTGTGTATCTCTTAAATAGATTAATTTTAATTCGCTTTATAAATTCATAGAGTAATTAATTAATATTCCTATACAATATAAAATCGCGTTTCTTACAAATAAATAGGAAAATGAATTCTCAGTATGTCTGACATTGGTCTGCTAATGGCGGCGATCTTGGCCCATGGCCATATCCGGTATATAGTTCTATTTAGTTTCTATAATTACCAATGCAAATTTTGAATTTATATTCACTTTTAGATTGGTGGTTTCATCCACATCCATCCTAATCGTTACGTTATCAGCAAATTTTCAGTGGATAAATAATGTACTTTTTTAGTAGATGTCAACGACCACAAATATACTAGACAAACCATGCCCTATACTTCACAATTGTTTTTTCTCGGCTGAACAGAAAGAGACAACTAGAGATAGAGATATATAAAGTCTACTCTAAACTTTGTCGAGAGATGTCTCTACGGTCATTATAATATATTTGTAACATTTTGCTCCTTTGTTTGATTTTGGCAGTTGCAAAGTCGTTCTGTTTTGTTTATTTTTACCTTCCGTCACCTTTAGGTAAGGAAAGTATTGTCTTTAGGCAAAAAAATCAATCATGAGTTTTTAGTGAATAAGTACATTTTAGGGTCCATATAATACGATTTTACCATTTTTACGATGATGTGTCTGTATGTATGTATGTGTGTGTTTGTGTGCGCGTCTGTGTGTGTGTGTGTGTGTGTGTGTGTGTGTGTGTGTGTGACAAAAGTTTCGGATCGCATAACTCCAAACCACGATTCCAAAAGTTATATTTTTTTCATATTTCTCAAGTTCACACCCAGAAGAACAAGTGATTAGATTTTGGTTATAAATGGTCAACGGTAAGTACCCTCATTTGAAGATTTTAACAGTTTTTCTTGAAAAAACGCAGTTAAATATCATTTATTGACATTTAACGTTATTATAACTTAAAGAATATATTATTCTCTATACGATTTGATCGCATTTTATACTTCATATTCAATAGATATAGAGTTAAAGAATTATAAATATATTAAATTTCATAAATTAGCCAGATATGCTAACCATGGGAACTGCTAATATATTCAGATAATACAAATTGACAGATGTCAGTATCAACAGGTGCGTTCAATGAAGTAAGCAGTTCAAGCAAATACTAGGTAAGCAAATGAAACTTGTTGCTTAGTACACTGAAAGATTTGCTAACTATATGACGAACTCATATTCACAAATGTCATCGAGAAAGTTATACAGTTGTCAAATATAACATTTGTATCTCTCATCCCTTTTATTGGTCTGGAAAGTTATACAAAATAAATTTATAGATAGATACAGTTATTTGCAGATAGTGGAATTAATTTTAAACATTTTTTTTAGGTCTAAGAAAATATTTCAAATTTAACAATGTTATGAATATTCATCACAAAACGTTGAAAGCCTTTTTGACATGTAATTGATATAAACACACCATAAAATGTCATAGAAACAATACAAGTAAATTCATGTATGTATAATTTGCATTTCGCGGCATTATATTTTATAAGTTAGCAAAACAAGCGAGAAATTTGGCGCTTGGATTGCTTGCGAGCAAATTAAGCAAATGCTAGGCTAGCAAAGTCATTCAACAAATTTTACTTCCGATTGCTTATTTTCCTGGGGCTTATTGAACGCACCTAATGAAAAGTAAATGAATGTGGCAGAGATGAGGATGTTGAGATAGATTTTACATAAGACACGGAAAGATACGGTAAGGAATGAAAGAATAAGGGAAATAACTCTAGTGTTAGCAGTTTCTAGAAAGATACCAGAGAGACGATTACATTGGTTTGAACATGTCATGAGGAGAGATGAATATTGGTAGAAAAATGAATAGCTTAGTAATAGAA
This sequence comes from Harpalus rufipes, assembly GCA_951394225.1. Lineage (NCBI taxonomy): Eukaryota > Metazoa > Arthropoda > Insecta > Coleoptera > Carabidae > Harpalus > Harpalus rufipes. The sequence continues at coordinate 15,788,359 of OX596290.1, read as the reverse complement.
GGTGGAAGAAACATAGGAAGACCAAATATAAGATGATAGGACTGTATTGCGGAAGACTTGAGAGAAAAGGAACTGAATAAGACCGACCTGCAAAACAGAAATGAGTGGAAAAAGAAAATAAAAAACAGCGGCCCGTAACGAATGAGAAAAGTTAAAGAACAAGATGTCAGTCTCAAGTGCAATTTGCATAGTTTGTTTATGAAATAATTTTACTGGAAATTTAGAATCCTTTGCAAGGAAATTTATGTATGGAATTTATACATAATACACAAGATTGACGGAAGGTATTGTGGGTGTTAATTATTCTATAAATATGCCTGAAAAGTATTGAAATAAGTTGTGCCAGCACAATATCCTCCGTCAATACCGTGTATTATGTAAAAGTGCCATACATAAATTTTCTTGCAAAAGATTCTAAATTTCCAGTAAAATTATTTCATAAACAAACTATACAAATTGCACTTGACACTGACATCTTCTTCTTCTTTAGCTTTTCCAATTCGTTAGAGGTCGTTATTTTTTATTTTCTTCTTCCATTCATTTCTGTTTTGCGGGTCGTCCTCATTCGGTTGCTTTTCTCTGAAGTCTTCCGCAATACAGTCCTTCCATCTTATCTTTGGTCTTTGGTCTCTGTTTCTTCCACTTTCTATTATTAAGCTATTCATGTAATCGTATCTCTTGTATATTTCTAGAAATTTCTAATACTCGAGTTATTTCCCTTATTCATTCATTACCGTATCTTTCCGTATCTTCCCCAACATCTATCTCAACATCCTCATTTCTACCACATTCATTTTCTTGTCATTTAGAATTTTCGTAATATAGTAGCTGTTTCCATGATTAGCATAGGTGGCTGATTTATAAAATTTAATTTATTTATAATTCTTTAACTCTATATCCATTGAATATGAAATATAAAATGCAATCAATTCGTATAGATAATAGAATATTCTTTAATATTTATAATATTAAATGTGTAAATAATATTTTATTGTTTATAAAATAATATTACTGGAAATATATAATCTTTTGCAAGAAAATTTATGTATAGGGTGCGAGCAGTCACTTGACTTGCTGACCTTGGCATGCAGGTATGGGGGCCCGTATCAGAATGATAGCTATTAATTATGTCCATAACTGACAAATGTCATAATTTTTATTCAAAAATTCATTTTTTGGTATTTTATGATTCCTTTTCTCGGCAACTGAATTCCACACTGCTGATAACAAATAAACCACATGAAATAAGAAAATCGTGAAATTTGGAATGAAAAATTATGACATTTGTCAGTTATGGACGTAATTAATAGCTGTCATTTTGACATGGGTCCCTATATCTGCTTGCCAATGTCAGCAAAGTCACGTCACTGCACAAATGCATAAATTTTCTTGCAAAAGATCCTATATTTCCAGTAAAGTTATTTCATAAACAAACTATGCAAATTGCACTTCACACTGACATCTTCTTCTCTAGCTTTTCCCATTCATTAGAGGTGGCTATTTTTTATTTTCTTCTTCCACTTATTTCTGTTTTGCGCATCGTCCTCATTCAGTACCTTTTCTCTCAAGTATTCCGCAATACAGTCCTTTCATTTTATATTTGGTGTTCCTATGTTTCTTTCACCTTATATTACTAAGCTATTCATTCTTCTTCCAATATATTCATCTCTCCTCATAATATGTTCAAACCAATGTAATCGTCTCTCTTATATCTTTCTAGAAACTTCTAACACTAGAGTTATTTCCCATATTCTTTCATTCATTTACTTTTTTATTGATACTGACATCTGTCAATTTGAATTATCTGAATATATTAGCAGTTTCCATGGTTAAGTTAGCATACAAGTAGCTGGCTGATTTATGAAATTTAATATCTTTATAATTCTTTAACTTTATATCTGTTGAATATGAAATATAAAATGCAATCAAATCGTATAGAGAATAATATATTCTTTAAGTTATAATAATATTTAACTGTGTTTTTTCATGAAAAACTGTTAAAATCTTCAAATGAGGATACTTCCGGTTGACTAATTATAACCAAAATCTAATCAAGTCTGCATATGGTTGTAAGGAAGAGGAATATGCAAGAATTGTAATTTTAGGTATTTTAGACTGTCTTCATAACCATAATATGCTGGATCAGGATAAATAAATATAATAAATAAGTATATCATCATGGCATATTACCCATTGCTGGGTATGCCAATCTGCTTTGTGTACAGATTTCGGTAATGATGATGACATATTTGTACCGTACGGGCGTTTACCAGGCGTCACCGCATGGGCACTCATTGCTGACGTGAAGAACACACCACGGGTCCAATTTTGTGCCATTTAAAATACGAAATATTTGGCGTCGGTCAGGATCGAACCCAGTTCCACGATCTGGCGCTCAGGCACGCGGCTATTAAATAATCATGGCATTCAGTTACTCAATTTAATTTTAGGCATTTATATCAAAATCCGCATTCATCATAAACGTAAATAAATTTTTAAAAAAATACAAACAGAATAAGAAACATTTATACAAAGATAATATTGTTTAAAAATTAATAGAATAAAATAAATAATTATACGCAATTCTTTTTATTCTTTCCTAATACTAATATCAGTTTGTTTCATGAATTTTATGATTGGTTTTCGTTAATAATAATTCAAATGTTTCAAATATATAGTACAAGAACAAGCAATGAGATCTAGCGATTACTCCAGGAGGTGACTCAATATATCTATCCTTAGTTGTCCCTTTCTGCCCATCCGAAAACAAAACAATATCTATTTGTGTATTAAGAGCGCAAAATAGGACATTGTCGATTGAGAGGTTCTCTCGAAATCGACAATGTCCATTTGGTCCATTTGCGCTCGAAACACACAGAAGATTTTTTCTAGAGTCGCCACCAGTGGCGGCTTGTTAGGGTAGGCAGGTGAGGCAGTGCCTCACCGGAAAAGAAATAAAGCTGTAAATAATGTAAAGTAGTATGTAAATTAAAATTTAACTTATTCCGCTAATGCTTGTCTTTATAAATATCAAAAGAATTTAAGCCACCACCATAAGTAATATGTAATGCAGTTCACCTAATTTATACCCTATAAAGTGCTTCTTGAAATGATAGTATACTGCCTAATGTTTTTGGTCCAGTTAGTAATTCCGATAAGAAATACGTGTGCTAGAGAAAGAGCTGGTTTTGCGGCATGCCTAAATGATAAATGCAATGAGTGCGTAAAGGATAAAAGATAACCAGTTTAATTTCCACACAATCCTACAGAGGCCGTTACCATACGTTCAAGACATCTATCATCTATTTCATTTTGCATTAATTGTATATTCTATAATATTCTTGCAAATAAGATTGAAGATTGAATAATAATTAATACTAATATTATTTACTGCATTGTGAATTCAAATTCAACAATAAACAAACAACTTGCATTGCAGTAAGTATTTAATTCTTTTATTTTTTTCGTTGTTTTTATGTTTTACGTACGTAGTGTTTTTGTATTTTAAATTTTAGTTAAAACAAATAAAATGGCTTCAACTTTGACTGGAACTTCTGATACTGATAATATAAGGCATTCCGATGACATTATTAACTTCTTAATTCACAAAAATCCATTTAGTAAATTATCGTACGAAGATAAACTATATGAAGCAAAATATTTATACCGCTATTGATAGTGCAAGAAAAATTGAAATTCGAAATTTAAATTTGAAAGTGGAAGAAAATAGGGAAATTCTGAAAAGATTAATTGATATTTCAATTTTTTTATGTACACAAGAATTACCATTTAGAGGTCATAATGAAACCGAAGAATCTTGTAATAAAGGTTATTTTAAAGAATTAGTTTTACTAATGAGTAAACGAGATGATAAATTAAAAATATTTTTGAAGAAAGATATCAATAATAAATCGGTATTTTGTGGTACCTCCAAAACTATTCAAAATGATTTAATAGATTGCATTCATTTTCTTATAAATAAAAATATAGACTACGAAATTATTAAATCCCCTTTTATTTCTTGGCAAGTAGACGAAACTACCGATATTAGTTGTAAATCACAATTATCAGTAATTTTACGTTATGTAAATGTAAATTCCGGTAATGTGAATGTGGTAGAAAGATTCATAGGTTTTTTGACGTAAGCGCCGGACGCTCTTTCCTAAAACGTTCTGTGATCAGGCAATTTATTTTTGTACATGAAAGGGAAAAATACGCATTTGCACATCCCTTCAAAAATGTAACTTTCAATTATAAGGCATTTGACCTTGAATGAAAAAAAAATTTCGCCTGCGGTGCATTTTTTTTCTGGATACCTTGCCTCACCAAAATTTTAGTGCATGAGCCGCCACTGGTCGCCACAGTGGGGTCCTCCACCATAACAAAAAAAAATAAAATGTACACTTTGTACTTACACTACTATTCAATTAATAAGGATAAATATAAAGAAAAAACGTCTTTTATATTTAATTTTAATTTATCGTTATTTCCCATTCTTCTTGACCTATTGCTTCAATCTAATGTAAACATTTTGTACTTTCGTTTTTGTAAATGAATGCCCTATTTTATTTTCACAATAGTGAATTTTTTTTGGTTATGTAACATACCGACAGAGTTATATGTCAGATTGATTTGTAAAGGTGGTAAATGTGTCACTACAGTGCCAATAGTTCCTGACTAAACGTTTCCATTAAGAACGTAGACGAGTGACATTTTTCAACATTCTATTATAGTTAGAAATTTGGACAGCGAGCGTTTTTTCTACTTTGTCGCGCTAGAGCGGCAAAGTGACATTTTGCGTTGACAAAAGAGAGCGCAAATGGCTACTATCTATGTAGACTGTAGAAAAATGTATTTGTGATCGTTGGTAGATGTTAAAAAATATAAATCTTACCAGTTACATTCCAAATACGTTTTCCTTGTACATGTATTGTATTGGCTACCAGGAGAATGTTAACTCCAGTCCATCTCCCATCATCCAAACTTGCATCCAGGAAAAATACATCGGCACAAACTAACCTAATTTCATGGATACAGATATACATTATGTTAAATAAATTCAAAAGATACCTCGAGCCGTAAATAACTTGCTTGTACCTTAAAGATTCTCTTTTCGTCCTACGTAGATAAAATACTATAATGTATCTATGACGAAAAGTGAATCTATAAGGTATAAGCAGTAGCCGAGGCAGTAAATTATTCGCGAGTATTTTACACTCTTTTCGTCTGAGGTACATACATAATTTTATTGCATACTGGTTTCTAAAATTGTTAAATAGGCTATTCCACGATATTTTTACCTCCCGTCACCTTTAGGAAAGGAAGGTATTGTCTTTGGTCAAAAAATTCAATGATGAGTTTTTACTGAATAAGTACGTTTTAGGGTCCATATAATACGATTTTACCATTTTTACAATGATGTCCATATTATGTACGTTTGTATGTGTGTGTGTGTGTGTGTGTGTGTGTGTGTATGTGTGTGTGTGTGTGTGTGCGTGCGTGCGTGCGTGTGTGTGCGTGCGTGCGTGTACGTGCGTGCGTGAGTGCGCGTGCGTTTGTGTGTGTGTGTGTGTGACGAAAGTTTCGGATCGCATAACTTCAATACCACAATTCCAAAAGTTATAATTTTTTCATATTTCTCAAATTTACATCCAGAAAAATAAGTGATTAGATTTTGGTTATAAATGGTAAACCGGAAGTAGCCTGATTTGAAGATTTTAACAGTTTTTCTTGAAAAATCGCAGTTAAATATAATTTATTGACATTTAACGTTATTATAACTTAAAAAATATATTATCCTCCATACGATTTGATCGCATTTTATACTTCATATTAAATAGATTTAGAGTTAAAGAATTATAAAGATATTAAATTTCATAAATTAGCCAGATATGCTAACCACGGAAACTGCTAATATATTCAGAGAATACAAATTGACAATGAAGTAAGCAGTTCAAGCAAATGAAAGATTTGCTAGCTACATGACGAACTGATATTCACAAATGTCATCTAGAAAGTTATACAGTTGTCAAATATAACATTTGTATTTGTATCTCTCATATCCCTTTTATTGGTCTCGAAAGTTATATAAAATGAATTTATAGATAGGTACAGTTATTTGTAGATAGTGGAATTAATTTTGAACATTTTTTTAGGTCTAAGAGATAGAAACAGTACAAGTTAAATTCATGTATGTATAATTTGCATCTGTAAAGGTTTTGGTAACAATTGGACAACCGGAAGTAGAAGATTCTTGAAAAAAAAATCTTCTAAATATTATTTTTTGAAAAATTTTCTTGGTAATATTAAAGAAAATTAAATTCTCTATCTGATACATTTAAATATTTTATTATATACTCTATAGATTTAGAGATAAAAGAAATATAATATATAAAATAATCTGTGCTAATAAATTTTACAGCCGAAAGAATGCCATGGAAAATAGTTGAAAATTTAAAATGTTTGTAACTGACAGATACATGTCAGAAATCCAGAGACATTACTAAAGATTTTTTTCTGGGAAGTACATACATTATATTATTTCTGATTTTATTAATAGTTAAATATTTAAAATTATAGGTATATTACACATATACCCTTCAGAAATACTGTTAATGCCAACAATGAATTGGAATCATCTCGAAAAATTAGAAGAGCAGGACAAAATTTCTTCATAGAATGAATTTATATATATATAAAAATCTAAATGTAAAGAATAGATATAAGCGAGAATACAGCTCGAAGGAAGACGATATTTAAATGTTATAAACATAAGATGGAAAGTGAAAATGGTCTCCATTCTGCAACGTAAAATAAAGAAAACTTGTATCTCATCGAAATAATGAGTAATGGAAGAAAAATGTACTTGGAGAATCCCTTAATTCTTGATCTGAGACTATTATGGAGGTGACAAGTATAGGTTAAAGAACTTAAATTTGTTTCAAACATTATGGGACAGTGTATACCAACACTGTAGACTAGAGTAACGTTGCACTGCGAAAAAGCTATCAAATTCTTCTTAAGTAAGTTGTAAATATTGACAAAATTACACATCGTTATAAGAATAATCGGAGTGCAATCTATCCATCACTTTATTAAAGGGAATTAATGTGTTATTTAGATACAACATGTATGAAAAAACAAAATGGTAAAGAAGATATGTAAGAATAGATGCACAATCCAGATATATACATTTTAGACCGCCCAAAATTAATGTTTTTACTAGAAGAATATGAAGAGAAAGTAAACAAAAGAACGTTGTTCGAATTGAAAATCCCTGTTACCAGCTTAAAATTTATATATGGTAAACTGTACTTTGTAATTTATTGTACATAATTTATGGTAAAATATCCTATAGATTTTGTAAATATATGTGAAAATTATTTTATGTTGAGACATGCTCTTATTGAATAATAAAGAAGTTTATACGTCATAGACTAATATGAATATATTATTTGTATTTCTAAAAATATTCTTTGCTTTATGCATACAGCCAGGTAAAATATACGGCGAGAGGTTATGTGCTGGGCACATCAGATTTTTTTTTGATTATAGTGGAATAGCTTATTATTAAAAGAATTTTCCAGGAGTTCATAACAGTATGAGTTTTGTATAAGTAGGTTAATAGGGCTATTCTGTAAGCATCGTTATAACATAACGAATCATTAAAACGTTATATCCTTAAAATAATAACGATTTAATAGGCTTATTCTGTAAACGTTCGTTATGACATTTTGCATTGTTATATCGTTATTATAACGATAATCGTTAAAGTGGTATTCTGTAAATAGTAATTTGCGTACCACCGAAGACAAAAAAGAAACTTACCTAACGCGTTACGCTTAAAATTTTTCACGTTCCCACGAAAGAAAATCCATTTGAATTTGTAATTATTTTTGACATTTTCATTTGTGACAAGTCAAATAAATGTATGTGCTTAATGCCCAAAGTAGGCGATGTGTAAAAACAAATTAATTGATTTAAACAAAAATACAAACTGTCATTGTATAATTATTGTGCACCAAGATTGTGAATGTTATTGTAATTAATTGATTCTGCTATAAAATGAGCGACTTCGAAGAATTGAAAGCGCTGCCAATGATGCGCAAGCTTTTTTACTGCCAGAAAAATCGAAGACAAGGTATGAAAGAACATATAGAATATTTAAAAAGTGGTGTCTCTCCAAAAATGTAGTCGATATTAACGAAACTGTATTGCTGGCGTATTTTAATGAAAAATCGAGGGTAATTAAGTCACCGAATAGCTAATGGTGTGAATATTCTATGTTAAAATTAACAATGTGCGTTCATGACAATATAGACATAACGAAATTCAAGCAACTTATATCATTTCTAAAGAGGGAAAATGATGGTTACCTTCCAAAAAAAGAAAAAATATTCACAAAAGAAGAAATTGACAGATTCCTTAGTTGTGCCCCCGACGATAAATATCTTCTGCGGAAAGTTACAATGATATTGGATGATTCTGTATAATTTAAATTTGGAAGATATCGAATTGATACCTGGTGTGGGAATTGATAAAATTTTACAATAAAAAATAAAATACCGTGAAGTTTTGTAGTAACAAGTAATGAAGTTCGCAATAATTGGTTAGCAACTATAAAAAATATACCGGGTGACCTATTTTAAATAATCCACTGGAATATCTCGAAAAATATCCATCGGACAAAAAAATATTTCAAACAAAAGTTTAATGGTTTTGAAGGGGCCATCCGATACTGTAATAATTTCCCCTCCCCCCCTAGGGGGTCGGGGAGGGGGGTAACTTTGAAATTTTGAATACGGACCCCCACTTTTTATTCCAGATTTGGATTCTACTCAAAAAATAAAGTTTTGTGTGTAATTTTTTTTCGATTTGCAATAGATGGCGCTGCAAAACTAAAAACAAATTTAGTTGTCTGAAAACCACCCGGAATGATAGATTATTCTGCGAGTGAAACGGTGGATATTCTCCTTGTCTTAGGAGAATGTCACCGTTCTTATCGCAGAGCTGCGGCGTTATATCGGAGGCGATATCCCAGACGACTGCATCATCCGAATCACTCAACGATTCGTATGATAGAACGAAGATGTAGAAGAGGAAACGTTCGACGTCAACGAAGGCGAAACGCCATCGCCGATTACGCGATGAATCCGCGGTGTATTACCGTCTTAGCGATGGTCCATTTAAATCCCCACATATCAGTTCGCCAAATTCAGATGCAAATTGGTATTCCGAGGGAGACTGCGATACTTAAAATTGGCAAAGTATCATCCATACCATGTATCCTTGAATCAAGCTTTGACAGAGCAAGATCATGAACAACGGCGATTCTTTTGTCAGCAGATACAGGATGACGAAAACTTCTTCACATACGTGATGTTTTCTGACGAGTGTACTTTCCGCAGTGACGGATTATTGAATCGACACAACAGCCATTATTGGTCCCCGGTTAATCCTCATTGGATGCAGCAAGTGAATCACCAACACCGTTGGTCCGTGAATGTATGGTGCGGAATTGTCAATGGTTACCTGATTGGTCCATATTTTTTTGAGGGCACTGTGAATAGGATAAACTACTTGCATCTTCTTCGAGAAGTTCTACCCAGGTTACTCGAAAATGTGGACCTAGAGACAAGAATGAGAATGTGGTTTCAACAGGATGGTCCTCCTCCACATTTTGCCAACATCGTTAGGGACTACCTAGACGAAACGTATCCTGGAAGGTGGATAGGGAGAAGAGGCCCCATTGGATGGCCAGCAAGGTCACCAGATTTGACATCTCCGGACTTCTACTTGTGGGGCTTCTTGAAAGATGCGGTTTATAAAGAAAGACCAACTACCAGGGCCAACATGATTCAAAGGATACAGATAGCTTGCGACAGTATTCCTCGTGCAACGCTTTTGACAACGGTGAACAACTTTAAACGCCGAATTCAGCTGTGTCAACGGGAAAACGGGGCTACTTTTGAGCATCTTATTACTTAAAGGTCGGCTGAAATCAGCCCTTTTTAGGGCTACATGATGTACAAAATCCGAGCGAGTAGAATCCAAATCTGGAATAAAAAGTGGGGGTCCGTATTCAAAATTTCAAAGTTACCCCCCTCCCCGACCCCCTGGCGGTGGGAGGAGGGGAAATTATTACTGTATCGGATGGCCCCTTCAAAACCATTAAACTTTTGTTTGAAATATTTTTTTGTCCGATGCATATTTTTCGAGATATTCCAGTGGATTTTTTAAAATGGATCACCGGTATATCATGCTACGACCCAAGGTTACTAAAGAACGTAGATTTTTTATGCGATATAGTAATGGAAAATGTGTACAAGTGTTAGGCAAGCATACTTTGTCCGATATACCGCAAAGAATTGCAAAGTTTTTGAATTTAGAAGACGTTCAAAATTATAAAGGTCATAGTTTTTGTAGAACTTCTGCTACATTGTTAGCGAATGTCGGATCAGATGTTCTTTCACTGAAAAGACATGGAGGATGGAAGTCTTCCACAGTTGCGGAAGGATATGTTGGAGATTCTATAAGCAACAAAGTGGACACGGCCAATAAGATTTCATATGGAATTGTTGAAAACCTTATTCAAGACAACGAACTTAGTAATAGTAATACAGTAAACATCCCAAATATTGTTAATTCACTCATAATTAACATTGAAAACCTCGATCAACGCAAGAATTTACTAATACAGTAACCATTCCGAATATTGTTAATCCACCTTTAATTAACGTTCACAATTGTTCAAATTATACCATTAAAGTTTCTATAAATAAATAAGTTCATATTTTTTATATCTACTTATTTTTTATTTACTTTTGTATATTTGTTCTGTTGTTAGGGGTTAGGGTATTTGACCATGTGCGTTAAGTGACTAATGCGGTTAGTCGAGTTTACTGTCCTTAGTTACGATTTGTTTATATTCAATTCAATGTGTTGCTGTCGTTAGTGGATAAAATACTTTCCATTACTGTCGACTTTTTATAGGGTAATGCTAATTTACCAATGTGGTAGCGAGAAAACAATTTAATTCTACATAACGAAAAAAAGATAACGATACCGTTATTTATTAACGACTGGAAAAATAATTCGTTACATAAACGTTTTGTCAATAAGTCAGTATTTTTATTCATGCCAAAATAAAATTGCTATTATGTTGAATAATGATGTCAAAAACCCATCATATTATAGTTTTTTACAAGGTGATATTAAAATAATTTAATAAGTTCTTATTCCTAGCGCCTGGCGGCAAGATTCCCAATTTGTCTATATATTGTAACGTCGCCGCCACCGCCGTGCCGTAGCCCTCGCCACCGCCGCGTCATAGCCAGTGCCGCCGTATCGCGCCCGATCCTCCGCACTTAACACTTTCGCTGCGTACGACGCACACATTGCGTCCTGTATGTTGTTAAACCATTGCGCACGCCGCAACAGTTGCGTCCAGTAGTCTATCTTGTTTCAACCGGCATCGTTTCGTCAGCTTTGTAAAGAGAACACTGTGCGTTGGTCAGCATTGTCAGGCGACTACAGAAAAATGATTTGTGGGGTTAGTTTACAGTTATTTTTTTACGTCATGGAGACAACGATCAGGTCTATTTACAACTCAAAAGGGCTAAATTAATGGCTATTACATAAATAAAAGATAAAACATCAAGCAAATAAACATGAATTGTCTAACAATATGTTGATTTCAGAATTCAAGAGGCTGGACGTATAGGTGCGTCGTTAGCACAGCCGAACAAAAGATGTCCACAATGCTGCCGACGCACCGTAGGCGTTAAAAAAAAAATACTGGATAATAAGAGTAAAGACCTACATACACACAATATTAACAAATTGAGAAAAAAAAACTAGAATGCACCAAAACTCATTAATAAACGTATTATTTTAATTAATAATATTTCTCATATTTTTACACTTCACCCATATAAATAAAACGTTATAATATGGTAGTAGTTCTAGCATAGCCCACAAAAAGAATAAGTAATGTCTGGTTGACAGCTAACTCGAACCAGAACTAAACTAACCTAAAAGTTTTGTGAGTGGTTAATTATTTTAGATATTTCAGTTAAAATTATAAATTGATTTTAGCAAATAAAGTTCTTAACTTAATCCCAGTTATTATTTTTTTAAATGTGTTACAGAATACGGATACGAAAATAACGATTATCTTAAGTAGGTATAACGATTTTCATAATAACGATTCGTTAAGCGAATATTTTACAGAATAGGCCTATAAGTCGTTACTGTTCAGAACTCCCAGCAACGCTAGCTTTTTTTAATTTTTTTTGGTTTAGTTTACATTCTTATAATGAAGGAAAATACATTCCTCGAGATATTTTGGATGAAGTTGCTGAGGTGAAATAAACAATAATTTAGTGCCGCATAAATAAAGGATAGTATGAAAAGTACAATTTTAAAACTATAGGATATTAAAGTTCCACTTTTTGTTAAATCCTTCAAAAAAACGTTTCTTTAGAATCCAGTTTGACATAAGTTGGACAAGTTGACATACTTCACTTTATTTATTGTAACAACATATAGTTGGTAGTTGGCTCAACTGTTATTTATCAGCTGATTTGTTATAACAACGCCATATTAAATTAAAGTATGTCTTCATGGAGGTATAAATAGATATGGAAGGAGGAAGGAGCGCTATCCGAAATATTGAAGCCGGATGTCCCCACCCCAATAAACTAGTTTTTATTAGAGTTTATAACTTTCACAACTAGATGGCTCACATAGTACTGCGTAGTTTGTTAAAACTGTGTTATTTAGTAAAACCAAAAGTTTATTTACTAAATCGTAACCCAATTTCAATAGTTTTGACATGACTCATCCCAACAAGACACGTTTTTTTACCTCTCGCTATTTGTTATCAATAGTATGGATTATAATCCAGCTGGATTTAGAAAATCATAATATTTTGAATGAAAACTTATGATACTTGACACCTATATACATTATTACTAGCTGTTATTTTGACACGGGCCCCCATATTTGCTTGCCAAGGTTAACAAAATCACATAACTGCTCGCGCACTATGCAACATAAAATGAAAATGGCAAGAGGTATTGTGCTGGCCACAACAGATTTTTTAAGGTTAGCATAAGTCAAAATAATTTGTTTTTGTAATTTTACAACGTATTTTGGAAATAAAAATTATTATTGCTACAAATATTTTAGAAATGCTTTAGACGGAAAATATAAGAAATTTCAACAATAAAATGGACAATAACTTTTATTTATACATATATTTCGTATAACCACATACTTTATATACACATACTGCATATTTATTTATATAATATGTATTTTTTAATTTTCATAAAATTAAATATCAATTGAATACCACTTCAAACTTCAAGACAATATACAAAAATCTGATGTGGCCGACATAATAGGTACCTCCTGTTTAATCTAATTTCTACCTCTCGGTAAGAGAAGTATTGGATTCATGCTAAAACTCGCATATCCAGATTTTATTGAATAAGCACGTTTTAAGGTCCCTACAATCCGATTTTAACATTTTTACGATGATGTCTGTGTGTGTGTGTGGATGTGTGTGTGTGTGTGGATGTGTGTGTGTGTGGATGTGTGTGTGTATGTATGTGTGTATGTATGTGTGTATATATGTGTGTGGGATGTTGGAAGGACGGTTACTCAAAAACTATAAGACTTTATGTTTGTTTAACTAGGTACGTATTTCCCAATCGGACATTCATGGGAAGATCTGAAAAGGTTTTGGTAACAATTGGACAACCGGAAGTAGAAGATTCTTGAAAAAATCTTCTAAATATTATTTTTTGAAAAATTTTCTTGGTACTATTAAAGAAAATTAAATTCTCTATCTGATATTAAATATTTTATTATATATTCCATACATTTAGAGATAAAAGAAATATAATATATAAAATAATCTGTGGTAATAAATTTTACAGTCGAAAGAATGCCATGGAAAATAGTTGAAAATTTAAAATGTTTGTAACTGACAGATAAATGTCAGTGTCAGAAATCTGAAGACATTACTGAAGATTTTTTCTGGGAAGTACATACATTATATTATTTCTTATTGTATTAATAGTTAAGTATTTAAAATTATAGGTATATTACTCATACCCTTCAGAAATACTGTTAATGCCAACAATGAATTGGAATCATCTCGAAAAATTAGAAGAGTAGGACAAAATTTCTTCATAGAATTTATATATAAAAAATCTAAATATAAAGAATAGATGTAAGCGAGAATACAGCTTGAAGGAAGCCGATATTGAAATGTTATAAATACAAGATGAAAGTGAAGATGGTCTCCACTCTGCAACGTAAAATACAGAAAAATTGTATCTCATCGAAATAATGAGTAATGAAAGAAAAATGTACTTGGAGAATCTCTTAATTCTTGATCTGTGACTATAATGGAGGTGACAAGTCTAGGTTGAAGGACTTAAATTTGTTTCAAACATTTGGGGACAATGTACACCAACACTGTAGACTAGAGTAACATTGCACTGCGAAAAAGCTATATCAAATTCTTCTCAAGTAAGTTGTACATATTGACAAAATTAAAATTACACATCGTTATAAGAATAATCGGAGTGCAATCTATCCATCACTTTATTAAAGGGAATTAATGTGTTATTTAGATACAACATGTATGAAAAAATAATATGTTAAAGAAGATATGTAAGAATAGATGCACAATCCAGATATATACATTTTAGACCGCCCAAAATTAATGTTTTTACTAGAAGAATATGAAGAGAAAGTAAACAAAAGAACGTTGTTCGAATTGAAAATCCCTGTTACCAGCTTAAAATTTATATATGGTAAACTCTACTTTGTAATTTATTGTACATAATTTATGGTAAAATATCCTATAGATTTTGTAAATATATGTGAAAATTGTTTTATGTTGAGACATGCTCTTATTGAATAATAAAGAAGTTTATACGTCATAGACTTATATGAATATATTATTTGTATTTTAAAAATATTCTTTGCTTTATGCATACAGCCAGGTAAAATATACGGCGAGAGGTTATGTGCTGGCCACATCAGATTTTTAATCATGTACATACTTTAAATTAAATTTAAATACCGGGTTCGATTCCTACCGACGCCAAATATTTCGAATTGGTACAAAAATGACCCCTGTGGTGCACTCTCCACGCTAGCAATAAGTGCTCTAGAGGTGACACCTAATAAACGCCCGCACAGTACAAATATGTCATCATCATTACCGAAATCTGTGTACAAAGCAGATTGGCACACCCAGCAATGGATAATATGCCGTGATGATATATTTATTTATTTAAATACTTACCTACAATAATTTTTTCTAATTAACAAATTGGCATACATTTATCTCTCTCCTTTGCAAAGGCTATAAGTATATGCGATAAGGATAGATATAACACGCTTGTCTTTCAAAAATTCATAATGTTTCGACTAAGTGAGGAAATTGGGCGGAACAAAAATCCGAATTCATACAATTCGTAGATAACCTTGATTGGACGTCTTTCAAAAATTTTACTGTATATTCATTGCTAGCGTGAATAGTGCACCACAGGGGTTATTTTTGTGCCATTTAAAATTCTAAAATATTTGGCGTCGGTCGGGATCAAACCCGGTTCCCCAGATTCGCGTGAGGTGACGCCTGGTAAACGCCCGCACGGTACTAATATATCATCATTATTATCGACATCTGTGAACAAAGCAGATTGACTCACCCAGCTATGGGTAATATGCCGTGATGATATATGTTTTTATTATCTTACCTATATTTCTACATATTTACTTACACTGGAAACTGTATTAAGTTCCTTTCCATATAATTATTGTTCCATTTACTATTTTCTTTTTAAAACGTTACGATTATTATTTGAAATGATTAATTTGTTGACAGTGATATACATCTGAGATCTGAACTGTGTAAGCATGGAGTTGTGTATTATTCGTGCTACAATATGTGCAAAAATTAAGTCTAGTGTAAATACAATAAAGATGCATTATTTGTAGTGTATGTCAATAATATACATATTAGGTAACATATCTTTATCATATTACTATTTAAGAGTAAAAAAAAATTGTTTGGTATAATGTTTAGAACGCATAAGTAGTGTTTTCCTTCCAACTTCAGAAAACACTTTTGTATGATACTCTACATTCTGTGTATACCGAAGCATGCGCACTATCTTGTTTGACGGTATGGCAACGTCTCAGTTAAGGTAGTTATATCGTGAAATCATTTTCAACAGAATTAATTGAAATTTTAAGTACATCTCAACTGAAGTATAATCTACCTGCTCTCCAAGTTTTAAAACTATTGACCAAGCGGTACCTGAGATATTTGCAATTAAATTTGGCCTTTTTAACGCGTGAAGAATAGGAAATGGCAAAATAAAACACAACATTTTAAATTATAACTTTTAAATCAATTATGACATTTAATCGAAAAACTAGTATGTTATAGATAACCAATTAACGGATTTTATGTAAAAATTTGAAAATTATTTACCACCCAGATTTAATTTTATTGCCTCTAGAAAATTATAATCTGAAGATACGATAAATAGGTAGAATTATACTTGACAACCATGTACAAGTTCTCCAGATGGAATGTCAGTTAACAACGCCCACTGTGGTATTAGCGAATAAGAGGTGTTCTGTGGTTAAAGGAATTTCAAACGTACATTCGAAGGAAATATTTTTTATATGGGTATTTTACGTTAAAAGCATGAAAAGTACAAACAGTATAATACTACTTTCGTAATTTTAAGAAAGAAATATATTAATTTATTTTGCAGTTCCGATTTGTAGTTTAGAACTAGTATTATATCTCAAAACATCTGATTACTTTTATACCTGAATGTACCAATAAATGTGGGAAAACTTCAACTTTGAGTTTATATTACATTGAATTTCAGACAAAATTATTGATTTTTACTTAAAAAATCAACAATTTTGTCTAAAATTCTTTTGTTTTTGGTTATACGTGGTTTCGTGTTGCCGGTTACAATTTCTGATAAAAATTGAATTACACCTTTTCTTCCATTTTCTGTATATATTCTACTTAGGCCCGGTATTACAGTTCCGGCTTAAATTTTGGTTTAGGTAAACTTGAGCTTTGGCTTAAGCCACTGATCTGTATTACAGTACAAAGCTTAGCTAAACTTGACAGCAATGCGATTTTTTGTTTTGTTGATTATGTGTTGGTTATCCTGTTTGTAAAAAAGAATAAATATATATATTTGGCATTACTGAATTCATAGAATACTATATTGAAATATTATTCATTTGTGCTATTGTTTCGTGTTGAAAATGTTGCAGTGATCTATGGAACAATGTCTTGACCACGTCTTGACCTTAAACACAGACCTTAAAAATTTCAGTCAAATTAAATAATATTGTGTCATTGTGTCCACAATCTCAATTTATTCTGAGAGAATGTATTTTACAATGAGTACAATCTAATGCTCCAATAACATTTGGCAAACGCGCTTTAGAATAAAATTCTTATTTTATTGTGTGAATGGCATTAGCAGAATTTGAAAATTTTATAAACATATTTCGATGACGTACAATAGCCTGAAGCAAAATCCATGTCCATCGTCCCGCAGTGGATTTATGTACTCCGTAGAAATCACCAGCAGTAATTAAAAAGTTTATTATCACTGGTTTATCATTCTCCTCGTCAGATATTTCATAAATGTCATTATTTTCTATGAATTCTATTAACTCCATAATTCTATCATTTGACAAAGACCAAGTGACACTGACAGATAGGTTATAATTCCGAGTTTAAGCCGCCACGGCTGGCCGCTCAGGTTTAAACTTCGGCTCAAGCTTAAACTTATACTGTAATACAGCAATTTTTCATTGAGCCAAGCTTAAACCTTAAGCCGAGTTTAAACTAGAACTGTAATACCGGGCCTAAGTGTTTCAAAATTAATTCCACTATTTGCAATTTTTTTAATCATGTTTTTTGATATTATACCTCTGAAAACCGTACACGGTTCGACATTTTCACATATGTCAAAATTAAAATTCAAGCTCTGACTGAAAACAAACCAAATATTTCTGTCCTTGTCTAAGTGCGACAGTGCGACGTTGCCACAGTTATTTTTCAACACTCGTGCTGTTGTGTGAGTAAATTGGAATACACTTTTGTATGTGTTAGTGCGAGTGGTACAGTTCAAAAAAAAACTTTTCTACGGAAAAATAAAGTAAATTCGTCTGTTACAGTCTTTGATATAAGCTTTTAACAATTTTTACACAGTCTATGTATATAATATAATGTTAAAAAATATTGATTATTGCAAATATAAACTGCATTAGCTTAATTTTTATTTTGAACATGGAACAAGTTTTTGATAGGTACACTCGAGTGACAACTACCTTAAACGTGAAAGCCGCGAATATGGCAAATCGAATAAGATATAAAGGACAATTCATTAAACAAAAGGTTCTTGATAAGAAACTTCAAATTTTGGCATCGAACATATTTTATTAATTTACTGAATCAATATAGAATTAAGCTTTCCTTTGTATTTAAAACTAAACAAAAATTCCATGTATCATTCAATATAGTAATAAAGAAATGTCGTTTAAATTTACTTAAAAAAATTACAAGTTTAATATAATTGTTGTAAAATGAGTACATAATAATTTATGTAAGAAACAAATTTCATTTATTACATTATACGAGATTAGCAAAAAAAAACTTGTTATTCGCGCTTTAGCGTATGATTTTATTGAAAATTAAAAGGCAATAGGCATTTAAATTAGTTTTTACATAGGAACCTTATGCAGAATGATGATAACCACGATAAAATAACTTTGAAAGTAATGATAAAAGTAATATTAAGTCTATATAATCGGTGAAAAAATGAAGGGTTCAACACGTACATACATTCTCTGCCTGAGCCTGAATCTACAGCGTTGCCAGGTCATTTCCCTCTATCCTTTCTTACCCTGTAAAAGTGAAAAATTTCGAGCTTTTTAAGCTATATCCCTATAAACAAAATGGTAAAAAAAAATATTTTATTTTAATATTTGTCATTTACATATCTTTATAAGCTGAGATGTTTTTCAATCAAATGTGACGTACCGTTTTGAAGCTACAGTGAAAAATATGTCCTTTATTATGGCCTGATATAGGAAAGATGAACAAAAAGTGCTATCTTTAATTGCATTTATCTCAAATTTGAGATGGTCAATTGATTTTAAATTAAGACAATGTGTAGATATTAATGTACTGTACATAAGATTCTCATGAATCGTAATTCGCACGTATATACCTTAAAGTGTAGGCTCCGGGATTAAAATTATAACTAATTTTATAAATTTATCCATAAAATATATACATAAAGTAAAGAAAAACTATTTTGGGCTACCAGTAAAGTGCCATTTCCGGTTATGTGATTCTAATCTAATGGCTTCTTTCCATACAAGAGTATGGTAGAAATACTAGGTTTCAAAATTTTCTGAACGATAGTATTTGATTTAGAGCGCACACACACACATAGGTACACATAATCATGAAAATGTTAAAAATGGATTCTAAGGAACTTAAAATGTGGTCATTTACCAAAATCTCGATATGCGATTTTTAGCACGATCCCTATACCTTCCTTACCAAGGGTAGCGGGAAGTAAAAAACAATTTTTATTTAATATATTTTTTGTGCAACCGGCCGCGAAATAGGCATTTCGCAGCCGCAATATACGCCACGAAATTGAGTAAACAATCACTATGATTTTTTCAAAACTAATTGTTTTGTTTATCAAATGTCAATTCCATAGCTACCTTGAAAGCCAACTTTCAATTTACAGTGAAACTGTTTAAAATTAATAAAATTTGTAATTACATATTTTTTACGGTTGCACAAAAAATATTGTGTACACCTTGTCCGCGAAATCCTTTAGCGTCCTTGAGATTGTCTTGCCTCGGCCGCAAGCGGCCTCGGCGACAATTTTTCTCTCGGTACGCTAAAGAGTGATTTCGCGGCCTTGGATTACAAATAACTATTATATATAATGTTAAAATTTGTTCCCAGTTCCTTTTTGTATTATACAAGATTTAATTTCAACTTCAAGTTACAATTTGAATTTTCCTCCCTCTTTATCCCCACTCTAATAGGGAAAATTTCCGTATAGCGTCCGTTCCCACCATGCTTCAATCCCCTCGCCAAGAATTACAGTTTAGACTCCCTTCATATTTATTTAAACCTCCATGTATCTTATAGAAAAAAAATTAGTAAATCTAATACATACTAGAATTTAGACGAAAAGAGTATAATAAAAACAGACTTAAAATATTAAGATTAAAAGAAAAAGTTTCAAGAAAAATCAACGCCAACTAACCTAATTTCTTTAATTTCCTTTGTCATGTTTAATTTAATTGTAGGCAGAACTTCGCTCAAGACAATTAGACCTCCTTTCAAAGTCATTACACCATCGTTAATTTCTGGATTTGGAACATATGTATAAGATTTCAATGATGAAATAAACTTGTCCATAAATAAAAACTTTTTGTGATCCTTTACACGAAATGTGAAATACTTTAGATTGTTTAGCTCTTCAATATTAGGCTCATTTAAATTTAATATATTTTCAATGAGTTTATTCAATGATATTTTGTTCTTGCAAAAATCTTCTATTTGTAATAATGTCACTACTGATCTGCAGTTTGGTACAGATCTCAAGAATATAAGAAGATTAGAAAGAACATCAAGTTCTTTTTGAGCATCTATTATTTTTGGAATTATAGTAATAAGTATAGTTGTTTTATATGTTTTCAAAATGTCTTTACGTTGCTCAACAGATAAATATTTTTCATGGTTTATTAATAGATTATAAAAACTGTTCGTTGTAAACGATTCATCAATATCAGATATAGTTATGATTTTTTCTAAATTGGACAATAGTTTCATGAACACATCTTTATTATTGGCAGTTATTATTTTTTCCAAAGTATTATTAATGGCAGCAAAAAATCCTTCGATACAAAATGCTATATAGTTTTGTTGTACGAATTTACAACTCAAGCTGGATAATTCATATTTGTATCCAGATTGTATAACTTCAAATGTAGTTTGTAAGTCATGGTGATATTGCAATACTTGTTTTTCAATTATATCTTTAACTTTCTTTTCAACATCTTCACAATCTTGTACTAACATTTCTTCAAAAGCTCTCTCAACTTGCATTTCTCCTTTTTTTAAATAATTGTCACACAGTAAATGTTGTCCACATAGTTGATATGCCTTTGCTAGGTATCTGCACATATCCGATTTCTGAAAATGTTCCGTATTTTCATTTAACGTTACAATTTCTTCGGTATCTGTTATAAAATTTATTAAAAGAATTCCCAGAATATCAGTTTTAAATTCAGAAAGATCTTCACTGTAGAAATCAAAATTTTCATAATCAATTTTTCCCAAGTTCACTAAAACTTTGGCTTTTTCAGTTACATTTTCCGAGTTGTTGAGTTTATATTCAAGTTCAATATAAACATTGTCTATAATTGTTTTAAAATTTGTGGCTTTGGTGAAAAGAGCTTCAGTTATTGCTCTCTCTTCTTCAGTAGATCTGATGCCTTCTAATTTACTCAAACATTTTTCTATTAAAATTCTAATGATATCTAAGTTTGTTTTATGTTCTTCAAAATGTTTGTACAATAGAAGAGCAATTCTGTAATAAAAGTCTGAAAAACTATTGCAATATTGAAAGTAAATCCAAGTTCTAGCATTAAAATTAATGTATTCACGCTGATCCTGAAATGATTTCTGGACTTTTCTGGATACTTCTGATAACCATATTGGACATTTCACCGAAGATAGTTCTTCGATGGCTTCAAATTGCTCCAGCAGATCCAAATATTGATTTTCTCTCATGATGTCATATGGGAATATCTGAAATAATATAAAAATATTAAGATACAATTTTAAAAAATCTGATGTGGCCAACACAATACCTCCCGTTTAATTTAATATTTATTCATGTAAATACTTAAAATTAAATTAAATTTAAATATCGGATTAAATCCCGACCGACGCCAAATATTTCGAATTTTAAATGACACAAAAATGACCCTTGTGGTGCACTCTCCACACCAGCAATAAGTGCTCGTGAGATAACACCTGGTAAACGCCCACAAGGTACAAATATGTCATCATCGTTACCGAACTCTGTGTACAAAGCAGATTGGCAGACTCAGCAATGGGTAATATGCCGTGATAATATATTGCGAAGTGCGCCCCTGGGAAAAGAGTATACAACGCCGCCACTGACAGAACGTTCCAGAGCGATGACGCAATCCCCGGCGCCGCAGCGTCTAGAGGTTAATTCCGCCGTGACCTCATTCCTTTGTATACAGGTCATTGTCGCTTCCGAGTCTTCTAGAATGTTATAAGCGGTATAAATACCGGCCGAAAGAAAGCGGAGGGACAGTCTCATATATACAAGCAACCAGAAATGAACTCAGTAATATAAATAAGCAGTTTACAAGTTGTTAACATAAATAAGTGTAGTAATATAAATGTTTGTTAGATAAATTATCGTAGTGTTTAAGCATTTAATAATATTCTTAGTGTTTATAATTATTTAATCATAGTGTTAGTTTTTTTTATTATCTTTTAATATTTAGTCTTAATTATTCATCGTTAAATAAACATATTCTTTTAGTTAATAATATTTGTCTATGTTTTACACTTCACCCATATAAATAAAAACGTTACAATATTTATTTTATTTATTTATATATTTACCTATATTCATTCCTGGCGAGGAGAGTACACCACTGGGGCAAAATTTTGTGCCATTTAAAATTCTAAAATATTTGGCGTCGGTCGGAATCGAACCCGTTATCCTGATTCGCGTGAAGTGACGCCTGGTAAACGCCTGCACGGAACAAATATGTCATCATTATCACCGATATCTGCTTACAAAGCAGATTGGCTCACCCAGCAATGGGTAATATGCCGTGATGATATATTACATATTTTTATTATCTTACCTATATTCCTACATATTTGCTTATGCTGGAAACTGTATTAAGTTCCTTTCCATATAATTATTGTTCCATTTTAAAACGTTAATATTATTATTTGAAATGATTAGTTTGTTGACAGTGACATATATATGCCAGTTACAAACATTTGAGATCTGAATTGTGTAACCATGTGTATGAGTTGTGTTTAAAGCGTAGGGTCCGGGATTAAAATTATAGATAGTTTTTTTAATTTATCCATAAAATATATAGAACAAGTATTAATGCAAACCTGTAGAAAATCTAATAATCTTTGATTTATATATAACATAAATATCAAAAAAATAATATGTAAAGGTATTTTTCGAAGAAAAACTATTTTGAGCTTCTAGTAAACTGCCATTTTCGGTTATCTGATTTACTCCAAAATCTAATGGCATCTTTCCATATAAGAGTAAAGTAGAAATACAAGGTTTAAATTTTTTCTGAACGATAGTATTTGAGGATACACACACACACACACACACACACACACACACACAACACACACACACACACACACATACACAAACACACAAACACACAAACACACACACACACATACACACACACACACACACACAGACAGACATCATGGTGAAAATGTTAAAAATGGATTCTAGGGACCTTAAAAACGTGGTCATTTACCAAAATCTCGATATGCGATTTTTAGCACGATCCCTATACCTCCCTTACCAAGGGAGGTAAAAAATTAACGTGTGGAAAATAAAAATATTACCTTAATTTCTTGGCAATACCTCATTTCATATAATTAGAAGTAGCATAACGAGACACTTAAATTTTTAAGAATTAAAAATTCCCCCTAATTAATGGGAGATCTAACGGAAAAAATAAAATGAAACATAAATACTTGTTAATAACTTTATAAATAATGTTCTATTTGATTTGCATCCCAAATAATTCAAATTGTCAGATAGCAGTTTTTGTTTATATATATATATATATATATATATATATATATATATATATATATATATATATATATAGCCATAAAATTTTTATAAAATAAAATTTATTTAAATTTCAATAATTGAATTTTTCTCAATATTTTTGTTATATAAGGATATAAAATTATTACATGGTTGAATTCAAAAAAATATTGCATCGAACAAGCCTATAAAATATATACCATTCCATTTGAGAACCACTGATTTAAAAGAAAACATCTTCAATAAGTGAATGTCCGCCTCGATTTACTGAAACTTTTATTTCAATGATTTTTTACCTCTCGCTAAAAGAGGTATTGGATTCATGCTAAAAATCGCATATCCAGATTTTAATAAGCACGTTTTAAGGTCCATACAATCCGATTTTAACATTTTTACAATGATGTCTCTGTGTGTGTGTGTGTGTGTGTGTGTATGTGTGTGTGTGTGTGTGTGTGTGTGGGTGTGTGTGTGTGTGTATGTGTGTGTGTGTGGTGTGTGTGTGTGTGTGGTGTGTGTGTGGTGTGTGTGTGTGTGTGGATGTATGTGTGTGGATGTATGTGTGTGGATGTATGTGTGTGTATGTATGCGGGATGTTGGAAGGACGATTACTCAAAAACTATAAGACTTAATATTTGTTTAGCTACGTATTTCCCAATCGGACATTCATGAGAAGATCTGAAAAGATTTTGGTAACAATTGGACAACCGGAAGTAGCAGATTCTTGAAAAAAAAATCTTCTAAATACTATTTTTTTCTAGGAAATATTAAAGAAAATTAAATTCTCAATCTGACACATTTAATTTTTTTATTATATCTCGTATAGGTTTAGAGATATAGTATATAATAATATAGAATAATCTGTTGTAAAATAATAATCTCGTTGCAGCTGTCATTATTATTAATAGCTGTCATTCTAACACGGGCCCCTATATTTGCTTGCGAAGGCCAACAAAGTCCTATGCAACATAAAATGAAAATGGCGAGAGGTATTGTGCTGGCCACAACAGATTTTTTTCTATTCCCAATAATAAAGAAAATAATCGAGCTGGCCACTTTTCTTAAAACACCCTGTATATTATTACCTCCCGCTAAGAGGGGTATTGGATTCATGCTAAAAATCGCATATCTAGATTTTAATGAATAAGCACGTTTTAAAGGTCGTTACAATCTGTACCCCTCCAGGAATTGTGCAAGCAGCTACAGCTACAATAATTGGTAATTTATTACCGATAAAATCTAGAGATACATACAAACATGCTATCATCAATTTATGGACTGGAGAAAAAGTAAGAATGCAAATTCATATATGCATCACAATACCTCTCGCCATTTATCTATGGGGTCTCGTTGCCGCGTGCCTGATGTCTGGTCGCGAATCTGGGGAATCCGATTCGATCCCGATCAACGCCAAATAATTCCAATTTTAAATGGCATAAAATTAACCCTTGTGGTAAACGCCCGCACAATACAAATATGTCATCATCATTACCGACATGTGTGTACAAATTAGATTAGCACACCCAGCAATGGATAATATGCCGTGATAATATATTTATTTATTTATTTCTTTATTTAAATACATATCTGCATATTTACTGATGCTAGAAATTATGTATTTTAAGTTACTTTCCATATAACTATTGTTCTATTTAAATTTTCCTTTTAAAACGTTACTATTATTAATTTAAAATGATTATTTTTTTGACAGTGACATTTATCTGTCAGTTACATACATTTGAGCTGAACTATGTAACCGTGGAGATGTATTTAAAGAATAAGTTCGGAGATATAATTTTTATATTACTTTATAAATTTATCCATAAAATATATAGAAAAAGTAGTAAAGCAAACATGTAGAAAATGGAATACTCTTTAATTTTTTTAATAACAAATTGCGAAAAAAATACATTTAAAGTATTTTTTGAAGAAAAACTAACTTGAGCTTGAAGTAAACTGCCATTTCCGGTTATCCGATTGCCACCAAAATCTAATGACTTCTTTCCATATTAGAATAAGGTAGAAATACATGGTTTCAAAACTTTCTGAAGGATAGTATTTGAGTTAGAGCGTAAAGAGGATCCACACACACACACACACACACACACACACACACAGACACACTCACACATATACATACATACATACACACAGGCATCATCGTGGAAATGTTAAAATTGGATTCTAGGGACCTTAAAACGTGGTCATTTACCAAAATCTCGATATGCGATTTTTAGCACGATCCCTATACCTCCCTTACCAAGGGTAGCGGGAGGTAAAAATCCGGAACTTTACACTGGATATTGTTTTAGACTTAGACGTACCTTACCTCTGCAACGATGTTAATCGATGCAGGAGCTGACATAACAACAAACTTTGAGGAATTTTAACTCAATATCTAGAAGGTTTAAAAGAAAAAGTTATTAAGAAATATTGTTGCACTCGATGAGTTCTATAACAAGCAGATTCCTTCGCAATAAATGTATATGCTTAATCTCAAATTAGTTATTCAGCTCATTTTGCGTCATCCTGCACTTGTAGCAAAAGTTCAACGTTCAAGTAAGCATCTTGATTCGATAAAATTTATACTCCACAGCGCGTACATGAACCTACATTTTATATTACAAGTGATTTTTAACCAAAAACTATTCTAAGACCTAAATAAACGTTGAAAAATTTCCCTATAAATCAGGGAGAACATTTTCAAGTCACTATGACCGCTAGTATGAACTGTGATTAAGGATGATTAGCGAGCATTTGATTAGCATTGTTTTATCTCTGTCAATCGTTTATAGATTATTTTAGAGAAAAATATTTCAAATAAAAGTTATAGACAAATTAATTCTACGCATTTTTTATTTGAACTATTTTTTTCTAAAATAATCCATGAACGATTGAATGAGATAAAACAATGCAAATCAAATGCTCGCTAATCACCCTTAATCACTTGTTCATACTAGCGGCCTTTGTGTTCGGTGAAAAACCGCCTTCTTATCTGCAAGTGCGGAGAACAAATGCAGTCGGATTTCCACTTGTCTTCCATCAGCGCCTCTACCGCCGCGTCGAGAAACTATCGGTAGAGGGATATAAGACCTACGGCCGTTTTTACCTTCATTACCTATAGGTAAGGAAGGTATTGTCTTTGGTCAAAAAATTCGGTGGTGAGTTTTCATTGAATAAGCACGTTTTAGAGTCTTTACAATACGATTTTACTATTTTTACGATGATGTCTGTATGTGTGTGTGTGTGTGTGTGTGTGTGTGTGTGTGTGTGTTCGTATGTGCGTGTGTGTGTATGTGTGTGTGTATGTGACCGCGGTTTCGGCCGCGATATCTCCAATACTAGAATTTCAAAAATTACAATTCTTGCGTATTCCTCTTCCTTACAACCATATGCAGACTTGATTAGATTTTAGTTATAATTGGTCAACCGGAAGTAACCTCATTTGAAGATTTTAACATTTTTTCTTGAAAAACTCAGTTAAATGTTATTATAACTTAAAGAATATATTATTGTATATACGATTTGATTGAATTTTATATTTGATATTCAACAGATATAAAGTTAAAGTAGAATAAAGATAATAAATTTCATAATTCAGCCAGCTATGCTAACTTAACCATGGAAACTGCTAATATATTCAGGTAATTCAAATTGACAGATGTCAGTATCAATAAAATGTAAATGAATGAAAGAATAAGGGAAGTAACTCTAGTGTTAGAAGTTTCTAGATATAAGAGAGACGATTACATTGGTTTGAACATGTCATGAGGAGAGATGAATGTATTGGAAGAATAATGAATAGCTTATAACAGAAGGTGGAAGAAACATAGAAAGACAAAATAATATAAGATGAATGGAGAGTAAAGGAACTGAATGAGGACGACACACAAAACAAAAATTAGTGGAAGAAGAAAATAAAAAATAGCGACCCCCTAACAAATGGGAAAAACTAAAGTAGAAGAAGATGTTAGTGTCAAGTACAATTCGCGTAGTTTGTTTATGAAGTAATTTAACTGGAAATATTTGATCTTTTGCAAAAAAAATTATGTGTAGAGCGCGTGCAGTGACGTGACTTTGCTGACTTTGGCAAGCAGATATGTGGACCCGTGTCAAAATGACAGCTATTAATTACGTCCATAACTGACAAATGTCATAATTTTTCATTCAAAATTTCATGATTTTCTTATTTCATGTGGTTTGTAGCGACATCAAATTATCCTAATCCTCGGGAAAAACGAGTAACAATAGCCTAAGACGATTAGGATAATTTGATGTCGCTACAGGTTTATTTATTATCAGGGGTGTGGAATTCAGTTGCCGAGAAAAGGAATCATAAAATACCAAAAAAAAAAGAAATTTTAAATGAAAAATTTTGACGTGAGGATATGACCCGCAAAACACAAATGAATGGAAGAAGAAAATAAAAAATAGCGACCCCTAACGAATGGGAAAAGCTAAAAAAGAAGATGTCAGTGTCAAGTGTCATTTGCATGAAATGATATTACTGGAAATTTAGAATCTTTTGCAAGAAAATTTATGTATGGAATTTGTACATAATACACAGGATTGACGGAAGGTATTGTGCTGGCCACATCAGATTTTTTACACAAAGTTTTCAAATTGAAAATGGCTTTGATAAACTTCAACTGTAATAGCTTATAAATGGATCGTGAAAATTGTCCCTCAAAATGTGAAGATAATTCATAGATGAGATTAATTTTATTTAGGTTGGCAATCCGGTCAAACAAAAATACTTGAAAATCTAGATTTTTTTCTTTATTAGTAATTGTGGGTAATTTCTCGACTGTGATGTGGAGTAGGTGTTAACAATTACTTGAAAGTTCAGTCAAACAGCATTTAGTGTTACTATACCAACGTTTCGGTACACCCTTGCACCTTCTTCAGGGTCTAAAACAATTATACAACAAAAATGTAATACAAAATAACATGGACATCATCACACTTAAGGCCGGTTGTTCCATCTATAGTTAAATATTCGGTTAAAATTTATTCTATTGATAACTTCAATTACGTTGTTCCACTTTTGGTTAAAAGTTACCAGTAAGATAAATTTTCGTTAACAGTCAGTCAAACTACCAGTTAACAGTTTTATCCAAAGAATATCGTACCGAGTGCATACGAATGGAAACACGAAGTGAAGAGAAACGGAACATATGGTATGGAACGTTTGTATTGTTTTGATGATATAAGCTGTTTGTTAATATTAATAATTATTATAACAAATCAGTACAACAGTGATGATAAAGTATTGGATTTAATTTTTAATAATATTAATTTTCGAAAACAGTATACAGTGCGAGAAAGATAATTTTGAAAAATGGGATGATTCACAATTTTTTGAGGTTTCGAATGTCAAAGAATACAGTTCTTTATTATGTTAGATAAAATTGAAGACCAAAATTGTTCTTATCTATTAGGTTTAAAGAAAGCATAATTTAAGAAATAAACACTTGTTTGTCTTCGATATGCCAGTTGTTGATAGCTTTATGATTTTATGCAACAGGGTGGATATCGTGGATACTGGCCACAACTAAAACTAAAATAATTTCTAATTGATTCCAGATGATGTCTTTTTTCTTTCCAATAAACGGAATCTGTCTTCCTGGACTCAATTATATTTTTATATTTGTGGACTAATTTATTTAAATTGTTATATCCGCGGTATTATCTATAATTTTCAACACTCATTTTTGCAAGTCGTATTTATCATTTTTTTTAAACGTTCAAACTGTGGTTTAAACTACAACTGCACCAAAACAAGCGAAAAAGTAACGAAATATCTATTAAAATTGTTACAGCCAAGTTACCAACTTTTCAAAAATAACTCTAACCTAACACAATTTTAATCTTTCTGATAGCAATCTGCCATCCGGAGAATAAAACATCATGGAGCAACACAAAAATTTTATTCTGTAGTTAAGAAGGTAGAACAAAATTCTCTAATAGATAGTAAACTGCTACTTTATCTGAACTTGGAACAACCAGGCGTAAAACGACATGGTGGGTGGAAATCAACCGAAATAGCAGAAAGCAATATACATAATTCTATAAACAGCAGAATAAATACTGCAAACAAAATAAATAGGTAATTGCGTAATCGAATCAGAAACTTCTTCAAAAGAAGGTTCCTCTACAATATCATCTTCAATTAATGAAACTACTACATCAAATTTATGTAATACTCCAAATTCCATTTTTCATAACTGTACAAATAATATTACTATCAACATTTCAAATGATAAGGAAGATAAAAATTGATAATTTTAAATTGAATTTAATATATTATCATGAATTACATGTATAGTAATAAATATACGTAAATATGACTTTATTCAAGTGTTTTGTTGGTTAGATTAGGCAATATTAGGCTAAGTTAAGTTGTGTAATTTTATAATAAGATAAAATTTAATTGTTCATTAATTTCTTGTATAATATAAATGTTATAAATACAACTTTATTCAAATTATTTTCTTGGTTATGTTTTTATAAATTCAACTTAATTTATAGTCGCATAGAAAGTATAGTCTGAAACATGTTAGGAACGGCTATTTCGCACTCGTGGATATCTTACAATCACCTACGGCTCGTGTAACATACTGTAACGTAACCCCCGCGGCCGCCGCCGCCGCGCTACCAGGCGCCTCGGTGTCTGTGCGCAGCGAACTTGTTAGGACTAGTCGCGGAGACTAATCTATTGTGTCATGTTGTTTACCTCTAGATGTTCTCTAGGAGGTTCCAGAGATAATCTAGCCAGGTATATATAACCCACCGCCAAAGCCAGGGTACATTCTGTATTATAGAACTAACGAGTAAAGAACTCTGATATAAATAAACGTTGTGAATAGTTGGTGATATAAAAACAAGTCGACAAGTGAACATAAATTAGTGTCATAAACAGTAGTGTTAATTAGTTAAATAAATAATCTTAGTGTTTAAGTGTCTTATAATATTCTTAGTCTTTAAATTAGTGTTAATATTTGTTAATCATAGTGTTAGTTACTTTTATAATCTTTTAATTATATTTCTAATATTTATTCATCGTTTAATAAACGTATTCTTTTGGTTAATAATATTTGTCTATGTTTTACACTTCACCCATATAAATAAAAACGTTACAATACTTACCACTCGTGCTGAATATGCTTCATTCCAAACTTGTTACAGAATATACTATTTATAAGTCAATAAGTAACACAAAACAGTGTATATATAGTATTTAGTAAATATGTATATTTCTTATTTTTAAATAATAATTTTTAAAATGGGTGAATTTTTATGTTAACCTTAAAACAATAAATATTATTATTTATAACATAACTATTTAGTTAAACACAATATTTAAATTTAATATGTACAATAATTATTGTTAACATTATTTTGCAATTATAATAAAAAAATCGCTTACCTATTACAAAAATGTTACATTATCACAATAAAATATATAGAGGAATCACAAATTATAAGCACGAATGACTTTTCAATTGCCTGCGCGTACTCTCCAATCAGAGTACAGAGAAAGAATGCGCAAAATGCAGTTTCAAGTCCGCGGATCCAACTTATATGAATACCAAGCATATCAGTGGTACTCAACATTTTAATCTATAACCTACAGTAATGTTGTTCATTGTGTTGAAACCAGAGCTGGGCAGTAATTAATTAGTTTTGGTAATTAATACCTAATTAAATTACTTTTTTCCAAATTGTAATTTGTAATTAATTACATTGTAAAAAAAATGTACTCAATTACTTTTGAAATTTTTTTTTCAAATATTAATTACTATTTTGAACCAACAAGTAAGGGATTCCCGGGATACGGGCGTAGCATAGTTTATCTGCGTTGTGGGTGTAACAACAGGTTACAAATGCAACTTGTCATGCGCGTTGGGACGTACGACGTACTTTGGACTTTAACTTAAGTTATAATTTATTATTTTTTCTGAATCCTAATAGTAATAATATACTTTTCAAGGAATTTGCAATGTCTTCATATAGGGTTTCATATAAATCAGTATAAAGTATTTTTAATAACCAGATACACATATACATATACAGGTGAGTCTGGGAAGATACCCACACTTTCAACATATTTATTACAAGTAATTTCGATTTTTTTTTCTACCCAAGCTCAGCCTGTATATAGGTAGGTAACTTGTGTTACGGAAAATCCAAATCACTTTCAAACATTTGCATCCCACTATATGAAGTGTCATTTTCGTATCTACCTGGGAGTGAGGCAGGTTTTCCTACCCTAAACAGATATTGGTGCATCGACCTTTTAAAAAGGAAGAATTGTTCAACCTTCGAGTTGCATATAAATTCAATCCAAAAAGGTAGCTACGACTACATCAAAATTTTACAGTCAATATTCTTTATAAATTTGTTTACTCTTATTATTTTTATTTATGTTGTATATCATATTAAACAGTGTAGTGTTATTTTTTGTTTTTTTTTTATTAATGTAAGGTGAAAGATTTTTTTTAGTAAAGTAATTTTTTTTAAATGTAATTTGAATATACTTTGGTTAAAGTAATTGTAATTGTATTCAATTACTTTTCGAAAGTAATTTGCCCAGCTCTGGTTGAAATTCATAGAAAATGGGAATATCCACTATTCTTTAATGAAATTTCATCTACATTAAAAGCGGTCGACAGTTCTAGAAAGGATTAATTTAGCTAAGCCGTAATATGAGGGACGTCCTAAAATTAAATATACAAAGGCACTGGTAGCCTGGGGAAATTTTGTTTCGGAAAGTTGGCACTACTGTCGTGTTCGGTTATTGAATCATTCGGGCGAAGTGCTTTCTGGCGAAGCGCGATTCTGTTTTTGAATATTCGGGTTTTGAATGATTCTGTACGTGCATTATTCTGGTTTTGAGGAGATGAAGACATTCCCTGTAAATACAAAGCATTTGAAATTAATTTGAACACAATAATTTATCAAAATGGTACAACGTTACGCCGTGTGTGGTGCCACTTGACACAGTCTCTCTGTAAATGTCGTTTGTGATGGTAATTTTAGTGACATTTGCAATTCAATGAAGGTCGCCATATGGTAAATAGCGACCTAATATAAAATATTTTTTATCACAAAAATTAATTAGATTGATATTTGGGCAAAATTTTCAAGCGAAATGAATTATTTAAATAAAAGGAATATTTCTGAACAGAAATCTTACCAATATTTCCAACATAACACTAAATTTGAAAACATGGTTTTTCGCGGAAGTTATTACAATTACAAAAAAATATTCAGATAAAGTTTTTAGTACCAAATGTAATTTTTGTAGATATTATAACTTTTGTACTTTAAATGGAATACCTGTAGACGGTCGAACCTAAAGTCAGTGGCATAGGGTTCCACGCACGTTACAGTAGTGTACTGGTCACAGGCACAGCAGATTTTTTTTTTTTTTAATTTAAAGAATCTGTCGTTATTGTATTGACATTCTTTCCCACCTATATATTTGTTCCGTAGAGGCACCCCAAAAATAAATAAAAGACAATAAAAGATAGCTAAAAGTAACAAACAAATAACACTGGTACCATTTTATAATATTACAGAAATATTTATTTGTATTTAATTTGGAATATATTTTGCCGTACTTTCCTCATACATTTTTGAGTGCTCCACTCAAGAATGTCTGAAGATAAAGTCAATCGCTGTTCAAAAATCCAGATGTGATAAAAATGTATATATATATATATATATTTAAATGGATAAAATTCAATAAAATACGATTAAAAGGATTAAGCGATTAAAAATATTAATAACATTTTTAATTTGTACTATTTAAGGTACAATAAAAAATTTTTTAGATGTCCGATCAAGGTCATCTTTGAATTGTATGAATTAAAATTTTGACAAATTCAGTAGCGTCGTTTACTAAGTTTGTATGGGGGTACATTACATAATGTTATTTATTATTATATATGTAAAATATAAATATATATTTAATGAATTTTATTTTTAATAATCAAAAAATTCATGGTAATGTGTATTTTTTTCGCATACCTATCATAAATTGCTCTCCGAATAGCTTCCTTCTTAAAATCACTCAGATCTTCTGTCGCGTCTTCTTGGTCTTTTCTTGCCAGACGACTGTAATTCTTCATTCTCGTTCGCTCTCTTCAGTACTCTTGCTTGATATTTTTAAAGCTTCTGCAACCCGCTAAAAATAACCGCTTATTCTTATTACTCAAATTCAGATTTCTCTGAACAGAACTAGTCACAACGTGAAACTAAATTATGGATACTACACACCTGATTAACTGAATGTATATTTTGAAGAGGTCCTCCAATGGGGACTTATACAATTCAAATATTTTGGTCGCCATCTAGTGTGTAAAAAAATATTTAATAATTAGTTATGTAGTGAGCAAGATTTAGCTCCAAGTTTGACGTTTATCACGTGATCCATATTTGGTCCCACGTGATCACAACAACCATTGTTTCAAAAGAAACATGAACATGTCTGAGACTGAACACGGAAGTTGAAATAATATGATTAATATAAATTGAATATGAATTAGTAATGTAATGTAAAAAAGGAAGTTTAATTATGTACAAAATAACAATAAAATTACGCAAACCTATGTTTGTAAAGTGGACAAACATAATCAAACTTATTTTGGAAAAACAAGTACAGCAACTCAAGCAACTTTAATAAAGCTGTCTACTGATAAAGAGACACAAGTTTATATTAATGAAAACACATATAAAAATTGATAATAAGCAGAACAACTCCACACAAACAGAAATAAAGATTAATAAGCAAAGTAGTACCCAAATAGTCAACAATTATTATGTAAAAAAGTTATTTGGTGCTGTAGAGACATCGAGAAATGAAACTAAATTTGTCAATAATTGAATACAAAATTATAATTTATGAAGCAATGATGCTGTAATATATATATATATATATATATATATATATATATATATATATATATATATATATATATATATATATTTCACCGGCTTATCAGTAGAACATTTTAATGTTCTATATGATTTGTTAAATCCCACAGTTATGCCAAAGTTAAAATACAGATATTTCCAAAAAAACGCCAAAGAAAACTAAATTTAATAATTTAACATCCAGAGACAAATTATGTATGACTTTAATAAGATTAAAACGTGGATATAGACTAAAAGAAATTTCACTATTTTTTCCGTCTCTCTCAACAGTGGAATTTGTAGTGTTTACATGGATTCAGTTCATGTTTTTTCAAATTGAAACGATGAAATCGAATTTGTTTTCCCTCCGTGAGAATCAGAAAGATTCGATTCCGCAATGTTTCATTAATAACAATCACTACACATAATAACTTAACCAAACTTTGCTAACTAAATAACAAATTAAGAGATCAACGGGGAGGTGCTGAAGAGGGAAAGCATTTGATCGACCGGGCCATGGTATATCACCTCGCTCTTTCTAAAAATTTCTTGTCCCTTTCTAAATTTTGTGGAGGGAGGTCTGCTGCCGATCCGCCGCCGATGACGTCAAAATCATAAGTCCCCATTGCTTCTTCACGTTCGAAATAATTATGCAAGTTTAGTAGCAATTCTTGAGATTGCTTTCTCAGTGTTCTTTTGTTTTTGATCATATTGGTACAAGAAATGTTCAATACAAATTACAAAAAAATCCAAATTCAAATATGTGATAAATCAAAAACTGACACTGACAGAAAATAACAAATGCACGGCTATGGATCGAGTAAATATATATGAAATAATAAATCAACTTACATCGAACCTACGATACAGCGACAATGTTGAGAACAACGAGCATCGTTTTAAAATGGCATGTCGAAACTTAGTCGAAACAATATAAATTTTTAAAAGACAAGCGATTTATATCCAACCTTTTTGCGCGCGTGTCTTTGAGTGAGATTAATATTTACCAACTTGTTAATTCGTTCATGATATAGATGACCTTGATTGGACATCTTTTAAAAAAAATACTGTAACTAGTTAAACTAGTTAAAAAAAAGCATACCCAAGTAACATTGGTCGCATTCATAAGATCACACAGTTACCGCTACGCTACTTCGTCAACTGTTGGGAACTTATAAATGTACATGCTACATGCAATCCAACCCGTCCAACTGACAGTTCAAAAAAGGCGAGGTTAGATTTCAATTATTGTCTGTTTTATATTTTTATTAGTTAGGATAATTTGAAATTAGCTTTCATTAGTTTTTAGATAATAAATATGGATACTTGTCACATGTCAAAACACACATAACCCACCTTAGTAGCCAAGTAGCATATACGCTCCCAAAAAGTAGCGTATTTTAAAAGCGCTACAAAACATGGCCGACCGTTCTAACCGTAGCATAAAAGTAGCGTTGAATTTGTAAGATATATCGGTAACTGTTCCACAACTGTTACGTCTTATGAATGCGACCATTGACCGACGGTCGACCAAAAAGTGACGCCGATTTTAGGTTGAATTTAAGTCATATACTGCCGTCTATTTTGACGCCTATGCGAAGTCACTGTGACGTTCTTTTTACCTTCCGTCACCTATAGGTAAGGAAGGTATTGTCTTTGGTCAAAAAAATCGGTGGTGAGTTTTTATTGAATAAGCAGGTTTTAGGGTCTTTACAATACGATTTTACTATTTTTACGATGATATCTGTATGTGTGTGTGTGTGTGTGTTCGTGTGTGCGTGTGTATGTGTGTATGTGTGTGTGTGTGTGTGTGTGTGTGGACCGCTTTTCGTGCACGATATCTCCAATACTAGAATTCCAAAAATTACAATTCTTGCGTATTCCTCTTCCTTACAACCATATGCAGACTTGATTAGATTTTGGTTATAATTGGTCAACCGGAAGTACCCTCATTTGAAGATTTTAAGTTTTTCTTGAAAAACTCAGTTAAATGTTATTATAACTTAAAGAATATATTATTCTCTATACGATTTGATTGCATTTTATATTTCATATTCAACAGATATAGAGTTAAAGAATTATGAAGATAATAAATTTTATAATTCAGCCAGCTATGCTAACTTAACCATGGAAACTGTTAATATATTCAGGTAATTCAAATTGACAGATGTCAGTATCAATAAATAGTAAATGTATGAAAGAGTAAGGGAAATAACTGTAGTGTTGAACGTTTCTAGAAAGATATAAGAGAGAAGATTACATTGGTTTGAATATGTCGTGAGGAGAGATGAGTATATTGGAAGAATGAATAGCTTATAACAGAAGGTGGAAGAAATATAGAAAGACCAAATATAAGATGAAAGAAGTGAAAAGGAACTGAATGAGGACGATACGCAAAACAAAAATTAGTAGAAAAAGAAAATAAAAAATAGCGATCCCCTAACAAATGGGAAAAACTAAAGAAGAAGAAGATGTTAGTGTCAAGTGCAATTCGCATAGTTTTATTAAATAATTTAACTGGAAATATAGGATCTTTTATGTGTAGGGCGCGTGCAGTGACGTGACTTTACTGACTTTGGCAAGCAGATACGAATGTGGACTCGTGTCAAAATGACAGCTAATAATTACGTCCATAACTGACAAATGTCATAATTTTTCATTCAAAATTTCATGATTTTCTTATTTCATGTGGTTTATTTATTATCAGGGGTGTGGAATTCAGTTGCGGAGAAAAGGAATCATAAAATACCAAAAAATGAAATTTTGAATGAAAAATTTTGACGTGAGAATGACCCGCATGAATGGAAGAAGAAAATAAAAAATAGCGACCCCTAACGAATGGGAAAAGCTAAAGAAGAAGAAGATGTCAGTGTCAAATGCCATTTGCATGAAATAATATTACTGGAAATTTATAATCTTTTGCAAGAAAATTTATGTATGGAATTTATACATAATACACAGGATTGACGGAAGGTATTGTGCTGGCCACATCATATTTTTTGGTCTGAAATAGGACTATTTAGACGTCAGATTTTTGGTCGGTATGACGCCCATGTGACGACTTTATGTGGTCATAATTAGGTCTATTTAAACCTTTATTAAACGTCTAATTTGACGTCTTTACGATAAAAAAATCATATTTTAAATTTATTTATTTTGGCAATTAATAACACACGACGGTATATATTATTTTTTATTTAAATATCAATTATTAAAAAATCTTTCGGAACTCATATTTCAATTAAAATGATACAACCTTTTTACCTTCCGTCACCTATAGGTAAGGAAGGTATTGTCTTTGGTCAAAAAATTCGATGGTGAGTTTTCATTGAATAAGCACGTTTTAGGGTCTTTACAATACGATTTTACTATTTTTACAATGATGTCTGTATGTGTGTGTGTTCGTGTGGATGTATGTGTGTGTGTGTGTGTGTGTGTGTGTGTGTGTGTGTGTGTGTGTGTGTGTGTGACCGCGGTTTCGTCAACGATATCTCCAATACTAGAATTCCAAAAATTACAATTCTTGGGTATTCCTCTTCCTTACAGCCATATGCAGACTTGATTAGATTTTGGTTATAATTTGTCAACCGGAAGTACCCTCATTTGAAGATTTTAACAGTTTT
This sequence comes from Harpalus rufipes, assembly GCA_951394225.1. Taxonomy (NCBI): domain Eukaryota; kingdom Metazoa; phylum Arthropoda; class Insecta; order Coleoptera; family Carabidae; genus Harpalus; species Harpalus rufipes. Next base: position 15,749,835 of record OX596290.1, on the reverse strand, counting down.
TCTTGAAAAACTCAGTTAAATGTTATTATAACTTAAGAATATATTATTGTCTATACGATTTGATTGTATTTTATATTTCATATTCAACAGATATAGAGTTAAAGAAGAATGAAGATAATAAATTTCATATAAATTTCATAATTCAGCCAGCTATGCTAACTTAACCATGGAAACTGCTAATATATTCAGGTAATTCAAATTGACAGATGTCAGTATCAATAAAATGTAAATCAATGAAAGAATAAGGGAAGTGTTAGAAGTTTCTAGATATAAGAGAGATGATTACATTGGTTTGAACATATCATGAGGAGAGATGAATATATTAATAGAACGTGGAAGAAACATAGGAAGACCAAATATAAGATGAAAAGACTGTATTGCAGAAGACTTGAGAGAAAAGGAACTGAATGAGGACGACACGCAAAACAAAAATGAGTGGAACAAGAAAATAAAAAATAGCGACCCCCTAACGAATGGGAAAAACTAAAGAAGAAGATGTCAGTGTCAAGTGCAATTTTGCAAAGTTTGTTTATGAAATAACTTTACTGGAAATATAAGATCTTTTGCAAGAAAATTTAAATATAGGGCGCGTGCAGTGACATGACTTTTCTGACTTTGGCAAGCAGATATGGAGACCCGTGTCAAAATGAGCAATTAATTATGTCCATAACTGACAAGTGTTATAATTTTTCATTCAAAATTTCATAATTTTCTTATTTCATGTGGTTTGTTTGATATCAGGAGTATGGAATTCAGTTGCCGAGAAAGGGAATCACATAATATCAAAAATTTAGAATCTTTTGCAAGAAAATTTATGTATGGAATTTGTACATAATACACAGGATTGACGGAAGGTATTGTGCTGGCCACATCAGATTTTTTAGTGTTATTTCTGTTTATTTATTTAAATACCGACCTGTTACTAATGTTTTTGTATTTATATATTTGTTGTTCATTCCTGAAGAAGGCAGTAGTTAATACTGCCGAAACGTTGGTATTTAAAATTAAGAACAAATCTAATACAAAATTTAGTTTATATTTACGTATATGTATAATATATATTTTTATTTATGTATTGTCATTACCAAAATCGACGAATAGAAGCAGATTGGCACACCCAGATATGGGTAAGCCGTGGTGATATTTATATTTCATTTATTTGTAAAACATATTACATGTTTACATAATTATTAATGCGAAACAGAAACAATTAATGTTATATTTTTACCTCCCGCTACCCTTGGTAAGGGAGGTATAGGGATCGTGTTAAAAATCGCATATCGAGATTGTATGTGTGTGTGTGTGTGTATGGATCTTCTAGGCACTCTAACTCAAATACTTATCATTCAGAAAGTTTTAAAACCATGTATTTCTTTCTACCTTATTCTAATTTGGATAGAAGCCATTAGATTTTAGTGTCAATCGGATAACTGGAAATGGCAGTTTACTTGAAGCTCAAAATAGTTATTCTTCAAAAAATACCTTTAAATGTTATTTTTTCGCAATTTGTTATTATAAAAATTAAAGATTATTCCATTTTCTACAGGTTTGCATTAATACTTTTTCTATATATTTTATGGATAAATTTATAAAGAAAGTACTATTAAGTTTATCGGCGGTAATAGTAAACAAGGGTTAAGTTCAGAATATCTTCATTACAACACAGGAATAGCTATTCCTAGTTTATCACGAGTTTAACTATTGTTTAACCCACAAATGTATAATAATAAACATGGAATAAGACTTAACTCTAGAATAAACCCTCCATAAACGTCATTTTAACACAGGGTTAAGAGATATTCTCGGAATACCTAATCTGGGAATTATTTATTATTACTGCTGTATATCTCGGAACTTATGCTATAAACACCAGTCTATGGTTACACATTTCAACTCAAATGTTTCTAATTGACAGATAAATGTCACTGTCGAAAAAAGAATGATTTCAAATTAATAAAACTAACATTTTAAAAAGAAAATTGTAAATAGAACAATAGTTATATGAAAATGAACTTAATATACATAATTTCAAATTAATAATAATAACGTTTTAAAACGAAAATTGTAAAGAGAACAATAGTTATATGGAAAGGAATTTATATATATATATATATATATATATATAATGTACCTGTCAACCAGTAGACATAACTATATTTGGAAAAAACCTGCCGACATCGCGATGTTTCTAAAATTGCCAGACTCTAACCTCTATACTGGACACTGTTTTCACGGACCAATAATCTGACTGTTTTCGAATAACTTCAACGTCTTTGTTGGCAGATTCGGGCGCTAACCAGGGTTGCCAGATTATTTTAAAGCAATGTCGCCAATTTCGGAACTAACAGTCGCCCAAAGTAACCAACTGCATTAAAATAACAGTAGCCCAATCAAGGCGCCCAATTTTAAATATTTTTGTATAGCTGGCGTGCGAAGTTGAGTCTGGAATTGCGCATACTTTGGCTTATAAATGAATCACCTTTCCATTTTTACCAATTTTAGAGGTAGACGGAGTCTTTTCCTCGTTATAACAATAGCATATTATAATTACTATTACATTTCGACCTATCCAAGTACGAATTTTAGGTTCTGCGCATTCAAGGTCAGTCTGAACAATGCGCGGCAGCTATAAACATTTTTTGGTATCTATTATGAAATATATAAAACCACAACCAATCAGTTAAAGTCTTATTTAGAATAATAATAAATTATAGATTTATTGCTTAAGCACAGAAAAAAATGTATAACCAGTTGCAGTGTAGAATATAATCCGCTTTTAAATATATTTTGATAAGTTTTGGCGTTTATCGCCCAAATTAATGAATTTTTAAAAATCGGTACTCCAAATCAATCGCCTGTCGCCGATTGTAAATATTTGTCGCAAAAATATGTTTTTTGTAGCCCAATTGGCGATAAATCGCCCAATCTGGCAACACTGGCGCTAACCTAAGTACGATCAAGCGCCATGGAGGATGGAAGTCTTCAACAGTCGCAGAGGGTTACATAGAGAACTCTATGGAAAAAAGAAGGAAATTGCTTGTCAAATTCTAACCTCTACTTCCAACAAAATTCTAACCTCTACTACTGTATTATAACAATAAACATTTTAAAATAATGTGTACTTCTAATAAAATAACGGGTGCGGCAGGGAAACTTGCTGATTTGAAAGGTCAATAAAAGAAAAAGTATTTCACATATCGGTTTAATTCTTTTTTTATCGTATTGTACACATCCTGAATTTTTGTCTCAAGTTGTTTTAAAAATGATATCGGGCAAATGGCGGCCCTCATTAGCGATACACTGATCCATCCGGTTTTTGAAGTTTCGCTCCACTCTTTCGAGCATATCGACGGGAATGTTGGCGATGGCTTGGCGAATGTTGTCCTTCAGGTGTTGCAGGGCCCGTGGTTTGTCATTGTAAACAATGGATTTGAGATATCCCCATAAAAAAAGTCACAGGGAGCCAAATCGGGGGAGCGCGCCGGCCACAGTACGTTACCCCTCAAAGAGATGAGGCGCTCGTGGAAGTGTTCCCTCAAAAGTTCCATTGAAGTTCTCGCTGTGTGTGCCGTGGCTCCGTTCTGCTGGAACCATACGTCCCCAAGTTCCATTTCTTCAAGTCTTGGGAGAAAAAATGCCTCAATCATTTCTCTGTAGCGAACTGCATTCACAGTAACAGTGTGTTCTTCTTCCTCGAAAAAGTAAGGCCCAATTATCGCAACTCTCGACAATGCACACCACACAGTAAGACGTTCACAATGAAGTGGCTTCTCATGAAGTTCACGGGGATTGGCGCCACTCCAATAACGCATGTTCTGCTTGTTTACGCAGCCGGAAAGGTGGAAATGGGCCTCATCACTGAAAAACACGAGGGCGTCGTGAGGCAAGTTATGGCGCGCTTCACATGCAGTTTGGCGAGAAAAAAAATCGCGTTCACTGAGCTCTTGCACCACAGCAAGTTTGTAGGGATGAAACTTGAGTTCGTCGTGAAGAATTCGTCTCACAGTGCGATCAGAAATCCCCATAGCACCTGCGAACGCCGGGGAGAGCGCAAAAACGACAGCCTCACCCTCTCGACGTTTTCTGGGGTTCTGGAAGTCCGTTGACCTCCAGGCCCTTTTTTGCCACACTGCCACTTTCCTTGAATGCGTCCATCCACGAAACGATCGATTGCCGGCCAGGAACGGGACCCGCGGGATGAATATTGAACCGAGTTCGGAAGGCACGTTGGGTGGCGACCACCGAACGGCCATTGGAAAAGTAGGCCTCGACGGCGAACGCACGCTCCTCCTTTGTCCAACAACTGGCTCACCGACCAATAATCTAAAGAAACTGGCTTGAGCGGAAACAAAACTTCAGGACCCCCTCTTTCGAATGAGACCCTCCCTGTCCCTTTCTGACCACGCCACGCTCATTGGCGCAAAATTCAAATCAGCAAGTTTCCCTGCCGCACCTTATCTACTCGTATATAAATAATTTCAGTACAAAAATAAATATAAAATGAAACTACATTTACTTATGAACACTAAATGTAACTAGATTTAGTTATATTTTTAACACTAAATGTAACTAGATTTAGTTCCTTTTTAACATTAGTGTTAAAAGTAAATTTGTTTTTACTTCCTTGTACGGAAGTATTGTAATCGCGAAAAATTTCGGTTTTCAGATTTCAGTGGAAATATGCATTTTGATCATCCCTGAATCCATTTTAACTAATTTCGTCGTGACGTCTGTACGTACGTACGTCCGTACGTACGTACGTATCTCGCATAACTCAAAAACGGTAAGCCGTAGAAAGTTGAAATTTTGTATTTAGGACTCCTATATCATCTAGTTGTGCACCTCCCTTTCTGGTTATTATACAATTTCCAGAAGTGGCACTTTACATGAAGCCTATAATAGATTTTAATGAAAAACTGATTTAAAATATAATCCAAAACTTTTCAAATTTGGTATATAAGACTTTTATGTCAATCGAAATAACATAATAGATTTTGGTTAAAATAGGCTAACCGGAAGTAGTACATTACTTGAAGTTAACAGTTTTTCTTGAATAAAATGATTTTATTTTGATTTTAGAAATAAATGCTTCAAATAAAAGTTTTAGAGAATTAATTTCTGCGTCTAGCACATCAAGTATTAATAAATTAGCCCTTTGTACAAGCGAGATATGTAAATTTAAAAATATACTTTTTTGTTTTTATAATAAAGCTTGCTATGGATTAGGACAAAAACATAAAAAAGTTCATATCAAATTACGTTAAATACGTGCAATTTTATGATTCGTACAATAACAAATATTATATTTTTATTGTGAAATAAGTCATATTCATTGTTGTAATCAAATATTTCTTTGTTGTAATCAAAATTCTTTTTAAGAAGAACCGGGTTAGATTAATATTAATTTAAGAATGATAGTAGTAAATGAATTATTTTTTGCTCTATATCAAAATATTTCTCGGGCTTGGCTTAAGCCTGTCAATATTTTGTAATTTAATTATTAAAAAAATATGTATAGTTTAATAATCGTACAAGGAAGTCATGTGGTGTCCACATCAGATTTTTTACTTTTAATCCGTTGTCACTCACAACGATTTAAAAGTATTCACTGTGGTATAAACTGTTATTTTTAACTCGCTAAGCAACCGTTAAAAAGACTACTTTTAAACAGTGGTCGTAGGAAAAATAAATAATGATACTGAAGAAGTTTATTTTTAAAAAGATTTTTATTCGATGTGAATAGATACCTACAAGTCAAGACTACAATTGCTTATCTAAGATTAATACGTGGTTTTTATACTACATTGTTATTGACAAATATGCGCGTGCTGTTTACTTGTAATATGAATAAGATGACTAGTAATAAATATTGTAGACAGCACATACGTGTTTTAATATACGAGGTCTGGCTATTAAATAACGAGACTGCTTAAGAAAAAGAGTTTTATTTTAAAAAATATTTTATAATCGAATGCTCCCCTTCAATGTACTCCCCTCCCCTCGCCACACACCGTTCCATTCGTTTTTTTCCATTGGTCAAAGCAATGTTGGAAGTCTTCTTTTGTAAGAGCGTTTAGGAGCTCCGCCGATTTTCGCTTCACCTCTTCCATTGACTCGAACCGGGTTCCTTTTAAGGCAGACTTGATCTTCAGAAACAAAAAAAAAGTCACAGGGTGCTAAATCAGGCGAGTACGGCGCGTGTTCGAGCACTCTAGCGGCCAAATAACGCTTCACCCGACAGCGCGTTATGGGCAGGTGCGTTGTCCTAGTGCAAAATCCACGACTTGTTTTTCCACAACTCCGGCCGTTTCTTACGAACTCGTTCTCGCAGTGTTGCCAAAACTTTGAAATAGTAAGTTTGGTTTACAGTTTGACCCTCGGGAACCCATTTAGTCATCACGATGCCGCTGATGCCGAAAAAACGATTAGCATGGCTTTACATCTTGATTTCGACATCCTTGCTCTCTCGGCCTTCAGAAAACCGTTTATACCATTGGAAAACACGCGCACGAGATAGAGAATTCTCACCATAGGCCTCTTTCAACAACTGGTAGCACTCAGTCGGAGTTTTTTCTAATTTAACGAGAAATTTCACATTGATCCGTTGCTCGTGTTTTTCGTCACACATTGTTATCGGCACGAGAAAAAAACACGTTCGTTTCTAACCTCTATAGAAAAAATCTGTTGTGACCAGCACAATACCTTCCGTCAATCCTGTGTGTTATGTATAAATTCCATACATAATTTTTCTTGCAAAAGATTCTAAATTTCCAGTAAAATTATTTCATAAACAAACTATTCAAATTGCACTTGACACTGACATCTTCCTCTTTAGCTTTTCCCATTCGTTAGGGGTCGATATTTTTGCGTGTCGTTCTCATTCGGTTCTTTTTCTCTCAAGTCTTCCGCAATACAGTCCTTCCATCTTATCTTTGGTCTTCCTCTGCTTCTTCAACCTCCCATTACTAAACTACTCATTCTTGCTCAAATATAATTATTCATTTCTCCTCATGACATGTTCAAAATCAATGTAATCGTCTTTCTTGTATCTTTCTAGAAACTTGTAATACTAGAGTTATTTTCTTACCGTATCTTTCCGTGTGTTCCCCAACATCTACTTCAACATCCTCATCTATGCCACATTCATTTACTTTTTATTCATACAGACATCTGTCAATTTGAATTATATGAATATATTAGTAGTTTCCATGTTTAGCATAGCTGGATGAGTTATAAAATTTAATTTCTTTAAAATTCTGTAACTCTATATCTATTGAATATGAAGTATAAAATGTAATCAAATCGTATAGAGAATAACATATTCTTTAAGTTATAATAACATTAAATGTCAATAAATCAAATTTAACTGTTAAATCTTGAAATGAGGCTACTTCCGGTTCAACAATTATAACCAAAATCTAATCACATGTTCTTCTGGATCTAAACTTCAGGAATACGAAAAAAATATAATTTTTGGAATCGTGGTATTGAAGTTATGCGAACCGGAACTTTTGTCACACACACACACACACACACACACACACGCACACGCACACACACACACACTCACACTCACACATACATGCATACATACAGACATCATCGTAAAAATGGTAAATTCGTATTGTAGGGACCTAAAACATGCTTATTCACTAAAAACTCATCATTGAATTTTTTGACCAAAGACAATACCTTCCTTACCTAAAGGTGACGGAAGGTAATAAATTTTTAAATTACAATAATTAAGACTATATTTGGGCATTTTTTTATTTTATGTATTAATAAAGTGTACGGGATTTAAATACAATATTATTAATAAAATTTCTCATTTAAACAATAATCTACGGGCAAATATATGACAAAAAACAAGTCCTGAAATTTTTCGTTGCAACAGTAAATAATACAATATTTATATTAGTATTATGTATAAAACTGAAGATAAAGGTAACTGACAATATACTAAATTAATTACCATCTTAAATTTTATTACTTTAATAAAAAATATTTGCGAATTATTAAAGACGAAAACATTTGTCACATGCAGACAATGATTTATTTGGAAATAAATTATTATTAAACCTAAGAAATTTTATTATAAGGAATGTATTCAAGTTCTATACACTCTATTAATACACCATATCAAAATTTCAGATTTCGGTAATGATGATGACATATTTGTATCGTGGGGGCGTTTAGCAAGCGTCGCCTCACTCATTTTTGGCGTGGAGAGTGCACCACAGGGGCCAAATTTGTGCCATTTAATATTCGAAATATTTGGTGTTGGTAGGGATCGAATCCGGTTCCCCAGATTCGCGACCAGACACTCAGGCACGCGGCCACGAGACCCCATAGGTATATGTATTTAAATTAATAAAAATTAAATGGCGGGAGGTATTGTGTTGGCCACATCAGATTTTTTTACTAAGTAGAATTTATAATTTTATTTATGTTTTGTAAATTGTAATTATTTATCTTTTCAATGCCTTATTTGTAATAACAATACAACATTTGTACCACGCATTCTCCAATAAAATACAAGTAAAACTTATAATATAACCTAAACACAAAACAAGAAAAATACTTTTGAAATTATTCATTTTCAATGGTTTTACATTATTATCATCAATATTTTTGACTGTATTCTTTTTGATTTCATCTGTCCATTTCCATATCAATCCATTTTGTTGAAGTAACAATACAAAATCATTAAATCTTTCCATAAATGGATAACCCCTCTGAGCGTACAACATATATATTATAGGTTTAACAATTTTTTTAAATCCATATACATTATTTTTGGTGTCATTTCTTGCCATGTAAATTGGTACTCTGTAATACATAAGTATTTCGGGCATTAAAAATGCTTGTTTTCCTTGTAATAATTTGTCAATACATACTGACGAAACCGGACAGGGTACAATTCGTTCGTATATTTGTCTATCTTCTGCATATGTTGTATTAAAATAATTTCTTGATGATAGAATCGTTCCGAAAGGGAAATTTTGTTGAATCATTTCTTGAACACTGCGAATCTGTCCTTCATACAGAGGTGTTATCAAAACATTTATCAATTTTGATTGATATGCAGTTGCTATTAGCAACGTTTCCACAACCCAAAAAATGTAAGCAACTTTTAAAGAAGTATTTTTTGGATTTCGTCTTGATCCTTGTAAAAAAATGCACAACGTATCTACGAAACAAAATGACAACGATCTGTACGGTGTTTTTTCTGGTAAAATGTAACTAAAAATCCACCAAGTCACCAGATTTGACAAAAAAGTTACCAAAACATATAACCATAAAACAGTGTCAAAAACTAAGATTAAATTTCGCCATGGTTCCGTTGGTTGTGCCAAAGGCACAAACCATCTAGAATAATCATAGACGTAAAATACACTTGCGTCGAAATCAAAATAAAAACTTTCATTTTGATATATATTTCCCAACAAAATCTCACATTTTTTTGTGAACATATCATTGTACAAAAAAGTGCTACTACCATTCGAAAACTTATATCCCCATGTTATATATTTATTTGGTAAATATTTTTTAGTTATATTCATTTTTATCAAAAACATGTTTATTATAGCCGGTTCTAATCCAACTTTTGACACGTCGTCCGTGTTTAGGTTAGGATTGTTAACGTACGGTGGGGTATAATACGGAGATATCTTCAGTTCACATCCTGGAGCTATCTGGGGAATTTTACGCGGGAATGTTTGTGTTAAGTTGGTACAACTTGTAAGTATCTTCACAGTTGTATTGTTACAGATGTTTTCGTAAGGGAAATACGTGTATATTTTGTAGTCAAATATGATGTTCACATTAATTGTGAAATACGACCAACTAAGGTTTATAATTTGTTGAATATAGTTTTTATTTTGGAGTCCGTATATTATTATTTTGGCTCGTGGGTTCCACAATGATGTATATTTTGTTGTATTTATAAAATTTTCGTATTCAGAAGTATTTTCTATTAAAAATATATAATATTTGAACATTTTATATTTGGTTTGTATATTATATTTTTCATTTATGTTCATAATCATGTATGATTTCAATTCTGGCAATAATATTTGTATATATTTTTCAGTACTTTTCGTATATAATAAAAGCAAATTTGTATCATAAAATTCAAATGATTTTTCATATAATTTTTGAAGACAATTTATATTTATTTCATTATATTCTTCGTTTATATTGATATATGCTTCTATTTGTTTGCAGAGTAAAATTATCAACAATACTTTCTTCATTTTACTACTAGAGCAAAATAAACTATGTTTTATTTTCTATTATGTATGAAATATATAATATATATCCATAAAACTCCATTATTATTTAATTTTTTTTTTAAATATTTATTCCGTATATCAATATATTTTTTTCTTTTTAAACGAAAATATCATTTTAATATTATTAGTTGATTACATACATCACAATATAATTTTCCGGATATAATGTGATTTAAATTGATAGATAATATTAAGTAAATAACATTATGGATAAAATATTAAATTATATTATTTGATATACGTAAAATGTTATGTAAAACAAGAGACATTTAATAAATAATGCACACTATTTTTACCTCCCGCTACCCTTGATAAGGGAAGTATAGGGATTGTGCTAAAAATCGTATACCGAGATTTTGGTAAACGTTTTAAGGTCCCTACAATCCGATTTTAACATTTCCATGATGATGTCTGTGGGTGTATGTGTGTGTGTGTGTGTTCTTTGAAACCGTATATCTCTTCTTTATTTTAATATGGAAAGAAGCCATTAGATTTTGGTGTAAATCATAGAAAAAGTAATAAAATTATATTTCGTTGTCTATGGTGTAAATCAAGTAAGCGGAAATGATACTTAAAGCACAAAAGTTTTTTCCACATCCGGGTGTAAAAGTCGGACAAATAGCATTGTTTTAAGGGCGAAATGACACTTTTTTGCCCAAGGACGAAAAATTAGTCATTTTCGCCCTAGAACTTTTCGTGCCCAGTTAAAATAATCACATCTATCATAAATTAATTTTTATTAATATTTAAAGTAATGTTACAGTTTATACAATTTTCCATTTTGATTCTTTCAGTAGAAAGCATATTTGTTGTATTACTGGTGGTTTAGAGACATCACTAACCAAAATTTTCTTGGCGATTTCAATTCTGTTAGTTTCCGAACCGTGGGGTGGGGTGGAAGCGTGATCGGTCATTTCCCATCCAAGAGAAAGTCATTGCAGTTAGGAATGATGTATTTCCCAACCTCTAAAAGGTTAGGAATCGACATATTACTATAATGATTATAAATAAAATATATTTCAATATAAAAAAATATTTATTGATTTTTGTTTTTGCAAAATAGCAGTTTCTTACAAAAACAACCAATGTCCACATTCTTTACTTAGCATCCAATAAATCATTTATTCTAATTACGTATTTAAACACCAACTTGGGTTAAACTGAATAAAAAATATATTTAACGGGAAGGTAGAAAGTTTTTTTTTTATTGTCTTTAATTAAAAATAATAGACTTGTTTTTGCCAGAAGATTCTCAATTAGATTCTTGTAAACAAACTTAATCCTGCATAGGATTTTCGGATATTATAGTCCCGATCCAAGAAACGTAAAAGCTAATCCGAGTATATGCTGTTAATTGTTTACTGTCACGTTTACCATCCTCCCCTGTGGGTGCTCCGCTAACTATCCCTGTTAGGTAGTACTTTTCTTCATTATTTACTTTCCAGGAAAATACTAACCCACTACCACCATAGCCAGCGCTAAAACCTGAACCTACAAATAAATTTACAAAAGAAGTATAGAGAAGAAATAAATTAAACATATATTAATTATAAACGAATTATTACAAAACATTGGAATAAAAAGTGAAACGCGTAAACTCGAGGTGAAACTGTCGCGTTAATGTGAATTAAATCTTACCGTTGTTTGTGTAACCAGCGCAAAATTTATCCGGAGTAATCCATCTTATGTATTTGCGAGGTATTATATTTAAACAAGCTTCAGTTTCTACATACGGAGCCGTGAATGGTTTCAAGGGCTCATCACTGTGATATCCCCAGCCTGCTATCTATAAATGAAATTATACTTCATTAAAGATTTGTATTAATATTATAAATAAAAACATATTATGCCTTTCCCACAGCACCGTACTTCAGTTGTTCTTTTTCAAACTCCCTATTCCAATCCAGACAGGCTGGTTGCACTATATTTGTTAACTCAAATGATTTCTTCAATTTGAGAACACCTAAATCTGCCTGATTTAGTTTTAATTTTCCTTTAAAAAATGGCGGAATGTGAATTTCAGCAACCTAAAAAATAACATTTATAAAATATTCATATGAACGTTTCAGCAGAGTTAAAACAAATTTAAAAAATACAAAACAAAAGCAAACATGTAACCAAGGCAACAGTTAATATTTTTACCTCTCGCTAATTCGCAGTGTGTGTGTGTGTGTGTGTGCGCGTGCGCGTGTGTGTGTGTTTGTGTGTGTGTGTGTGTGTGTGTGTGTGTGTGTGCGTGCGTGCGTGTGTGTTTTGCCTGGTATGCAGCGTCATAATGTTTATACATCGCCCTGTTCAATTCTTGTTTCGTTCAATTTGTTAACGTTCAAATCTTGACCATGAAGTTGACGCAGATGAACTTCGCGCGCTCATTATTTAAAAAGTACCGTGGAGCAAGTGACAACTTCATTGACAGTTGGTATTAACCTATTTTAAAAAAATCGTATTTACATAGCTTGTGACGATGTGAATCTGTCACAAGTTTTGCGGATTAAATAGTTCAAAGCCGTGTAACTCAGCCCTTATTAATCCGCGAACCGCGAAAACTTTTCTTCCCGACAATTGGGATAAGGCGCGTAATTTGACCAGGAAATAAACCACATAAAGGGTCGTCAACACCGTGTTCCATTTTTATCCTATTTGCCCTGTTCTTTTATGCAGTTTTGCTACTAGTAAACAAACTGAAGCTGGTTTAATTAGTAGGGCTGTATAAAAGCAGGGCCTGCGTTTGCAGAAGACAGTTGTTGACTGCGAGTATTCCTTTCGACAACTAAAGCCGATTGCGAGTATTCCATCGGCTCTTGATTGCGAGTATTCCGTCAAGACTTCGAAACCGATCTCCAGGTGAGCAATTTTTTCCGTTTTCTTTAAAACCCGGACCGTGAGCATTCCGTCCGAATTGTTTAGTTGTTTGTTGAGAGTCCGTCTTAGTGTCTCGTTGTGAGCTTCAGACGCCCAACGTCGCAACGCTTGTTGTGCGTAAGCCAAGGCATCTTCGAAGGGCGTATTGAAAACATCCAGAGACACTACGACTGACGCCGGCCGTAATCATCTGCGTAGAGTAAATTCACCAGTTGCGTGTGTCTAAGCCATTTTACAGTGACTCGTTGCGAGTTTTACCGACTTGACGTTTCGACGCCGCCGGCGTGTAAACCCGGGCGTTACAGACGTCAAGTCTGCGTGTTTATCCAGAGTTACTGTAAAACGGCCCGTTATTCCAAATCGAGTATTTTAGCGTCCATCGACCCAAGTGCGTTTTTCCGACTCTGCGTCGCGACGCCCCAGTGCGTAAGCCGGGGTACTCGAGGCCTAGAGTCTGTGAGGTTTGCCTGGGTCGACTTTCTCGTCGTGCGTCGTATCTACCATCGATCTCCACGTACTCCGCGAACAACCGGTTACAAGTATCACCGTCGCGACGCTTGGCGTCGATCTGCCAATTATTGCAGAAACGCATTGCTATACCTCGTCCGTCATTACTGCCGTTTACCACCGAACCAAACGCGACTCAGCGTCGCGACGCCCGGCGTCGATCTGCCAATTGTTGCAGAAACGCATAGCTACACCTCGTCCGTCATAACTACCGTTAACCACCGAACCAACGCGACATCAGCGTCGCGACGCCCGGCGTCGTTTTGCCGATTATTGCAGAATCGCATAGCTACACCTCGTCCGTCATAACTGCCGTTAACCACCGAACCAACGCGACATCAGCGTCGCGACGCCCGGCGCCGATCTGCCGATTACTGCAGAATTGCATAGCTACACCTCGTCCGCCATTACTGCCGTTAACCACCGAACCAACGCGACATCAGCGTCGCGACGCCCAGCGTCGCGACGCCCAGCGTCGCGACGCCCGGCGTCGTTCTGCCGATTATTGCAGAAACGCATAGCTACACCTCGTCCGTCATTACTGCCGTTAACCGCCGAACCAACGCGACATCAGCGTCGCGACGCCCGGCGTCGTTCTGCCGATTATTGCAGAAACGCATAGCTACACCTCGTCCGTCGATTACACCAAAACCATCCGAATACATTCCTAGACAGATCCTTAAGATCACCGTATCTACCGTTTGTCCGCCACCGTCACCGCCGTCACGACGCCTAGCGTCAATCACACCGAAACCGTCCGAACACATTTCCATCTACATTTTTGGATACCCGTGCATCTACCGTTCATACACCGACATCATCGCCGTTTTTCCGAAAACCGGCACATCGCATAGTTCGCACACCCAGCATCTTATTGTACCCATCAGCGACCATCATACTATTTTGTACAACGAACTACCATACAATAAAGTTGTCTTGTATCTTTTATTACAATTGTGTTCTTCATATTTCACCCTATCTCCAAACCTGCTATCCGACCGTTGGCGCCCGAGCAATCTCACGCCAACTTTCTGACCGCTATCCCCAAAATAGCGTTACAAGCTAAAAAAAAGTAAAAACTCGGTGACTTGATTTTTAAGGTGTACGCGATTTTTTTTGCAAGCCAGTGTACAGTAAAAATTTTGAAAGATGTCCAATCAAGGTCCTCTGTATCATGAACGAATTAACAAATTGGCATACATTTATCTCTCTCCTTTGCATAGGTTTTAAGCGTGTGCGATAAGGATGGCTATAACACGCTTGTCTTTCAAAAAGTCATATTGTTTCGACTTAAGTTAGGACATTCCATTTTAAAACGATGCTCGCTGTTAATAATACTTTCGCTGTAACGTAAGTTTAAATATTAATTCAGATACATTACCTTGATTCATAGCCGTACAAATAACGTTATTTTCTGTCAGTATCACTGACACTGACATTGTGTCAGTATCTTATTTTTCACATATTTGGTTTTACATTTGCTAATAAACTTACCAGTTGACTTATTTTTGAATTTTGAATGCTTTTATTGTAATATATATTTTTATAATAATAAAATAACAGTAGTATCTTATGTACCCTCATAAAAACCAAGCAAACAACACTACTGAATTTGTCAGAATGGGCGGAGCAAAAATCTGAATTCATACAATTCGTAGACAACCTTGATCGGACATTTCAAAAATTTTACTGTACATTACTAGCTTGCGCCCTATGCAACATAAAATGAAAATGGCGAGAGGTATTGTGCTGGCCACAACAGATTTTTAATATAGTTCTAAGTTCGTCAGAATGATTGAGATTATTATTCTTTGATTTAAAAATCTCAATGGCCTTGTCTAATTAATCTGTTGTTATAAATTGTTACCTTTTGTTTGCTTTTGTTTTGCTATTATTTATTTATGGTTTTATTCTGCAGAAAACAGCAGTATATGCTGGCGAAATGTTGATTTGGATTAATATAAATTGAGTATTAAATAAAATAAATTAAAACAACTTGCTTGACGTATTTGAGCAAGATGATCTTCAGATGAGTTGTAATCACTATAAGATTTCCCTGCTCCTACGTAGTAATTATCTGCGGAATTTTGCTTTCCATCTATTTCCGTTGCAAGGCAATGTGCAGCTAAAAATCCAAAGTACATGCTAAACTCCAAGACAGATATCACTCATTAAGGTAGTATTCGTGCCAGGGCCGGCGCGTCAAAATATGCCGCCTAAGGCGAATACAACTTTTGTCGCCCCCCCCCCCCACATATTAAAAAAATTAATAAACCAATGATATATTTTATTTACTTAACAAATAAAAAACAAATGTAATTCTAATAACAATATTTACAAAAATTAATATAGGTATAGACACTGAAAAAAATATATAAAAATATTACTTATACAAAAATAATAACTTATAAATGAAACAAAAAAATTAAAAATTTACTCTTCTGGCTTTCTCCTTTGCAAAATTATTAATGATGTCGTCGTAGTTTATTTTCTCTGTTATCTCATGTTCTATGTTCTATGGCTAATATAGATAAATTTATCAATCTTTGTTGGGCCATAGAAGATCGCAAATAATTTTTAATTAATTTTAATTTAGAGAACGAACGTTCTCCACTGGCAACGGTAATTGGTAAAGTGAGTAATATTCTTAAGCAAACAATAATATTAGGAAAATTTTCAGATAAATTATTTCTTTCTAAATAATTCACTGCATCCAGCGGTGTCATACCTGTTGTTATTATATTTCGCACAATTTGTAATTCGTTAGACAAATTTACAGGTTCTATGTCGTCTGTTAGGTATATGTGCAGATCCTGGCAATTTTTAAGAATTTCGTCTGAATTTTTTTGCACTAATGATGGAATGTCATATAAAAATTCAAAAATTTTATTATGATTTTCCAATTGTGTAAATCTTTCTGTAACAGAATTAGTACAAATATCTAAGAGATAATTAAAAACTTCAACTTCAAATTTTTTAGACGGATTTTCTATTGGTTTATCTGTTCCTTCGTAAATAAATAATTTGCTTTTACGTCTAATTCTAATTGAAAGACTGCTTTCAAAATCTGCATTTATTTCCATTTCATTAGCTATTTCTTTAGCTTTACAAATTATTTGCTCAAAACTATTTATACGAAATTCCTTCAGAAACAGATTTACGCTATTTAATATTTTAACACATTCTGATAAAATCATATTTGGGCTTTGTAAAAGTTTTGACGCTATATTAATTTTAGATAAAACTTCATACCAAACAATAATACTGCAAATAAATTTGAAGTTAGAAATTTTATTTGCTAGAGATGTACTTTTGTTTCTAGTTTCGTGATCCCTCTCTTCGTCCAAAGAAATTTCTATCATCGCATCATAAATATTAGACAAATCATACCTTAGTGGTTTAATAGCTTCTACTCTGCTTTCCCAGCGTGTAGCACTAACGCATTTTACAGTGAACGATTTTATGTGTCTTTTTAATATAGCCCATCTAGAAGTAGAACTAGAAAAGAATACAAACAATTCTTGAATAATTGAAAAAAAAATTACTTAGTTCACCAGATTTTTTGGCTGCGTCGTTTACAACTAAGTTTAATGAATGACACGAACAGGGTACGAAAAAGGCCTTAGGATTTTTATCTAAAATTCGTTTTTGCACACCAGAATGCATACCTTTCATGTTTGCACCATTGTCGTGTTCCTGGCCACGTATATTTTCAATTTTGAGACCTAATTTATCTAATTCTTGCAAAATTAAATCAGTTAAACTCTCCCCAGTAGATGATTCTACAGGTAAAAATTTGATGAAATATTCTTTAAGAACAAATTCTTCACTATCTTTATTTAGAACGCGAATAACAAGAGACATTTGTTCGATTCTACTAACATCTGGAGTGCAATCCAAAATAATGCTGTAATATTTAGCCTCTATAATTTTGGAAATAATAGTAGCACGTACTTTTTCTCCCATTAAATTTATTATGTTATTTTGAATTTCTTTGCTCAAATAATGAGAACAATTGGGATTTTTTGAAACTCTGTTTAAATGCTCACTAATAAATGGATTAAATTTTGCCAAAAATTCAATAATTTTCAAAAAGTTGCCATTATTATGTGCAAATAATTTATCCGAACTTCCTCTGAGAGCTAACATTTGAGATGCGCATAATTGAATTGTTGCTATAATAGCTTTTAATACCTCTTGCCAATATTGCTGTTCCAATTTCAATAATGTCTGATGTTCTCTATCAATAGTTTTGCCAGTTTTTAACCTGACATCCAATTCCATCCACTTTTTATAACATTCCATATGATTTGTAGAACGTTCATGTATTTTAAGACTACTTGAAATATTCTTCCAATTAGAATAACCAAACTTCGACCAATTTCTAGCCATATGGTCTGAATTATCAAATAACAAGCAAGAAAAACAGTACACAGAATTGGTTTTTTGACTGTAAACTAACCATTTCCTTTCTAATTTTTCGCCATTTGACATAATTCTTTCATAATGTACGTCCGAGAAATGTCTTTTATTCAAATCTTTCGGAAAATTAGAACCTCTAATTTGAACGGGGCCTTTTTCTACTAATAATTGCCTTTGCAGTATACTTAAATTTTTCCAATCTGCTGGATCATCGGAAAAGTTGTCAATAAAAGTTTCTGGCTTAATTTCTTCATTTATTTCTCCTCTTCTATCTTCTTTATTTTCTTCATGTATTTTTGTTTCTTTGTCTTCTTTATTTCTATGACTATCTTCTTTAATTTCCTCTTCTTTGTTTTCTTCTTTCTTTTCTTCATTTTCCTCCTGTCTAATGGAATATGAAGATGACGAAAAAATGAATTTTTCTATTGAACCGGACAGTTTTTTTTGTTCAGTCTCTTTTGCCAACTTTTTCTTTTTGTATGCACTCCCGGATAACTTCTTTCGTTTTAATTCGCTCATTCTGTAAATATAAATTATTTTTAGGCTAGACAATATTAAAAGTTAATATTATTGTGGTATATGACTTCTAACAAAATACAATGACATAGATACTTACGTTCCTTTTTAAAACGTGAAATATATACGTACACAGTGCAGGAATAAACGCTGCCTGGCTGCCTGTAAATACCCTCTTTACAACTTATGGTATTTGCGTCTAACGGCTAGGCGACATGCGACATCTTTTATCTAGTAGTAGAAGGTAGAACTAAGAATCGGTGAAAACTCGAACAATATAATTATTTTTAAAAAGTACGAAAAATTCGCTGCTACAAAAATATGCCGCCCTAAAAATATGGCGCCGTAAGGCGATCGCCTGTCCGACCAGGCGCACGTGCCGGCCCTGATTCGTGCTACAATATGTGTAAAAATTAAGGGCCGGTATTTTCACTTCCGAATAAAGTTTCGAATAAGTATTCGTTATAGTAATTAACGTATCAAGGGTGTTATAAGGACAATAACGCCTGAGGTCAACAGTGTGCTTTCCGAGGACCTCCGGCCCGAGGTGTGTACATTGACCGAAGGCATTATTGCCCGTTTAACGGCCGTGGTACGTTCAACGGTTAATGTTCGACCGATATATTATTTTATTAAAGATTTTTTCGATTTTTGTCCTATCATTGTGATTTTTGTTAGAGATATTAATCTATTTGCTTGCAAACGCTGTAACTAGGTAACGCGATATTCTTATTTGTATACAATACCGATTTGTTTATTTCAATATTTCTATCTGTCATAAAATTTCGAAAGAATTCTTGTTTAGTGGCTGTACCCAATAGCAACAACGTCAAATTTATAACACACCCTAGGGTGTTATTTGGTATATAATAACTCTGAAAGCAGGGTTGTTATGATAATAATAACGTAACGGTCGGACATTAAATAAATTTATTCTATATATTTATTCAACGAATAACTCTGTAGCTGCGCCAAGTTACCTGTGGAAAAATAATAAAAAAAGAAGGCATTTTTTTTAGATCTGTCAAAGTTAAAAAAAATAATAACATACATTTTGTAACAAAAAACTTAAAATATATAAAGTTAATACTCGTGTGTATTTGTATTCTTCTTTATTATATATCATTGTACAGTAAGTAAATGTATATTTGTGACTAAATGTGGGTTTACTTGTGACAGCTGAGATTGTTGTTGGATTTTCGGCGATTGTAATTGTGAGAGAGCATCGAACCATTTTTATAAAGGCCATCCGCGCAATAACAAACTCTATTGAGTCTTTTCACTCATTTGACAAAAACAAATAGCTATCTGTCGAATAATTTTAACATTCGTGAATTGGTAATCTTGCAGAGTGAATTTGTGTCAGTGGAGAAGGATGGAGTTTTGTGTAGCCACGTTAAGCAGACAAGGATGAAATGAGTCAAATTCTTTTTAATCCGTACTTGTCAAAATTTTGTTTGACATCCTTAATGTCATCTATATCCTTCTGCATTTTTAGCCCCGGGAGAGTGTAGTTTAACAAGTAATCTATTGTAGTAATCATAAGCGGTAAATGAAATATGTATATTGTAAAATTGTTCTTATTATTTTTGTATATTCCTTTCAGCTCGAGGTAAATGAATGTCACTATATAAAAGTACTCAAAAGTATTCAAAATCCGAAAATATTTTACCAGCATCAAATGTCAGGATCTTTATAATGATACCCAAGGAGGGATTTACCTATGTATGCACCTTTGAGATCAAATACGAACCCCAATTTGTAATAATAAAATAAGAACAGTTTATTTTCATAATCGGAATCTGTCAAAAATTTCCTTGATGTGTGTGGTTAGGTCGCTGTGTTTTCGATTTCTCGCATTATTTATTCATAGCTCTAACAATCATCAGAATCATTAAAAATATTTAATATATCCACTTTGTTAATAAATCTGCACTATGTAGAAATGTAATGTACGTACGAATAAACCCTATATTCGCTACCTATAGCGAATAACTTATTCCGCGAATAACAGATGTTATTCATTCGAATAAATTTATTTGCAAGTGAAAAGGCAACAAAAATATTTATCCGAAGGTTAAATTTATCTATAGCTTTATTGGCAAGTGAAAATAACGGCCCTAAATCTAGTGTAAATACAATAAAGTTGCATTATTTGTAGTATATGTTAATGATATACGTATTAGATAACATTTTGTTTAGTATGTGTAGCCAGCGTGAGTAGACGTGTGTTGTTGTTTCTCCGTGGTAAAAAATTGTCAATTTTTTTTTGCTGAGTGAATAATTTTTTTTTATACGTGTAAATTTTTATTATACGTGTATTTTTTGCACCGAACATCTACAATATGGCTCAAAAAACGAGGCAGATTAATACTATAGTGGAGGATGTCCTCGCCAAACTACTTTCCGACGATACTTTTATAACTAAAATCGTTGACAAAGTGGTAGAAGGACTAAACAAGAAATTAAAAGAACAAAGAGATTATTATGAAGGCATAATAAGTGACATGACCAGCGACTACAAAGCACTCGAGAACAAATTGGATCAACTAGAGCAGTACAGCCGCCGCAATTGTGTTCGAGTCTTCGGAGTTCCAGAGGTACGTGACGAAAACACCGAGGATGTTATCCGCAAAGTGTTCAGTGAAAATATGTCCCTAAATATTGCCCCCAATCTCATTGATCGATGTCCCTAAAAATTCTGTGTCACCTTCCGCGAAACCTCGACCAATAATAGTTAAATTTGTATCCTATAAAACTCGGGCGCAAGTTATAAATAATCGCAAACAACTTAAGGGTACAAAAATGTCAATAAAGGAGGACTTAACGCGCAATAGATTAGAACTATTAACCCTCGCCTCGAAAAAATATGGATTCAAAAATGTTTGGTCTTATGATGGTGTAATCTATTACAAAGTTGATGACACTCGATGTATAATTTTTCTTTATGTTTCATGGTATCCTAGTACGGAGCCACAACACTGTATGATCTATATTGATTATTTATACAGCGTCTATATTTTCTGTAAATATCTTAATATTCAATTCTTTATTCACTTGTTAGCTGAATAGCAGCTGTTTCTTAGTTTTTGTCGAATCATATTTCATATCAACGCAAGTTTGTACTTACTCATTTACTTAAAACTAATAGTTTTTTTGGCTTAGACAGGTCAAGGTTTATTTTTTTTACAAACAATTGAGTACGTTTATATTGGCACTTTCATTTTTTGTTAACACTGAGTACGTTTATATTGTCTCTTTTACTTTTTTTTTTATTTTGCAAAATGAATATTTACTATCAAAATACTAGAGGACTTAACACGAAATTAGAACAATTTTATAATAACTGCTGTTCATCAGATTATGATATAGTTGCACTTTCTGAGACCTGGCTTCATGGTTCAGTTAATGATTCTGAATTATTTATGAATTCATTTAATGTTTATAGGAAAGACAGAGGTACAACGGCCAGTGGTAAAGTATGTGGAGGTGGTGTTTTGTGTGCCGTAAATAATAAATTTAAATCTACTTTCATACCTATTGAGCTTCATCCTGATTGTTTGTCTGATATTGTATGTGCTAAAGTATTTTTATCATCTAATAGATTTATATATGTGTTTGTTATATATTGTCCTCCTCCTTCTTCCTTAGATCAAATAAATTATTTGTTTGACTTTTTTGAAACTTTCTTGCCTTTACTTGATAATAATTATATTATTATTGGTGACCTAAATATTGCCAAACTTAACGAATCCCTCACAGGTGACTTTAGTAATGGTATCATCTATAGGTTTAAAAAAAATTTAAGCTTCATGGATGCATCACAGTATAACACAGTAACTAATACCCTTGGCCGTATACTAGATGTTGTGATATCTAATAAGTTATGTACTGTTTCTCGTAACCTTGATCCTCTTGTTCCTGAAGATAATCATCATCCTGCTCTTGTTCTTTTTTATCCCTTTACAATTTCCTCTAATGTTCCTAATTCTTCTATAAATAATGTTTCTTCTTACAATTTCAGTAGGGCTGACTTTCAACAACTCTATTATTTACTAGCTAACACAAACTGGGAAAGTTTATTGCAATTCAATGATATTAATTCTGCTTTTCATGAATTTTATAACATACTTTACAGCGTCTTTGATAAATGTGTTCCCAAAACTCAAACAAAATATAAGAAATCATCACAATACCCTCCATGGTTCACAAAAAATATCATCAATAACATTAAACTGAAATCCACCTATCGTAAATTATACTTCACTCATAAAATAGATTATTACCATTCTGAATTTAAGCGCTTACGAACTCTTATAAAAAAAGAAATTAAGGTTGAATATGACAAATATTTATTAGATATGGAAAATAATATATCTAGTCATCCTTCGAAAATTTGGAACTTCATTAATAACAAAATGAAAAAATCACGTATTCCAGGTACAATGTATTTACATGAGCAAGAACTAACTAATACCCCCGATATCATTCAAAGCTTTGCTAATTTTTTCTCTAGTGTCTACACACATGATAGTAATAATAATAATAATAATATTTATTGCAACAAAAGTTTAGTACAGAAAACAAGGACAACACTTAAGGTACAAACGTCAAAATCAAGATATTACATTTGCATAAATTCATCAACCGAATACAGACATTTATTAATTAGAAAGGACTTTAGCTTTTTCTTGAAGGAAATCAGATTATTTATATTTTTTATATCTTCCGGAAGCCTATTGTAGAAGCGAGAGCCATTATAGAACAAATGTTCTTGATAAAATTTAGTTTTATGATGTGGTGTTAATAACTGTTTTTTAAATCTTGTTTCGTACATATGATATGCACGGTTGTTTGAAAATTTATATAAATTTTGATGCACATAACAAATTAATTCATAAATATATATTGAGTAAACTGTCATTATTTCTAAATTAATAAAAAGTTGTTTACAAGAATCTCTTTGCGAAGCTCCAACCAATGTCCGAACAGCTCTTTTTTGCATTATAAAAACTTTTTTAATGTCAGAACCTGTGTTACCTGTAAAATATTTTAGGGACAGTAGCCAAACGTCAATTTCAGATATATCCGAGAATGATATCATTGAAGCAATAAACAAACTAAAACCTTCTCGCAATCCTGGCCCTGATTATTTCCCAGCTTATATTTTAAAAGGATGCAGTCATTTATTTCTTAGACCACTTTATATTCTTCTCAATCTTTCTCTCTCTACTAATACTTTTCCACTTTGCCTCAAAACATCACATATTACTCCTATTTTTAAATCTGGTAATAATTCTAACATCTCCAATTACCGACCCATTGCAATCCTATCTAACCTCTCCAAAATCTATGAAACTATACTCTATAAGCAATATTTACAATGCCACTAAAAAATGCATCAAGACTCAGCAACATGGCTTTATTAAAGGAAGATCAACATCTACAAACTTAATGAACTTCACTGAATATACTGTTCAAGCACTCCACGATAATGTACAAATAGATGTAGCCTACACTGATTTTACCAAAGCCTTTGATACCATTGATCATAAAGTTCTCCTACACAAACTTGAGCACAACTTTAACTTTTCTAGCGATCTTCTTCAACTAATCTCATCCTATTTAACTGATCGTAAAATGTTTGTTCACTACAATAGTTTTCTGTCTAATCCCTACAATGCTACTTCCGGTGTACCTCAAGGTTCTAATTTGGGACCTTTATTGTTTAACTTATTTATTAATGACATTGTTGATTGTGCCAAAGACTCAGAAGTGTTACTATATGCTGATGATATGAAAATATTTAAAATAGTTAACTCCCCTGAAGATTGTATAAAGTTGCAAAATGATTTAAACAATGTTTTAATTTGGTCCAAGTCCTCTAGATTACATTTCAATCTTACTAAATGCAAAATTATGACTTATTACGTAAAAAAATTTAGATTGGATTTCCCTTATTACATGGACGTCCACACTTTGGACAGAGTTCACCAATATAAAGATCTCGGTGTTCTATTTGATGAAAAAATAACTTTCAACCCGCATGTAAAAGAAATAGTAAATATGTCATATAAAAATCTTGGATTTATTATACGCAACACTCAGTCATTTAAAACTATCTCTTCACTCAAATCTTTATATTTTGCATTTGTGCGTACAAAACTGGAATACGCTCTTCAAATATGGAATCCGATTTATAACAAGTATTGTCACACAATTGGAACAATTCAGCGCAAATTTGTTAAATACTGCAGTTTTAAAATTTCTGGAATTTATCCAGGACATGATTATTCTTATGATAACTTACTATCAAATTTGTTCTTGATATCCTTACATAATCGCAGAAAGATTCAATCTTGTCAATATTTGTATAAATTATTAAATAATATCATCGATGACTCAAACACCCTATCATATATTCCACTTTTCGTTCCGCGCACATCTTCACGTAATAAAGTAATGTTTAAGTGTACTCTTGCTCGAAGAAATTATGAAATGAAATCTCCAATCCGTCAATTATGTACTATTTTCAATGATGCAAGTACTAGAATTGATATTGATATATTTGCAGACTCTTTTTCTAAATTTATACGTTTGTTAGCTACTATTTTTCTACCTGTTGTACCTCACTTGTAATTTTACTGTATTGCAATGATTTTGTTTATGATGCTGTAAATCATCTAGATATGCTTTGTAAAGGTTTCTTCTTTTTCATTGTTGTAATATTAGTATATATGTGTAATATTACCTATTTCTTTTTTGTCTAATTTGTGTCTACACAATAAGTTTGTAATATATTTTTCATTCATCCCCCTGTAATTGGGACTTCTGTCCTGTTGGGTGGATTATAAATAAATAAATAAATAAATAAACATAGCTTTATCATATTTCTATTTAACAGTAAAAAAAAATTGTTTCCTCCAACTTCAGAAAACACTTTTGTATGATACTCTACATTCTGTGTATGCTGACGCATGTGCGCTAACATGTTTGACGATATGGCAACGTCTCATACAGTTAGTTGAATGTGAAATAAGATATAAACTTTGAATATATAATACAATACAAAAACGGCAACGTAATGTATTTAGATTAAATATTTCGAGAGAAGGTGCCATCTATCCCTCCGTATACGAATTATTTCGGAGTTAGTTCAAAAAATACATAATAGGTAGATGTTGCACAGTGTTGCCACGTAGCTAGAACAACAAGATAAGATTTTAAAAAGGTTTTTTAGTTTGCTACTGTAAAAAAAAAGTATACATGTACATTGAAGATTCAAAATATATTATCTGGTTATTATGAAACAATAGTTTTGAATTATTGATTATTGAATACCTCTAACAAATAGTATTTGGCAATGTTGTCAGCACGATTTATCGTTTTTACAGTTTTGTAGGAGTCACTAGCTATCTATAATAATTTTGTGAATAAAAAGAGACAGATATAGTATCTTGCTAGGCCATATGCATTGCCGTTCTTATATGTATTACATATTCAAAGATATAAAGGACAAATCACTATATAAAATGTTTTTGAGAACACATTCACTTTCGACCGCTTCATGTATGATCTCCCACATAAGTGTAGCAATCATGGTAATTATAATTTGTATATTTAAACCTATTACAAAATAAATTTAATGTATTGCTTAAAATAAAATATTTATCACATCGAACATATTTTATTAGTTTACTGAATCAATATAGAATTAAGCTTTCCTATGTATTTAGAACTAAACAAAAATTCCATGTATCAATCAATATGGTAATAAAGAAATGTTTAAATTTACTGAAAAAATTACAAGTTTAATCTAATTGTTGTAAAACGAGTACATAATAATTTATGTAATAAACAAATTTCGTTCATTACAATATACGAGATTAGCAATAAAAACTTGTTATTCGTCCTTTGGAGTATGATTTTATTGAAGATTTAAATTTGTTTTTACATAGCAACCTTATGTAAAATGATGATAACCACAATAAAATAACTTTGAAAATAATGATAAAAGTAATATTAATTCTATATAATCGGTGAAAAAATGAAGGGTTCAACGCGTACATACGTTCTTTGCCTGAGCCTGAATCTACAGCGTTGCCAGGTCATTTCCCCTCTCCCTTCCTACTCTGTATAAGTGAAAATTTTCGTACTTTCTTAAGCTATATCTCTTAAACAAAAAGGTCAAAAAAAAATTTTTTATTTTAATATTTGTCATTTATGTACCTTTATAAGCTGAGATGTTTTTCATCATTCAAAATATGACGTACCGTTTTGAAGCTACAGTGAAAAATATGTCGTTTATTATGGCCTGATATAAGAAACTTGTACAAAAAGTGCTATCTTTAATTGCATTTATCTCAAATTTGAGATGGTCAATCGATTTAAAATTAAGACAATGTGTAGACATTAATGTTCTGTACATGCAGTTAAAATTTCATAAGATTCTCACGAATCGTAATTCGCACGTATACTACCTTAACATAGCTATTAATGTCAAAATTAGTATTCAAAAATGTGATCAGTGTGCTTAATGGAATATGACGAATCTGTTGATCATTGATTTTGATTAGTAGTTTAGCTTGATTTTTAATGATGAATTGGATTGATTCAGAATCAGCGTTGATCAGTGGATCAACTCATCATTAAGGAATGGTGAATTCGGCCGTTAGTGATTTGTAATTTAATCAGTGGCGGCTTGTCAGGGTAGGCAGGTGAGGCAGTGCCTCACCGGAAAAGAAATAAAGCTGTAAATAATGTAAAGTAGTATGTAAATTAAAATTTAACTTATTCCGCTAATGCTTGTCATAAATATCAAAATAATTTAAGCCACCATCATAACTAATATGTAATGCAGTTCACCTAATTTACACCCTATAAAGTGCTTCTCGAAATGATAGTATACTGCCTAATGTTTTTGATCCAGTTAGTAATTCCGATAAGAAATACGTGCCTAGAGAAAGAGCTGGTTTTGCGGCATGCCTAAATGAGAAATGCAATGAGTGCGTAAAGGATAAAAGATAGCCACTTTAATTTCCACGCAATCCTACAGAAGCCGTTACCATACGTTCAACACATCTATCATCTATTTCATTTTGCATTAATTGTATATTCTATAAATATTCTTGCAAATAAGACTGAAGATTGAATAATAATTAATACCTTTGATTATATACTACTAAAAGATATGCAACTATATATAGACAAGTGAAACGCGTAACTTCAACACTATGATATGCGAGCATATGCTGTAAGTGCTGCCCTCTGCAAAGAGAGGAGAGAGAGCGTGAGACTGGACTAGACTCTCCGGCTCTCCTCTCTTCTCTCTTCAACTAGCGCGCGATCGGCAGCCGAACAGCTCCGCAGCACTATCACTATCCGAATTTTGCCCATTGCTTTGCTTTGCGGAAGTGTATAATTTGTCTGTTCAGTGTTCTGTGTAGTTAAAAAAAATAATTAAAATGTCTACTTCAAGTCATAAATGTTTATATATAAACTGTAATAATAATAGACGTGATAACAAAAATATGTCATTTTTTACGTTTCCTGTGACAGATTCTGCAAGACTACAAAAATGGTTGGAATATTGTGGAAATTTAAATGTGTATAATTTAACTAATGAAGAACTGTCAACAAAAATTCTATGTGAAAGTCATTTTAAGCCTGAATTTATATTAGGTTCTTCCAATAATAAGAAAAAAAGACTTGTACGTCACGCTTTACCTTTTAAATTTGAAATTATTTCAACTAGTTCACTACCATCACCCGAAGTACGTGTTAAACAACCAGTAAAGAAAGTATATTGTAATGTTAATAAAACAAATTATGATGTTCCTGAAAACGATGTGACTGTACATGACGAAGTAACATATTTGACTCCACCAAAAAAGAAATGCTACCGTTCACTAAATTTTTCAAATTATTCATCAATTATTCCCATTTCACCAGAATTAGACATAACACCAAGAAAGAGAAAACTACAAGAAAACATTAAGAAAAAATCTGATGTGGCCAGCACATAACCTCTCGCCGTATATTTTACCTGGCTGTATGCATAAAGCAAAGAATATTTTTATAAATACAAATAATATATTCATATAAATCTATGACGTATAAACTTCTTTATTATTCAATAATAGCATGTCTCAACATAAAGATATTTACCATAAATTATGTTACAATAAATTACAAAGTAGAGTTTACCATATATAAATATTAGGCTGGTAACAGCAATTTTCAATTCGAACAACTTTGTTTACTTTCTCTTCATATTCTTCTAGTAAAAACATTAATTTTGGGTGGTCTAAAATGTATATATCTGGATTGTGCATCTATTCTTACATATCTTCTTTTACATTTTATTTTTTCATACTTGTTATATCTAAATAACCTTAATTCCCTTTAATAAAGTGACGGATAGATTGCACTCCGATTATTCTTATATCGATGTGTAATTTTGTCAATATTTACAACTTACTTGAGAAGAATTTGATAGCTTTTTCGCAATTCAAAGTTACTCTAGTCTACAGTACTGGTGTACATTGTCCCATAATGTTTGAAACAAATTTAAGTCCTTCAACCTAGACTTGTCATCTCCATAATAGTCACAGATCAAGAATTAAGGGATTCTCCAAATACATTTTTCTTTCATTACTCATTATTTCTGACACTGACATTTATCTGTCAGTTACAAATAATTTAAATTTGCAACTATTTTTCATGGCATCCTTTCGGTTGTAAAATTAATTACAACATTATTTTACATATTATATTCCTTTTATCTCTAAATCTATAAAATATGTATAAAAATATTTAAATGTATCAGAAAGAGAATTTATTTTTCTTTAATATTATCAAAAAAAAATTTCAAAAAATAATATTTAGAAGATTTTTTTTCAAGAATCTTCTACTTCCGGTTGTCCAATTGTTACCAAAACCTTTTCAGATCTTCCCATGAATGTCCGATTGGGAAATACGTTGTTAAACAAATTTTAAGTCTTATAGTTTTTGAGTAACCGTCCTTCCAACATCCCACACACACACACACACACATCCACACACACACACACACACACACACACACACACACACACACACACACACACACACACACAGACATCATCGTAAAAATGTTAAAATCGGATTGTAGGGACCTTAAAACGTGCTTATTCAATAAAATCTGGATATGAGATTTTTAGCATGAATGCAATACCTCTCTTAGCGAGAGGTAAAAAAGAGAAATTATAAACAGAAGAAGATTACAATGTTTCAGAATGAAAAAGCAATTACAACAGAAAAAATGTAATATCAATAATTTTTTACAAAATAAAAGTCAAAATGTTAAAACTTTCGTTCGTATGCAAATTTTACATAAATCACGTACAAAATGGAGTGAAGAAGAGAAGGAATTGGCATTATCTTATTTTTATAAATCACCATCTCTTTATAATTTTATGCGTAACAAATCAAAAATGGTACTTCCAGCTGAAAGAACGATCAGAAATTGGTTAAAAATATTTCATTTACCAACTGGTGTTGAAACAAAAAGAAAAAGAATGTGTTCTCATCTTCGATGAAATGTCTATAAAAAAATCTCTTGATTACAATACCAGATTAGATTTAATAGAGGGATATCAAGATATTGGTCATTTAGGCAGGCAAGGTAAAGTAGCTAACCATGCTTTGGTATTCATGGTGCGTGGGTTAATAAAAAGTTGGAAATTACCCATTTCTTATTATTTGTCTTCTTCTCCTATCAATGGAACCAATCTCGTAGAAATTATTAAAGAAAATATTCAAAAATGTTTTAATTGTGGCTTAAATATAAGGTGTATTATATGCGATCAAGGTGCTAATAATAGAAAGGCATATTCCTTGCTGGGCATTTCGGATGAAAATATTTCATTTACAATAGATTCAAAAAAAAATTACGCTCTGTTTGACGTTCCACATTTGATTAAAAATGTTAGAAACACTTTAAGGAAAACAGATATCTTTGTTAATAATAAAAGAGTATCTTGGAACGACATTCATAGTATTTATAAAACTGATTCACAATCGTCCAGAATACGAATGCTACCAAAATTATCCGATAAGCACATATATTTTAATTCATTTCAAAAAATGTCTGTAAAATTAGCCGTTCAAGTCTTAAGTAGAACAATGGCAGCAGCTATCGAAACAGGGGTACGAACGAACGTATTAAAATCTAACTCTGCTTTAGACACAGCAAATTTTATTAAAAGAATAAATGACATATTTGACTCTCTAAATAGTCGAACATTAATTGATGCAAACGTATTTCGATGTGGTCTATCAGACAAAAATTTTATAGTAAAAAAAACATTAGAAGAATCTTTGGAATTATTTAAAAATTGCAAAGTTTTAAATTTGGATGGAAAAGAAAGAAATAATATTTATTGGGTTAAAGGAATGATTTTGACAATTAAAGTTATTTTGTCTTTATTTTCTGATATGAAGGAAGAAAATTACGATTTTATTCTAACAAACAGACTTCAACAAGATCCGCTTGAAAATTTATTTTCTGTGATCAGAAATAAAGGAGGATATAGTTCTAATCCTAGTGCAAAACAATTTAGAATAGCTCTACAGCATTCTATGCATGTAAGGCTTTTAGAAAGTACTGGAGCAGGAAACTGCGAATTAGATAGCGATGAAACTTTAAATTTAAATTTAACAGAAATTCATGAGAAAACGGAAGAAGAATTACCTGAAGGTAGCGGCGCAGATGAAGACAGCGACAGTGATGAAACTCTAAAAATAATTGAAGATAATAATGAAAATAGTGATATTGAAATAGAAACTACTGATCATAATTCAATAAATCCCGAACATGAAATAATTAACAAAGATCTAACTCCAACTGAACAATGTAGTCTAAAGTATTTTGTCGGTTATTTAGTTTATAAGTGTTTAAAAAAGTTTAAATGTGAAATATGCAAGACAAAATTACAGGAAAATGAAAACATAGTTGATCAGGAAGATACGAACATATTTCTAATATTGAAAGATTATGGATGCAAAAATGACGAGGTAAAATACTTAACAGTACCAAAAACGTCTCTTATGGACATAATGGAAGAAGTACTCATAGTATTTCAAAATGCCTATGATAAATATAAATTTGAAACTAATTTTGGCAGAAAAATCGAGGACGCCATATTATCATTTATTCAAAATTCACACAATAATTGGTTAAATGAAAATAAAAATTGCTCTGTCCATATTATTTTTTTATTAAATTTGTTTATAAAAACAAAAATAAGAAGAACAATCTTATGGGAATCCAAAAAAATTCGAAACTCATGTTCCGGGGGAAAAATTCAGATTTTGACTCATGTTTAAAAAAAAATTTTAGTTATTTTTTAAGTTCTGAAAATTGATATAAAATTAATATGTATTTCCTAAATTAATATTTTTTTCTGTTAAACGATGTGAATAAATTTATTTTCTTTTGTATATTATTCTATTTATTTACCTACAGATAAATTTATATCTATTTCATGACGAATACATATGTACTGCAAAACGTGCATATCTACTCTTTACTCATTCCTCTGCCTATTACATTGTAAAACCGTGTGTACAATTCGTTCTGTTTCATATAATTTATAATGACTATCGCAAACTAATTTCTGTTTAAATTTATATATGTATGTAGTTCAAAGAATGTTTAAATTTTCTTATAAATTTCGTGGGAATTAAAAATGTTAAACGAATAAAACGAAAAAGTGCGTAAGTATAACAAATGTTTTTTTTACTCCTCATTATATTTAATTATACCTACTTAAATAGTAATAATTCGTAAAAAATGATTTAAATTTTATGTATAACTTTTCTATGTCCACAATTACTGAAAGAGACAAACCCTACAAGATGTAAAGAGAGGGAGAGAAAGATAGAGAGAAGAGAGAACGCGGTGACTGCCATCTATTATAAATTATACAAATCAGTTTGATTTAAATCATGTTTAGACTGATAGATGGCTCTTCTGTTTTCTGTACAAAATACGCGTTTCACCGGTCGAGCAACGGTTGCCTATCTTACTAATATTATTTACTGCATTGTGAATTCAAATACAACAATAAACAAACAACTTGCATTGCAGTAAGTATTTAATTCTTTTATTTTTTTCGTTGTTTTTATGTTTTACGTACGTAGTGTTTTTGTATTTTAAATTTTAGTTAAAACAAATAAAATGGCTTCAACTTAGACTGGAACTTCTGATACTGATAATATAAGGCATTCCGATGACATTATTAACTTCTAAATTCACAAAAATCCATTTAGTAAATTATCGTACGAAGATAAACTATATGAAGCAAAATATTTCTACCGCTATTGATAGTGCAAGAAAAATTGAAATTCAAAATTTAAATTTGAAAGTGGAAGAAAATAGGGAAATTCTGAAAAGATTAATTGATATTTCAATTTTTTTTATGTACACAAGAGTTACTATTTAGAGGTCATAATGAAACCGAAGAATCTTGTAATAAAGGTCATTTTAAAGAATTAGTTTTACTAATGAGTAAACGAGATGATAAATTAAAAATATTTTTGAAGAAAGATATCAATAATAAATCGGTATTTTGTGGTACCTCCAAAACCATTCAAAATGATTTAATAGATTGCATTCATTTTGTTATAAATAAAAAAATAGACTACGAAATTATTAAATCTCCTTTTATTTCTTGGCAAGTTGACGAAACTACCGATATTAGTTGTAAATCACAATTATCAGTAATTTTACGTTATGTAAATGTAAATTCTGGTAATGTGAATGTGGTAGAAAGATTCATAGGATTTTTTGACGTAAGCGCCGGACGCTCTTTCCTAAAATGTTCTGTGATCAGGCAATTTATTTTTGTACATGAAAGGGGATAAATACGCATTTGCACATCCCTTGAAAAATGTAACTTTCAATTATAAGGCATTTGACCTTGAATGAAAAAAAAATTTCGCCTGCGGCACATTTTTTTTCTGGATACCTTGCCTCACCAAAATTTTAGTGCACGAGCCGCCACTGAATTTAACATACCTGTGATGACAAACCAAGGTGAAATAATTGATCCACCACAATCGTAAGTGTATTTCATGTATTGATGGTTGTAAATGTAAATCCCAACATGCCAAGGAAATTCACTAATTTCAGTTGTTTTTCCGTCACTAGTAAGTGGTAAATTTTTATTACGCACTCTTCCACATTCTACAAATATGCAATGATGTTTAGTTAAATATTTTAAATGATTTTCATTTGTCAATATAACCTGGCACGCATTGAATAATAGGGTTATCCCAAAATCCGCTAATGCAAACACTAACAGAGGATTGAATTGGTAGAATTGGATTGTTTTCATAAAATCGTTTGCAACTACTCTTAGCCACGGTACCTTCTGCCGAAGGTTTACTGCAATCCACATGAATACCATCTACGGTACATGTGATATCAACAGAAGAAGTGGATATTCGTGGTAGACAAGTTGCTGTAAAAATAAAACATAGTAATAACGTAGTCCAGTCAATGGAGACCTTTGCCTTACAAAAGGTGCGGTAGAAACGATTTTAACATATGTTGTTTTGGTCAAAAATTCAAGTTTTCGACCTTGGATTAAATGTGCAAAAAAGGTTTTTACCACCCGCAACCCTTGATAAGGGAGGTGTTGGGACCCCTATAGCCATCTATGTAGCTGAGTTGGTTTCATCGCTCATCGGCCACGAACCGGACATAAGTATTTTTCTGGGTTGTTCTCGTACAACAGTGTTTGAGTTCGCACGTCTTGTACACACAGCTCTCGGCATTATTGCCAGCTGTTCTTTTTATAAGTTTTGTATTTTTTCTGAGCCAGTACATAACTAGTTTAGTGGTTTTCTTATATATCAAATCTTTCACAGTGAAGTTTACATTATTTAAACTTACATAAATTCAGTTAAACGTTAATTATATTCATACAACGTGCACATGTGCCCAGCACATTGTAAAACACAGTGTTTGACACTCATTTCGTTTTTAAGCTACACTCTGGAACACGGATCACACACAGACCATCTACACTATCAGACTTGCCAACTCTATAGTAAATATAAAAACGCAGTTCGCAGCACCTCTGGCCTTGCAGGGATGAACTAAACTAAAAAGGCGGGAAAATTGAATGATAGCTTCCAATAATTCAAATTTAAAATTCTGTCATTCTGTAACACAATATTTAATTTTTATATATCGATAATACTTTTGACAAGTGAAATTTTAAAATAGTTTTGTCAGGTATTTTTTATTATATAAAAATTATCGATATATAAAAATTAAACTATTGTGTTACAGAATATATTAATACTTAAATATAGAAAATCTGAAAGTAATTAATAAAAAAAAAACATTTTTCTACTTCTATGCTTTAATATACTTATTAAATATATGTCATACGTACTTGAATGACACTCATTATGATACAAATTTTCATTTCGATACAGATTATCATTATGATACAGATTTAGTTATTATTTCGATACAGATAATCATTGTGATAGATTTTGTTATCATTTCGTCACAGATTATCATTATGATACAATGAATTTTATAAAAAAATTATTGGTTTAGAAAAACTAATGTATGCAACTCCACGTATGGCTCGTATCGCAAACTTCATGCAGCAAAACGTTTTCGTCTCTTCGGTGTAACCGGTGCAATATTTCCCGTATTATCGGAAGGAAGTTCAATAAATGATACGCCTGTCTTCGGTGTTTCTGGATCAGCAACTGAAAAGACAAAAAAATATTAGTTGACAATTAAAGCCTCATTCCCATCTACAGTTTTAATTTTAGGTTTTAGTTTTAATTTTGTGTTTTAATTTTAATTGTATGTTTTAATCGCAGAACTGATGTGTTGTTTCTTGCTAAGTTTTAGTATTAGTTTTTATTTCAAACATGGTGCACAATGCGCACGCGTCATTACTGTCAACAGTGGTTTGCCGTTTGCTTTGCTGTGTGACACTGCATTTTAAACTAGATTTTATTATTTAACAATAAACTTTTAATATTTTTGACCTTATAATACCGATTTTCTTTATTTTACATTTTTTTTTAGTTATTATAGATTTTAGGTTAAACCCGGCCGATAAAAATAACCACTGTTGTGTCAAGTTTTAATTTTTAGTTTTAGAAAGTTTGGAGTTCGCATACTCGTAAAACTAAAACACAAAACTAGAATTAAAATTAAAATTAAAACATGCGCTGGGAATGATTACGCACACTGGCATATGCTATACTATTCTTGCGACTAAAACAGTAAAATTAAAACTAAAACTAAAATTAAATCAGTAGCTGGGAATGATACTTTACACTTGATACCACAGTGGACCAGGAATACACATTCACCATTCACAACACATACATGTACCACATTGATGCACGAGGACCCAATTCCTGCTTACATCGACTTTATTGCTTTGCTTGCACGCCACAGGTAGCTTTTAAGTATTTCCCACGCTTCTTGAACGCAGTGAGTACAATTTGTGTTACATTTATTTGCTACCAGTACTCCACACTTGTTCGTATAACATTTAACCTAGAATTTGACAACCCATGTGTTACATTTTTATTACTATTGGTGTCACTTTGTACAGTCAGTTTCAATGATTTCATTCATGTATATTTTGTTCATTTAAGAATAGTTTACACTAGATATTTAGTATGTAATCTAGATTTATACTTATTTAATGATGATCTGTTTCATTATTTTGTTTTATGAGAATTCTGTGATTTTTGAACACGTAAATGCATATTATATTTATTGTTTTGTTAATTGATATTATTCGTTACACCTGTGCATGAATCTCCCATATTCATCCACTCACTTTACACACATTTATTCGACTTTAATTTACACTTGTATACACATTCGCATCATATTACTTAAATTTTATTTTATCATTCTTTTGAATTCTCGCGCATTCGCTTTATGTGTATTTACTCCTATCTTTCCTGTTGTTAGGTTCAAGGGTACTAGCTTCGATTTCCTACACACTATTTGTGGGCCACTCTTTGATCCTTTCACTCCTAGAGTACCCTTCTTGTGAAGTCCTGTAGAGAGCTCCTGCAGGTGAAGCGTGTCTAACCAGACCATTCCTGTTGTATATTTTCTATTTCGTGGAATATTTTGATTACGTCACAGCGCATCTTCCCCCTTCTACTGCGTCAAATTGTCCTGCCAGGACGTTCAGTCAACTCGCCAATACAGCCACTCACATCCATAAAACGCAACGCAATCTTGGCGCTCTATTTCACAATTATTTCCACTTCGAGATTGGAATAGTGACCTGCGCCGCAACAAACACATTGGCTGGTAGCATGAAAAACTGATTAAAGGTGATTAGCAAGCAGTTGACTCGCAGTGCTTTATCTGTGTCAGTCGTTCATGGATCATTTTGGAGAAAAATACTTCAAGTAAAAGATGCGTACAATTATTTTTTCTGTAACTGTTATTTGAAATATTATTCTCAGCGGTTCACAAATTTTTACGATTATGGAACTCTTAAACTCCATCCTACATTTTTATTGGCCATTGTGACCCCAAAATTAGAAATGTAAACGATATATTGGCGATATTGTTTTCTAGTCGATAAATCGGAATTGACGATATTTCTTTGCCGATCCACCAATACATTTCGAATATGCGCGTTCGACCAACCAACCATTCAGTACCTGACCCATGATTTCCACAAAAAAGTCGAGAGATATATGAAAGCCCCTAATATTAGAAGAGAAGCGGAGCCGTTGGTTTTATGGCGCGATGCAGTCCTTTACCAAAATTTTAAAAAAGCGGCGCTAAAGTATAAATGTAAGCAAAATTTGTGTTTCTTTGTCCAAAGTAATTTTGGTTTCGCGAGAAAATTACAAGCATTAAGCTTTTATTTTAATTTAAAGATGTAGTATGCGATTATTTAAAAAAAAAAACGTCAAGTAAAGGGTCAAATCAAATAATAAGTTAAAAACAGATATCTGGTAATTAAGCTACGCTCAGTTCTTGAAATAACGCACATTTATAGCCGTATTATGACCGAAAACTGTGAATTACACGTCTGAAAATATGTAAATAATCAAAAAAATAAAGTAAATTTATATATAATTTTTACCTCTCGCTAAGAGAGGTATTGCATTCATGCTAAAAATCGCATATCCAAATTTTATTGAATAAGCACGTTTTAAGGTCCCTACAATCCGATTTTAATATTTTTACGATGATGTCTGTGTGTGTGTGTGTGTGTATGTATGTGTGTATGTAGGATGTTGGACGGACGATTACTCAAAAACTATAAGACTTTATATTTGTTTAACTATTTCTCAATCATGGATATTTTTTGAAATTTTTTCTTGGTAATATTAAAGAAAATTAAATTCTCTATCTGATACATTTAAATATTTTATTATATATTCTATAGATTTAGAGATAAAAGAAATATAATATATAAAATAATCTATTATAATAAATTTTGCAGAAAGAATGCCATGGGAAATAGTTGAAAATTTAAAATGTTTGTAACTGACAGATAAATGTCAGCGTCAGAAATCCGGAGATATTACTAAAGATTTTTTCTGGAAAGTACATACATTTTATTTCTTATTGTATTAATAGTTAAATATTTAAAATTACAGGTATATTACATATATCCTTCAAAAATACTGTCAATCCTGACAATGAATTGGAAACATTTCGAAAAATTAGAAGAGGACAAAATTTCTTCATAAAATAAATTTAAAATTAATCTAAATATAAGGAATAGATATAAGTACAATTTTTGGTGTAGAGTGTAGGTATACAAGAAATGTTAAATACAATACAGCGCGAGCAGTCATGTGACTTGTTGGCCTTGACAAGCATATATGGGGGCCCATGTCAGAATGATAGCTAGTAATTATGGATATAGATATCAAATATCATAATTTCTCATTCTAAATTTCGTAATTTTCCAATTCCATGTGGTTTATTTTCCTCGACAAGTAAATTCCACACTCCTTGTGACAAATTAACTACATGAGTTTAGAAAATCTTGAATTTTTTAATGAAAATTTCTGACATTTTACATCTATGTACATTATTATCATTCTGAAACGGGCCCCCACATCTGCTTGTCAATGCCAATAATGTAACATGACTGTTCGCGCCTTATACTTATGTAACAAAAAAGAAGTGGCGAGAGGTATTGTGCTGGCCACAACAGATTCTTTTATTTAATTCTTTGACAAATCAAAATAATAATAAATATATATATATATATATATATATATATATATATATATATATATATATATATATATATGTAAGGCAATCGTTAAAATATTAGGTCAAACAAATACAGGGTGTTTTATGTAAGAGTACAGGCTTCAGAGTATGAATACTAAATACCAATATGAGAAAAAAAATCGCAATAAACATTGGTGTTATAACGCTTCCTAACAGATACCGAGGATTTAATAAAAGTCAGAAAATAGTAGGTTAGTTTTATTTATTTTTTATTGGGTCATAAATACGTAATTATAAAGAGAATCTTTGAGCAAAGGTTCAAAATGAAAGCCATTGCATTCAAAAAGTAACTCTGCGCGACGAACAAGTGACCTCTCTATTATATTGTGTTTTCAAAAGCACGAATATTATTCAAGTGTTATATTATTTGTCCCGTAATTCCTCTGTGGTATTAAAATTACTTTGCTGGTACACCTTACTTTTCTAGTGCCCCCTTATGTAGAAATCCAATGAATATATGTCTGGGAACCATGGCGGTCAAAATACAAATCACAAGCTAAATCCTCGGTAAGGAAGCGTTATAGCACCAATGTTTATTGGGATTTTTTTTAATGCGTTGGTATTTAGAATTCATACTCCGAAGCCTTGTACTGGGTACATGAAACAGTTTGTAAACAAGAAGGCACAAATGTCATAGCGAACTGATGCTACATAAAATATCATAATTTTCAAAATTCACGAACTAGGTAATTTCTTAATTACTGGTATCACTGTAAGCTAATTTAAAATACTTTTCGAAAATTTAAAAATATACATTCCATTGCATTTAAAAAATCTACGATGATTTCGCTTCCAGCAAACCCGGAAGTAGAATTCCGGACCTTTTTTCATCAAATGTGGCGTTTAACTTCACGCAACTTTGTAATAAATTAAACTAATAAAGGAAGTAGATATTTGTCTATTTCTCCAATCAGCATTTAGTTATATTTTATGCGACGATAAAAATCTATTTTATTGAAAGTGTAAATTTTTTTGCGAGTCGACAATTAAATTTTATTGTTGTTTATAAGATGCATTTTGTTTACTATAGCAGTTAAAGAAATAAGAAAAAACAATAATTGTAAATTAAGTTATATTTTTTAGCACAATGTTAAAATTTAATATAAAACACAAGTTGTGATTCTTTTCCAAGAAGATATCTTTTTGAAAACGTTAATTGCACAATTGATGTTGTTATTAACATAAACCGTCAAAGTTTGCAATGTATTTAATTTAAATAAAAATTAATGTACTTTATCCTTGCTATTAAAATATTATTCTATCTACCCTTTCGGTTAAAATGCTACTTGATCCACTTTAATGTAAGATAAAATATGATGGTTTTTTTTTAAATGTGCGCTTTTCAACAATGTCACTACATCCGGACATTGTAAGGGAACATAATATAAATATGTTTAGAATTAATTTTTGCAATTGTTTTCTTAAGATCTATTATTAAGTAATTAAAAAGTAGTATTTCATAATTTTCCGTAATTCCTATCAAGAAAGAGAAAATTTTATATTTTTTCCCTTAATTTGGCAATGCTGTAATCCCCACTACTCGAACTGATGGAGGGAATACTGATCTGAAAGAAATTCAAATAGTGTATTGTATACTATTTGTGGGGTCGTATAGTGAATTTGTTTGTAATATTGTCATACCAATAATATGGAATATTTAGGCCATCGCTACGTAGTGAGAAATAGAAGAAGAGGATGGACGTAAGTACTTAAAATAATTATACGCCAAATTTATATTTTTACACAGTAATAATAAATTTTAATACAAGGAAAAAGAATCTGAAGCAGGCAAATTATTTACATCTGTGGTGCTCTTTTAAGCAGTATGCTTTGGATACAAATTTTATAGTGAATACGCATTGCAATAATATAATAATAATAATTATGTACGATTTTCAGTTATTATTCGTGCAAGTTCCGTGTGCAATTTAATTGCCACGGATCTCTAAAAGTCCAAGGAGGCGTGATAGAAATAACGCGGGAACATAATGGACATGATATCCCAGGAGTTGCCATTGAAATATTTAGGAGGGCGCTTGTCCAGAGGGCCCTACACGATCGCACAAGCCTTCGAGTAATTTACGACGAGGAAGCTGCAAGGTATGTTCATAATCATTCATTTGTACAACTTAAATATTATTTAAAAACATATTTTATCCAAATACTTTTTACGGTTAATATACATTCTATTACATTTTGTCAAGACTATTTCTTCAAATGTTAAATTTGATTAAAACAACAAATTTAAAGTAAATAATAATTATATTTATGGGGTCTCGTGGCCGTGTGTCTGGTCGCGAATCTGAGGACCCGGGTTCGATCCCGACCGACGCCAAAAATTACATCAAATTTTAATGGCACAAAATTGATCCTTGTGGCGCACTCTCCACGCCAGC
Organism: Harpalus rufipes; assembly: GCA_951394225.1. Classification (NCBI taxonomy): domain Eukaryota; kingdom Metazoa; phylum Arthropoda; class Insecta; order Coleoptera; family Carabidae; genus Harpalus; species Harpalus rufipes. The sequence goes on along the minus strand of OX596290.1, from coordinate 15,708,517 downwards.
AATGAGTGCCCGTGAGGTGACGTCTGGTAAGCGCCCGCACGGTACAAATATTGCATCATTACCGATATCTGTGTACACAGCAGATTGGCACACCCAGCAATGGTAATATGCCGTGATGAAATATTTATTTATTTTATTTATTTAATATTTATTCAAATAAGTAAAATAAAAAAAAGTAAAATAAATTTTGAACAAATAATATATTGTCGCACAGTAATGTGGTAGGTAATAACATTGGTAATTTGTTAATATTATAATAAATTCATATAATTCCACATCCTCAAATGGAATTGTTCAAGAAACCGTTGAAAATAAAATAAAACAATATTTTTGAAATACATCAATTATATTTTAAAGAAAAAAAAGTATACACTTAAAAATAAAATGCAATATTTATAGATTCTACACAATATACTAAAATATATTTTTATAACACATTTCAATACTCTTAACGATTACTTTATTGAAAAATAAATCCCTTTTTAAATTGTATAAGATTTATTGCGTCAATAGAGTTTTATGACTACATATAAAAAAGGGACAGCCGGTCATATTATGTCTCTTTATAATATGAGTTAGTGAAAATTTTCTTAAATAAACCAATAAAGAGGAAATAATTTTTTACAATAGGTATTGATGTTAATAATATATGAAATTGTTTAATTTGTTTATATAATTTTAAATCTAAACAATAAGTATATTTCAAAAGAACATGCTTTTTATGATCTTATTTTTTTGAAATAGTTTTAAAAGTTAGTATACCTGTCATTAAAAATATATATTATAGAGGTGACACCTGAAAATCGGGCCTCTCAGAATAACTATTTTATTTATAATTATTTTTTTTATTTATATGTAAACTAGGCTTAGGGGCTTACAAATCATGGTATTTATAATGATAGTAGCGCTTCCGGTTCAACCGGAAGTGACATTAACTTTCAAATGTCAAATGGGACAGCCTATATATTTTTATATATTTGGAATCTACGTAAAATTATGAATTCAAAGATATACATGAAGTGAAGTTTTATTTTAGAAATAAATTACAAAAACGTAACCGAAAATTATATATAAAGGGTTTTCCAATAAGAGGTGTTATTTTGATATTCAAAGAAAAATGCCATTTTTTAATATAAATGATCGGATGTTTATTTCATTATAAGGAGGAAGGTATGCCGTTAATAGTGGAAAATAACATCAGGCAAATGACCACCACGACCACGCTGACAGGACAATATCCTTTTCATGAAATTTTCCATAACCAAATCGCAAAGTGGCTGTCCTATGTCCTCGATAGCCTCACGAATTCCATCTTTGAGGTCTTGAGTCGACGCTGGGCAGTTGGCGTAAACCTTCTCTTTCACGTGGCCCCAAAGAAAGAAGTCGCAAGGTGTTAAATCACAAGATCTCGGTGGCCAATTGTGATTTCTCGATGGAATTCCGGATCATTTTCATGCATTTCAACGACCCAATCAGCAAAGACACGACGTTGTTGATGATTGGCCGGCTTGAGTTCTTGTGTTAACTGGACTTTATAAGCCTTAAGACCCAAATCTTTATGCAAAATACGGTGTAATGACGTTTGTGGAATGCCTAATTCCAAAGAACGACGAGGAATGGACAAACCTGGGTTTTCTTCAACACTTTCGGCTACAGCAGCAATATTCTCGGCTGTTCTTGAGCGACGTGCACGGGTTTTATTCTTCACATCACTAACTTGTCCCAACAGCTCGAATTTTTCCACCAATTTCTGTATTGCGGTCCGACAAGGTGCTTCACGACGACCCAAAAATTGTCGAGTCTCTGCCAAATTTTCACCATTTTTATAGTGAATTTTAATAATTTCAATGCGTTGTTGAAGCGTTCCATTTTTATTAATGGCGTAGTTTCTACTTGAGAGAGCCATGCTGGACATCCGTACTCTGGAGAATGGGCTCCGGGTAACCAGGTCCGTACGAGAACTATATCTGGCCCAAGATGTCAGAGTGCGTGATGCCCAACAGGCATGGTTAGAAGGAGTGTACACCACAATCCAGTTCCTAGAGATAATGGCTCATTCCGTTGACAGAATTGCCGAAGATATGCACCAAGTAAGACTCCATTATTTAAAGTTTAATTTGTTATTTGTTTTCTTACATACACCAAGGTTTTCATTTTTATTTCATCCCTATTAATTGTAAAATAAAAGTGTAAATAGATGTTCAACAGTAACTCAATAATATTGTACGATGGGTAATATGCCGTGATGAAATATTTATGTATTTGTAAAAAAATTATTTGAAACGTTTTTCTCCATTATTGATAATTTGTAAATTATTTTAGAAAGAAAAACTAAACAAAATCAGTTTTTCCTCATTATTTAGAAACATGTGCATTATTTTTAAAAGAAAAAGCAAACATGGTTAATTTATGAAAAAAACAGATTCCTAATTTTTTAGGTACAAATTTGTTCATACTGTTTTCGATATACTAATACTATTTTTAATATATTTTTTTAAGAAATTAATGTGGCTTTAAAATTAAAAATATATTTATCTTGTTTTTAAGTTATAAAAAAGAATAGGCAAATCTAAAGATTAAAATATTCTATTACATCTGTTTTTTTTTCTTTTATGGTAATTTTTGCTCCAATATACCGAAGTCGTAACTCTTACAGTTTTTGAGATACCATGGCGGCCCGGTTAAAAAAACACCTCTGTATTTTTTCTCAAATAAAGATACACCATTAAAATGGTCTCCTAATGGGATAACTTTTGTTTAATTTTAACCAACGTATCTCTTACCGTTCTCGAGATCCAGATAGTGAGCACGTTAACTTCGACATTTATAATATAAATAATAAAATACATTATAACAAATAAATAAACAAATGATATTGTAAAAATTTGGTATTTATTGTTTTCTGTTCAATTTATAATACAGTGGTATAGCTTATAGTTGTCTCTGAAACAATTTTCATTTCTTTTTAAAATAAAATTTTATTTATACTTATTACGAAAATGTTACCATATAACTAATTATTTTTTTTCAGGGACATTTATTAAATATCAGAGATGAAAACGTAAGCAAAAATAAAGAAAATAAAAAATGCTGGTTAATAATAAATTACTTTCTTTCAGTTTCGTAATCTACATATGTCATACTACTCACCCTTAAATTTATGACATTAAGTTCGTTTCCACCCTGTATATATATATATATATATATATATATATATATATATATATATATATATATATATATATATATATATATAAAACCCGTTTTTCTATCTTTCTTTTCTAACATTTCTATTTTATATAAATGAAGAATAAATGGAGAATGTATGATGAGTGTAAGTTGGGGACGTGGAATGTTAGAGGTATGAATGGGAAAGAGAATGAGTTGATGAATGCAATGCGAGTGTATAGTGTAGATATTTTGTGTGTAAGTGAGACAATGAGGAAAGGACGTAGTGAAGAAGAAGTTGATGGCATATTTTGTTTGTGGTCGGGAGTTCGAGAGAATGATCATGCAAAGCATGGTGTAGGTATACTAGTAAGCGAAAGAATGAAACCGTTTATACGAAGTTATGGCTGTATTTCTTCGCGAGTTTCTTGGATGAGATTCAAGGTAGGCTATATAAGAATCTTCATTGTGTCAGCTTATGGTCCATCAGAGTCTGAAAGTGACCTTGAAAAAGATCAGTTTTGGAATAGAGAGTGATAGTGTGTGGTGATTTAAATGGATGGGTGGGTGTATTGGGACGTTTTGATGATTGTCGAGTGAATGGCAATGGTGAGAGAATTGTTTCATTTTGCTTGGAGAGGAACCTCTTCATTTCGAATTCCATTTTTAAACATAAGTTAGCTCACATATACACCTGGGAGAATGTGGTTCAGAATAAACGTAGTGTGATTGACTTCGTTATATATGATGAGCGATTGAGGAGTATGGTAGTAGATACGCGTGTGAAACGAGGCGCAGAATTGGGTACGAATGATCATTATTTGGTTGTATCGCGAATGCGATTGAATAAATTTTGGAGAATGAAGGTGAAAAGTTCCGGAAAAATGTTTCGTATAAAATCCTATGCTCTTTTGAATGAAGATGTAAGAATGCAATATGTTGAAAGGTTGAATGAATCCTTGCCCGAATGCGAGTCTAATTTTGATTGTAATATAAATGAAGTTTGGATGAAATTTAAGGATTCCCTCCTCAAATGTGCAAAAGAAGTTTGTGGTGAAAGCAGATTAGGCTCTTGTCCGAGAAATGCATGGTGGAATGATCAGGTGAAAGAAGCGATTGCTGAGAAAAAGAGGGCATATTTGAAGTTTTTAAATGTTAAGGATTCGCCTGGGCGTTTGCGTGAAGAATGTTTGTTAGAGTATAAAAGGAAGAATAAATGGGTGAAGCAAGTGGTGAGAGAAAGTAAAAAGCGATTTGATGACATGTTGAGTGAAAGGTTGACAAATGATTTTACTACGAATAAACGACTGTTTTGGTTGAGTGTGAAGAGACTGCGGGGTGGAAGTGGTCGAGTTGTGAAAGCTGTGAGAAGTACGAATGGAGAGTTATTGTGGAATGAATCAGATGTGAGGAATAGATGGTGCGAGTATTTTAAAGGTTTGTATGGAGGTGAGATTGAGAGGGATGATGGTAACAAAACTGGCAGTGAAAATGATAATGAAGATGATTATGATATAGATGAAAGTGATGTATGTGATGCATTGGCGCGTGTAAGGAATGGTAAGGCTGCGGGTTTGGATGGGATTACAAATGAGATGTTAAAGTATGGAGGAGAGAAAGTTTTTGAATGGTTAATTTATTTATTTAGATTTTGTTTGAAACTTAGTGTGGTTCCTGAAGATTGGAAAAAAGCTGTTATTTGCCCATTATTCAAAGGCAAAGGCAGTTCGAGTGAATGTACGAATTTTCGCGCGATAAGTTTGTTGAGTGTAGTAGGGAAACTTTTTGGTAAGGTTTTAATTCATAAGGTGCGAACCTTAACTATTACAAAAATTAGTGACGTACAGGGTGGTTTTTTGCCTGAGAGGGGATGTGTCGATCAATTGTTTGCTCTTCGTATGATTGTTGAGAAGTCACTTGACAAGAACATGAAGGTGTTCTGTGGCTTTCTCGATTTAAAGATGGCGTATGATAGCGTTCTTCGAGATACTTTGTGGGATGTACTCAGAGAGTACGGTGTGAATGGAAACTGGTTGGGAGCGATTCGAGCGTTGTATGAGGGTAGTGAGGCTGCTGTGAGAATAGATGGTAGGTTGAGTGATTGGTTTCGTATAAATGTTGGTGTGAAACAGGGCTGTGGTATGTCTCCGTGGTTGTTCAACTTGTATATGGATGTGTTATTGCGGAGAGCTTTGAATGAAATGGACGGTGTACATATTGGTGAAAGTGTAGTGCCTGCGTTAGCGTATGCTGATGATGTAGTTGTTTTAGGAGAAAATGAAGAGCAACTCAGGAGAATGATAGAGAGAATACATGAAGTTGGAAGAAGTATGAATCTGATGTTGAATGTTGATAAATCCAAAGTGGTAGTATTTGAAAGTAGTAAATTGGTGACTGAGTGCAATGTGTTGGTGGATGGAGTGAAACTGGAGCAGGTAAATGAGTTTGTATATTTGGGTAGCATGATGTCGAGAGATGGTCGAATTGATCGAGAGATAGAAAGGAGAGTGAGTGCGGGATGTAAGGTAATGGGTGCTCTGGGTACGTTTGCACGAAATATTAACGTATCAAGGGATGCTCGGTTGAGTGTATATAATGGAGTGCTAGTGCCTGCTTTGATGTATGGAAGTGAATGCTGGGCATGGACAGGGAAGCATAAAAAGAGAGTGACTGCCGTGGAAATGAGGTATTTACGTGGTGTATGTGGGTATGTCAGACGGGATCGCGTGAGGAATAATTTGGTGTATGACGAATGTATGGTAAGCAACAATGTGATTAAGAGAGTTGGTGTGAGTCAGTTGAGATGGTTTGGGCATGTGGAGAGAATGGCGAGTGAACGGCTTGTTAAGCGTATATATCTTGGTGAAGTTGAGGGTTTTCGATTGCGTGGCCGACCAGTGTGTAAGTGGATGGATGTGATTGGTAGGGTGCTTAAAGAGAGAGAGTTTCCAAGTGTGAAGAGAAGAAGAGCATGTATGAATTCGATTATGAGTGTGGCCGAGGCGAAAGAAGTCTGCTTAGATAGGAATGTGTGGCGAAGGATGATTGTTTCCTAACTATTATTGTGATCCGGATGCGGTATTTCGCTACCGAAAATCGGTCACTTTAATATGTTAAGAGTAAGGATTTGTTGTATGATTGATGTTGTTCTTATTGTTATCGGGTTTGTGCGAACCCACTAAGTGGGACACGCGTGATTTTATGTATGTATGTATGTATGTATGTATGTATATATATATATATATATATATATATATATATATATATATATATATATATATATATATATATATATATATAATTAACCTGCTAAGCTGTGTTAGGTAGACTACAAATTGATCTTTTTTGTAATAAAATATGGAATCCTTACAAGAATAACTTATTATTTAAACAATAATTTAAATATTATCTCAACTGTTTTCACAGCTTGCCTGATATTATGGCTTAGTATGTTAATTATTCATAATTTTCTCTTACGTTTTTGTAATTTATTTTTACCTCCCGCTAAGAGAGATTTTAGTGAATAAGCACGTTTTAAAGTCCCTATAGCCCGATTATACATTTTTTACGATTGTGTGTATGTTGGAGGTACAATTTCTCAAATTCTATAAGACTAAAGATCTGTATAACTACGAATTCATCAATCTAACAATAATGAGTAGAGTTGAATGGGTTTTGGTAACTAACAATTGGACAACCGGAAGTAGTAGTATTTTAACAAAATTCCGATATATTTTTATTATTTCTACCATAGATTTAAAGATATAGAAATATAAATCTATAAAATAATATATTGTAGTAAATCTCACAGCCTAAACATCTCCATGGTAACCAGTTGAGATATTAATATGTCTGTAATTGACAGATAAATGTCATAATGTCAGTATCAAAAATCAGAGATAGTTTTTCTGAGAACGATATTTAATATTTCTTATGGTATTATTAATTATATATTTAAAATTATAGGTATATTAGGTACATGAACCCTTCAGAAATACCACCAATCCCGTTAATAAATTGGAAAAACCTCGAACATTTAGAAGAAATGGAAAAAACTTGCTCATAGAATGAATTTAAAATTATAGAAAATATATAAATATAAAGATTAAAATTTTTTGAATGTACAAGAAATGTTAAATATAATACTTATATGTATATATATATATATATATATATATACCACAATGGAAAGGGCGCGAGAGGTATTGTGATGGCCAAAACAGATTTTTTCAATAAAAAAACGCTTTTATCATATCTTTGAATTCGTAATTTTACGTAGATTCCAAATATATAAAAATATATAGGTGTCCCATTTGAAATATGAAGCTTTGAATTACATTATTTTAATATTACACATTTCAAATTTAAAGAACATAAATAAATAAAAAATAAATATTTCATCACGGCATATTACCCATTGCTGGGTGTGCCAATCTGCTTTGTATACAGATATCGGTAATGATGGAATATTTGTACCGTGCGGGCGCTTACCAGGCGTCACCTCACGGGCACTCATAGATGGCGTGGAGAGTGCACCACAGGGGTCAATTTTGTGCCATTAAAATTCGATGTAATTTTTGGCGTCGGTCGGGATCGAACCCGGGTCCCCAGATTCGCGACCAGACACTCAGTTACATTTGAATCCGATATTTCATTATTACACCTGTTATTTAATACTATCCTCGATATTATCAGATGTCTATTTCAAAAAATCTGATGTGACCAACATAATACCTCCAGCCATTTAATTTTTATTAATTTAAATACATATACCTATGGGGTCTCGTGACCGCGAGCGTCTGGTCGCGAATCTGGGGAGCACTGGCACAAAACTTACCCCTGTAATGCACTCTCCACGCCTAAAATGAGTACCCGGGAGGTGACGCATGGTAAATGTCCGCACGATACAAAAATGTCCTCATCATTACCGAAATCTGTGTACAAAGCAAATTAGCACACCCAGCAATGGGTAATATGCCGTGATATTTATTTTCTTATTTAAATACATACCTGCATATTTACTAATACTAGAAATTATGTATCTTAAGTTCTTTTCCATATAACTATTGTTTTATTTACAATTTTCGCTTTAAAACGTTATTATTATTAATTTGAAATTATGTATATTATTAAGTTCCTTTCATGTAACTACTTTTCTATTTACAATTTTCTTTTGAAAACGTTACTGTTATTAATTTGAAATGATTATTTTTTTGACAGTGACATTTATGTGTCAGTTACATACATTTGAACTGAACTGTGTAACCATAGAGTTGTGTTTAAAGCATAAGCTCCTAGATATAATTTTTATATTATTTTATAAATTTATCCATAAAATATATAGAAAAAGTATTAATGTAAACCTGTAGAAAATGAAATAATCTTTAACTTTTATAATAACAAATTACGGAAAAATAACATTTAAAGGTATTTTTTGAAGAAAAACTATTTTGAGCTTCAAGTAAACTGCCATTTCCGGTTATCCGATTGACATCAAAATCTAATGGCTTCTTTCTATATTAGAATAAGGTAGAAATACAAGATTTCAAAATTTTCGGAACGATAGTATTTGTGTTAGAGCGTAAAGAGGATCCACACACACATACAGAAAGATATCATCGTGAAATTGTTAAAAATGGATTCTAAGGACCTTAAAACGTGGTCATTTATCAAAATCTCGATATGCAATGTAAAAATACTACTGCAAAGCCTTCTGTGTTTAACAAAAATGTAATATTTTTTAAAATATAACATATGATTGTTTTTATACTATTGGATAGCAAATTTCATGTATTTTTCAAATATATAGCGTGTTCCATTTGAAAATATAAAGTTACATACCATTACGTAAAAATGAACACGCTGTAGAAAAACCTATACTGCAGATTTATAGATACCTATAAATAGATAATAGGTAAAAAGAGTATAGGTAAATCTAAAATTAAATTATTGTATTACATATATAATTGTATAATAATACTTATTTCCAATATAAATATTTTAGAAATCCTGAAGCTGCTGTGCTGTATCCGTATCCAACGGCGTACAGTTGTATGCAAAGTACACGCAGGCGAAACAATCCGCCCATACCGCCAACTCTTTTCGAGCTCGGTCGCCTCATTGGAAGCGAAGAGTGGGCTCATATATTCAGTATTGACCTGGAAGATGGCCCAGAACCGTTCTTCCGCCGCACAATTCAAACGGAAGAGGGAACTGCTTTGTTCTTCTCTGCACAATCATTTTTAGATGTGGCTGTTGCTGGTGTGGAGGAGATGCACCTGGATGGTACATTCAAATGTATACCAGCTGCACCTCCTTCCCACCAGTTACTAACTATACATATAATTAAGTATGAGAAGGTAGTTTTAAAATCGTAGCATTGTTATTTGTAATGTAATACATATTTTAAAATTTCAGAGCATTGCGTTGGCATACGTGCTAATGTCGTGCAGGCGCCAAGGACTGTACAGGACTGTGTTGGAGGTGCTACAAGAGTTTGCGCCAACCCTAAAACCTCTGCTGATCATAACTGATTATGAGAGGGCCCTTCGAGGTTCTCTCATGGAGATGTTTCCTGCAGCAGAGGTTGTAGGATGTTTTTTTCATTATGCTAGCGTAAGTAAGTTAACATAACGAAATATAATTTACTAAATACTATTATTTTAGGCGGTTTGGAAAATGTGTGCGACGCTTGGGTATCTTATTGAATATAGAAATAATGAATACATGAAAAAGGCGATTAAGATGACCATGGCATTGCCACTACTGCCTCAAGACGCTATAGAGGCTGGTCTTGAGGCAGTGATGGCATGGTGCAATGATCGAGGGATCGATCTGAGAAATTTATTTGCATATATTCAACGGTAAGAGTAATACACATGTCGAAGTCTCAGCAAATATTTTAAAGTCTTATTTCCAGATTCTGGATTCGCAATGTTACACCCGCAGGGATGAGTGTATTCGGTTTGCCTCGACGTACCAATAACAAGGTAGAGGCTTACAATAAAATTATTTTGGCTAAAATGGGTGTACACCCAAACGTTTTTGTTTTTCTCGGTAAGATTATTATTCATGTATTATGTTTCGAAAAGAGTTTACATGTTAAAATTGAAAAAATATTTATATTATAAATTTAATATTAATTGCTTCTTTTAATATAATAGTTTCGTACAAGTAAATTATTTTATTTTTTAGAAAAAATGTAATTTAATGCTTTCGCCATATTTGCAAAAAACAAAAAAAAATGTTTTCTTAGTTTTACGTGCTTCATACCTTCTAATAATATGGATTAATTACTATATTACTTTTGTTTATAGAAAAATGATGTCAATTACAAAAGAGAGCCATGCTGGACATCCGTACTCTGGAGAATGGGCTCCGGGTAACCAGGTCCGTACGAGAACTATATCTGGCCCAAGATGTCAGAGTGCGTGATGCCCAACAGGCATGGTTAGAAGGAGTGTACACCACAATCCAGTTCCTAGAGATAATGGCTCATTCCGTTGACAGAATTGCCGAAGATATGCACCAAGTAAGACTCCATTATTTAAAGTTTAATTTGTTATTTGTTTTCTTACATACACCAAGGTTTTCATTTTTATTTCATCCCTATTAATTGTAAAATAAAAGTGTAAATAGATGTTCAACAGTAACTCAATAATATTGTACGATGGGTAATATGCCGTGATGAAATATTTATGTATTTGTAAAAAAATTATTTGAAACGTTTTTCTCCATTATTGATAATTTGTAAATTATTTTAGAAAGAAAAACTAAACAAAATCAGTTTTTCCTCATTATTTAGAAACATGTGCATTATTTTTAAAAGAAAAAGCAAACATGGTTAATTTATGAAAAAAACAGATTCCTAATTTTTTAGGTACAAATTTGTTCATACTGTTTTCGATATACTAATACTATTTTTAATATATTTTTTTAAGAAATTAATGTGGCTTTAAAATTAAAAATATATTTATCTTGTTTTTAAGTTATAAAAAAGAATAGGCAAATCTAAAGATTAAAATATTCTATTACATCTGTTTTTTTTTCTTTTATGGTAATTTTTGCTCCAATATACCGAAGTCGTAACTCTTACAGTTTTTGAGATACCATGGCGGCCCGGTTAAAAAAACACCTCTGTATTTTTTCTCAAATAAAGATACACCATTAAAATGGTCTCCTAATGGGATAACTTTTGTTTAATTTTAACCAACGTATCTCTTACCGTTCTCGAGATCCAGATAGTGAGCACGTTAACTTCGACATTTATAATATAAATAATAAAATACATTATAACAAATAAATAAACAAATGATATTGTAAAAATTTGGTATTTATTGTTTTCTGTTCAATTTATAATACAGTGGTATAGCTTATAGTTGTCTCTGAAACAATTTTCATTTCTTTTTAAAATAAAATTTTATTTATACTTATTACGAAAATGTTACCATATAACTAATTATTTTTTTTCAGGGACATTTATTAAATATCAGAGATGAAAACGTAAGCAAAAATAAAGAAAATAAAAAATGCTGGTTAATAATAAATTACTTTCTTTCAGTTTCGTAATCTACATATGTCATACTACTCACCCTTAAATTTATGACATTAAGTTCGTTTCCACCCTGTATATATATATATATATATATATATATATATATATATATATATATATATATATATATATATATATATATATATATATATATATATATAAAACCCGTTTTTCTATCTTTCTTTTCTAACATTTCTATTTTATATAAATGAAGAATAAATGGAGAATGTATGATGAGTGTAAGTTGGGGACGTGGAATGTTAGAGGTATGAATGGGAAAGAGAATGAGTTGATGAATGCAATGCGAGTGTATAGTGTAGATATTTTGTGTGTAAGTGAGACAATGAGGAAAGGACGTAGTGAAGAAGAAGTTGATGGCATATTTTGTTTGTGGTCGGGAGTTCGAGAGAATGATCATGCAAAGCATGGTGTAGGTATACTAGTAAGCGAAAGAATGAAACCGTTTATACGAAGTTATGGCTGTATTTCTTCGCGAGTTTCTTGGATGAGATTCAAGGTAGGCTATATAAGAATCTTCATTGTGTCAGCTTATGGTCCATCAGAGTCTGAAAGTGACCTTGAAAAAGATCAGTTTTGGAATAGAGAGTGATAGTGTGTGGTGATTTAAATGGATGGGTGGGTGTATTGGGACGTTTTGATGATTGTCGAGTGAATGGCAATGGTGAGAGAATTGTTTCATTTTGCTTGGAGAGGAACCTCTTCATTTCGAATTCCATTTTTAAACATAAGTTAGCTCACATATACACCTGGGAGAATGTGGTTCAGAATAAACGTAGTGTGATTGACTTCGTTATATATGATGAGCGATTGAGGAGTATGGTAGTAGATACGCGTGTGAAACGAGGCGCAGAATTGGGTACGAATGATCATTATTTGGTTGTATCGCGAATGCGATTGAATAAATTTTGGAGAATGAAGGTGAAAAGTTCCGGAAAAATGTTTCGTATAAAATCCTATGCTCTTTTGAATGAAGATGTAAGAATGCAATATGTTGAAAGGTTGAATGAATCCTTGCCCGAATGCGAGTCTAATTTTGATTGTAATATAAATGAAGTTTGGATGAAATTTAAGGATTCCCTCCTCAAATGTGCAAAAGAAGTTTGTGGTGAAAGCAGATTAGGCTCTTGTCCGAGAAATGCATGGTGGAATGATCAGGTGAAAGAAGCGATTGCTGAGAAAAAGAGGGCATATTTGAAGTTTTTAAATGTTAAGGATTCGCCTGGGCGTTTGCGTGAAGAATGTTTGTTAGAGTATAAAAGGAAGAATAAATGGGTGAAGCAAGTGGTGAGAGAAAGTAAAAAGCGATTTGATGACATGTTGAGTGAAAGGTTGACAAATGATTTTACTACGAATAAACGACTGTTTTGGTTGAGTGTGAAGAGACTGCGGGGTGGAAGTGGTCGAGTTGTGAAAGCTGTGAGAAGTACGAATGGAGAGTTATTGTGGAATGAATCAGATGTGAGGAATAGATGGTGCGAGTATTTTAAAGGTTTGTATGGAGGTGAGATTGAGAGGGATGATGGTAACAAAACTGGCAGTGAAAATGATAATGAAGATGATTATGATATAGATGAAAGTGATGTATGTGATGCATTGGCGCGTGTAAGGAATGGTAAGGCTGCGGGTTTGGATGGGATTACAAATGAGATGTTAAAGTATGGAGGAGAGAAAGTTTTTGAATGGTTAATTTATTTATTTAGATTTTGTTTGAAACTTAGTGTGGTTCCTGAAGATTGGAAAAAAGCTGTTATTTGCCCATTATTCAAAGGCAAAGGCAGTTCGAGTGAATGTACGAATTTTCGCGCGATAAGTTTGTTGAGTGTAGTAGGGAAACTTTTTGGTAAGGTTTTAATTCATAAGGTGCGAACCTTAACTATTACAAAAATTAGTGACGTACAGGGTGGTTTTTTGCCTGAGAGGGGATGTGTCGATCAATTGTTTGCTCTTCGTATGATTGTTGAGAAGTCACTTGACAAGAACATGAAGGTGTTCTGTGGCTTTCTCGATTTAAAGATGGCGTATGATAGCGTTCTTCGAGATACTTTGTGGGATGTACTCAGAGAGTACGGTGTGAATGGAAACTGGTTGGGAGCGATTCGAGCGTTGTATGAGGGTAGTGAGGCTGCTGTGAGAATAGATGGTAGGTTGAGTGATTGGTTTCGTATAAATGTTGGTGTGAAACAGGGCTGTGGTATGTCTCCGTGGTTGTTCAACTTGTATATGGATGTGTTATTGCGGAGAGCTTTGAATGAAATGGACGGTGTACATATTGGTGAAAGTGTAGTGCCTGCGTTAGCGTATGCTGATGATGTAGTTGTTTTAGGAGAAAATGAAGAGCAACTCAGGAGAATGATAGAGAGAATACATGAAGTTGGAAGAAGTATGAATCTGATGTTGAATGTTGATAAATCCAAAGTGGTAGTATTTGAAAGTAGTAAATTGGTGACTGAGTGCAATGTGTTGGTGGATGGAGTGAAACTGGAGCAGGTAAATGAGTTTGTATATTTGGGTAGCATGATGTCGAGAGATGGTCGAATTGATCGAGAGATAGAAAGGAGAGTGAGTGCGGGATGTAAGGTAATGGGTGCTCTGGGTACGTTTGCACGAAATATTAACGTATCAAGGGATGCTCGGTTGAGTGTATATAATGGAGTGCTAGTGCCTGCTTTGATGTATGGAAGTGAATGCTGGGCATGGACAGGGAAGCATAAAAAGAGAGTGACTGCCGTGGAAATGAGGTATTTACGTGGTGTATGTGGGTATGTCAGACGGGATCGCGTGAGGAATAATTTGGTGTATGACGAATGTATGGTAAGCAACAATGTGATTAAGAGAGTTGGTGTGAGTCAGTTGAGATGGTTTGGGCATGTGGAGAGAATGGCGAGTGAACGGCTTGTTAAGCGTATATATCTTGGTGAAGTTGAGGGTTTTCGATTGCGTGGCCGACCAGTGTGTAAGTGGATGGATGTGATTGGTAGGGTGCTTAAAGAGAGAGAGTTTCCAAGTGTGAAGAGAAGAAGAGCATGTATGAATTCGATTATGAGTGTGGCCGAGGCGAAAGAAGTCTGCTTAGATAGGAATGTGTGGCGAAGGATGATTGTTTCCTAACTATTATTGTGATCCGGATGCGGTATTTCGCTACCGAAAATCGGTCACTTTAATATGTTAAGAGTAAGGATTTGTTGTATGATTGATGTTGTTCTTATTGTTATCGGGTTTGTGCGAACCCACTAAGTGGGACACGCGTGATTTTATGTATGTATGTATGTATGTATGTATGTATATATATATATATATATATATATATATATATATATATATATATATATATATATATATATATATATATATATAATTAACCTGCTAAGCTGTGTTAGGTAGACTACAAATTGATCTTTTTTGTAATAAAATATGGAATCCTTACAAGAATAACTTATTATTTAAACAATAATTTAAATATTATCTCAACTGTTTTCACAGCTTGCCTGATATTATGGCTTAGTATGTTAATTATTCATAATTTTCTCTTACGTTTTTGTAATTTATTTTTACCTCCCGCTAAGAGAGATTTTAGTGAATAAGCACGTTTTAAAGTCCCTATAGCCCGATTATACATTTTTTACGATTGTGTGTATGTTGGAGGTACAATTTCTCAAATTCTATAAGACTAAAGATCTGTATAACTACGAATTCATCAATCTAACAATAATGAGTAGAGTTGAATGGGTTTTGGTAACTAACAATTGGACAACCGGAAGTAGTAGTATTTTAACAAAATTCCGATATATTTTTATTATTTCTACCATAGATTTAAAGATATAGAAATATAAATCTATAAAATAATATATTGTAGTAAATCTCACAGCCTAAACATCTCCATGGTAACCAGTTGAGATATTAATATGTCTGTAATTGACAGATAAATGTCATAATGTCAGTATCAAAAATCAGAGATAGTTTTTCTGAGAACGATATTTAATATTTCTTATGGTATTATTAATTATATATTTAAAATTATAGGTATATTACATGAACCCTTCAGAAATACCACCAATCCCGTTAATAAATTGGAAAAACCTCGAACATTTAGAAGAAATGGAAAAAACTTGCTCATAGAATGAATTTAAAATTATAGAAAATATATAAATATAAAGATTAGAATTTTTTGAATGTACAAGAAATGTTAAATATAATACTTATATGTATATATATATACCACAATGGAAAGGGCGCGAGAGGTATTGTGATGGCCAAAACAGATTTTTTCAATAAAAAAACGCTTTTATCATATCTTTGAATTCGTAATTTTACGTAGATTCCAAATATATAAAAATATATAGGTGTCCCATTTGAAATATGAAGCTTTGAATTACATTATTTTAATATTACACATTTCAAATTTAAAGAACATTAATTAATTAAATATTTAATAGTTACATTTGAATCCGATATTTCATTATTACACCTGTTATTTAATACTATCCTCGATATTATCAGATGTCTATTTCAAAAAATCTGATGTGACCAACATAATACCTCCAGCCATTTAATTTTTATTAATTTAAATACATATACCTATGGGGTCTCGTGACCGCGAGCGTCTGGTCGCGAATCTGGGGAGCACTGGCACAAAACTTACCCCTGTAATGCACTCTCCACGCCAAAAATGAGTACCCGGGAGGTGACGCATGGTAAATGTCCGCACGATACAAAAATGTCCTCATCATTACCGAAATCTGTGTACAAAGCAAATTAGCACACCCAGCAATGGGTAATATGCCGTGATATTTATTTTCTTATTTAAATACATACCTGCATATTTACTAATACTAGAAATTATGTATCTTAAGTTCTTTTCCATATAACTATTGTTTTATTTACAATTTTCGCTTTAAAACGTTATTATTATTAATTTGAAATTATGTATATTATTAAGTTCCTTTCATGTAACTACTTTTCTATTTACAATTTTCTTTTGAAAACGTTACTGTTATTAATTTGAAATGATTATTTTTTTGACAGTGACATTTATGTGTCAGTTACATACATTTGAACTGAACTGTGTAACCATAGAGTTGTGTTTAAAGCATAAGCTCCTAGATATAATTTTTATATTATTTTATAAATTTATCCATAAAATATATAGAAAAAGTATTAATGTAAACCTGTAGAAAATGAAATAATCTTTAACTTTTATAATAACAAATTACGGAAAAATAACATTTAAAGGTATTTTTTGAAGAAAAACTATTTTGAGCTTCAAGTAAACTGCCATTTCCGGTTATCCGATTGACATCAAAATCTAATGGCTTCTTTCTATATTAGAATAAGGTAGAAATACAAGATTTCAAAATTTTCGGAACGATAGTATTTGTGTTAGAGCGTAAAGAGGATCCACACACACATACAGAAAGATATCATCGTGAAATTGTTAAAAATGGATTCTAAGGACCTTAAAACGTGGTCATTTATCAAAATCTCGATATGCAATGTAAAAATACTACTGCAAAGCCTTCTGTGTTTAACAAAAATGTAATATTTTTTAAAATATAACATATGATTGTTTTTATACTATTGGATAGCAAATTTCATGTATTTTTCAAATATATAGCGTGTTCCATTTGAAAATATAAAGTTACATACCATTACGTAAAAATGAACACGCTGTAGAAAAACCTATACTGCAGATTTATAGATACCTATAAATAGATAATAGGTAAAAAGAGTATAGGTAAATCTAAAATTAAATTATTGTATTACATATATAATTGTATAATAATACTTATTTCCAATATAAATATTTTAGAAATCCTGAAGCTGCTGTGCTGTATCCGTATCCAACGGCGTACAGTTGTATGCAAAGTACACGCAGGCGAAACAATCCGCCCATACCGCCAACTCTTTTCGAGCTCGGTCGCCTCATTGGAAGCGAAGAGTGGGCTCATATATTCAGTATTGACCTGGAAGATGGCCCAGAACCGTTCTTCCGCCGCACAATTCAAACGGAAGAGGGGACTGCTTTGTTCTTCTCTGCACAATCATTTTTAGATGTGGCTGTTGCTGGTGTGGAGGAGATGCACCTGGATGGTACATTCAAATGTATACCAGCTGCACCTCCTTCCCACCAGTTACTAACTATACATATAATTAAGTATGAGAAGGTAGTTTTAAAATCGTAGCATTGTTATTTGTAATGTAATACATATTTTAAAATTTCAGAGCATTGCGTTGGCATACGTGCTAATGTCGTGCAGGCGCCAAGGACTGTACAGGACTGTGTTGGAGGTGCTACAAGAGTTTGCGCCAACCCTAAAACCTCTGCTGATCATAACTGATTATGAGAGGGCCCTTCGAGGTTCTCTCATGGAGATGTTTCCTGCAGCAGAGGTTGTAGGATGTTTTTTTCATTATGCTAGCGTAAGTAAGTTAACATAACGAAATATAATTTACTAAATACTATTATTTTAGGCGGTTTGGAAAATGTGTGCGACGCTTGGGTATCTTATTGAATATAGAAATAATGAATACATGAAAAAGGCGATTAAGATGACCATGGCATTGCCACTACTGCCTCAAGACGCTATAGAGGCTGGTCTTGAGGCAGTGATGGCATGGTGCAATGATCGAGGGATCGATCTGAGAAATTTATTTGCATATATTCAACGGTAAGAGTAATACACATGTCGAAGTCTCAGCAAATATTTTAAAGTCTTATTTCCAGATTCTGGATTCGCAATGTTACACCCGCAGGGATGAGTGTATTCGGTTTGCCTCGACGTACCAATAACAAGGTAGAGGCTTACAATAAAATTATTTTGGCTAAAATGGGTGTACACCCAAACGTTTTTGTTTTTCTCGGTAAGATTATTATTCATGTATTATGTTTCGAAAAGAGTTTACATGTTAAAATTGAAAAAATATTTATATTATAAATTTAATATTAATTGCTTCTTTTAATATAATAGTTTCGTACAAGTAAATTATTTTATTTTTTAGAAAAAATGTAATTTAATGCTTTCGCCATATTTGCAAAAAACAAAAAAAAATGTTTTCTTAGTTTTACGTGCTTCATACCTTCTAATAATATGGATTAATTACTATATTACTTTTGTTTATAGAAAAATGATGTCAATTACAAAAGAGAGCCATGCTGGACATCCGTACTCTGGAGAATGGGCTCCGGGTAACCAGGTCCGTACGAGAACTATATCTGGCCCAAGATGTCAGAGTGCGTGATGCCCAACAGGCATGGTTAGAAGGAGTGTACACCACAATCCAGTTCCTAGAGATAATGGCTCATTCCGTTGACAGAATTGCCGAAGATATGCACCAAGTAAGACTCCATTATTTAAAGTTTAATTTGTTATTTGTTTTCTTACATACACCAAGGTTTTCATTTTTATTTCATCCCTATTAATTGTAAAATAAAAGTGTAAATAGATGTTCAACAGTAACTCAATAATATTGTACGATGGGTAATATGCCGTGATGAAATATTTATGTATTTGTAAAAAAATTATTTGAAACGTTTTTCTCCATTATTGATAATTTGTAAATTATTTTAGAAAGAAAAACTAAACAAAATCAGTTTTTCCTCATTATTTAGAAACATGTGCATTATTTTTAAAAGAAAAAGCAAACATGGTTAATTTATGAAAAAAACAGATTCCTAATTTTTTAGGTACAAATTTGTTCATACTGTTTTCGATATACTAATACTATTTTTAATATATTTTTTTAAGAAATTAATGTGGCTTTAAAATTAAAAATATATTTATCTTGTTTTTAAGTTATAAAAAAGAATAGGCAAATCTAAAGATTAAAATATTCTATTACATCTGTTTTTTTTTCTTTTATGGTAATTTTTGCTCCAATATACCGAAGTCGTAACTCTTACAGTTTTTGAGATACCATGGCGGCCCGGTTAAAAAAACACCTCTGTATTTTTTCTCAAATAAAGATACACCATTAAAATGGTCTCCTAATGGGATAACTTTTGTTTAATTTTAACCAACGTATCTCTTACCGTTCTCGAGATCCAGATAGTGAGCACGTTAACTTCGACATTTATAATATAAATAATAAAATACATTATAACAAATAAATAAACAAATGATATTGTAAAAATTTGGTATTTATTGTTTTCTGTTCAATTTATAATACAGTGGTATAGCTTATAGTTGTCTCTGAAACAATTTTCATTTCTTTTTAAAATAAAATTTTATTTATACTTATTACGAAAATGTTACCATATAACTAATTATTTTTTTTCAGGGACATTTATTAAATATCAGAGATGAAAACGTAAGCAAAAATAAAGAAAATAAAAAATGCTGGTTAATAATAAATTACTTTCTTTCAGTTTCGTAATCTACATATGTCATACTACTCACCCTTAAATTTATGACATTAAGTTCGTTTCCACCCTGTATATATATATATATATATATATATATATATATATATATATATATATATATATATATATATATATATAACCCGTTTTTCTATCTTTCTTTTCTAACATTTCTATTTTATATAAATGAAGAATAAATGGAGAATGTATGATGAGTGTAAGTTGGGGACGTGGAATGTTAGAGGTATGAATGGGAAAGAGAATGAGTTGATGAATGCAATGCGAGTGTATAGTGTAGATATTTTGTGTGTAAGTGAGACAATGAGGAAAGGACGTAGTGAAGAAGAAGTTGATGGCATATTTTGTTTGTGGTCGGGAGTTCGAGAGAATGATCATGCAAAGCATGGTGTAGGTATACTAGTAAGCGAAAGAATGAAACCGTTTATACGAAGTTATGGCTGTATTTCTTCGCGAGTTTCTTGGATGAGATTCAAGGTAGGCTATATAAGAATCTTCATTGTGTCAGCTTATGGTCCATCAGAGTCTGAAAGTGACCTTGAAAAAGATCAGTTTTGGAATACGGTGAACAGCGTAATTGATTCGTGTGATCCGGGTGAGAGAGTGATAGTGTGTGGTGATTTAAATGGATGGGTGGGTGTATTGGGACGTTTTGATGATTGTCGAGTGAATGGCAATGGTGAGAGAATTGTTTCATTTTGCTTGGAGAGGAACCTCTTCATTTCGAATTCCATTTTTAAACATAAGTTAGCTCACATATACACCTGGGAGAATGTGGTTCAGAATAAACGTAGTGTGATTGACTTCGTTATATATGATGAGCGATTGAGGAGTATGGTAGTAGATACGCGTGTGAAACGAGGCGCAGAATTGGGTACGAATGATCATTATTTGGTTGTATCGCGAATGCGATTGAATAAATTTTGGAGAATGAAGGTGAAAAGTTCCGGAAAAATGTTTCGTATAAAATCCTATGCTCTTTTGAATGAAGATGTAAGAATGCAATATGTTGAAAGGTTGAATGAATCCTTGCCCGAATGCGAGTCTAATTTTGATTGTA
This sequence comes from Harpalus rufipes, assembly GCA_951394225.1. Taxonomy (NCBI): domain Eukaryota; kingdom Metazoa; phylum Arthropoda; class Insecta; order Coleoptera; family Carabidae; genus Harpalus; species Harpalus rufipes. The sequence goes on along the minus strand of OX596290.1, from coordinate 15,687,340 downwards.
ATATAAATGAAGTTTGGATGAAATTTAAGGATTCCCTCCTCAAATGTGCAAAAGAAGTTTGTGGTGAAAGCAGATTAGGCTCTTGTCCGAGAAATGCATGGTGGAATGATCAGGTGAAAGAAGCGATTGCTGAGAAAAAGAGGGCATATTTGAAGTTTTTAAATGTTAAGGATTCGCCTGGGCGTTTGCGTGAAGAATGTTTGTTAGAGTATAAAAGGAAGAATAAATGGGTGAAGCAAGTGGTGAGAGAAAGTAAAAAGCGATTTGATGACATGTTGAGTGAAAGGTTGACAAATGATTTTACTACGAATAAACGACTGTTTTGGTTGAGTGTGAAGAGACTGCGGGGTGGAAGTGGTCGAGTTGTGAAAGCTGTGAGAAGTACGAATGGAGAGTTATTGTGGAATGAATCAGATGTGAGGAATAGATGGTGCGAGTATTTTAAAGGTTTGTATGGAGGTGAGATTGAGAGGGATGATGGTAACAAAACTGGCAGTGAAAATGATAATGAAGATGATTATGATATAGATGAAAGTGATGTATGTGATGCATTGGCGCGTGTAAGGAATGGTAAGGCTGCGGGTTTGGATGGGATTACAAATGAGATGTTAAAGTATGGAGGAGAGAAAGTTTTTGAATGGTTAATTTATTTATTTAGATTTTGTTTGAAACTTAGTGTGGTTCCTGAAGATTGGAAAAAAGCTGTTATTTGCCCATTATTCAAAGGCAAAGGCAGTTCGAGTGAATGTACGAATTTTCGCGCGATAAGTTTGTTGAGTGTAGTAGGGAAACTTTTTGGTAAGGTTTTAATTCATAAGGTGCGAACCTTAACTATTACAAAAATTAGTGACGTACAGGGTGGTTTTTTGCCTGAGAGGGGATGTGTCGATCAATTGTTTGCTCTTCGTATGATTGTTGAGAAGTCACTTGACAAGAACATGAAGGTGTTCTGTGGCTTTCTCGATTTAAAGATGGCGTATGATAGCGTTCTTCGAGATACTTTGTGGGATGTACTCAGAGAGTACGGTGTGAATGGAAACTGGTTGGGAGCGATTCGAGCGTTGTATGAGGGTAGTGAGGCTGCTGTGAGAATAGATGGTAGGTTGAGTGATTGGTTTCGTATAAATGTTGGTGTGAAACAGGGCTGTGGTATGTCTCCGTGGTTGTTCAACTTGTATATGGATGTGTTATTGCGGAGAGCTTTGAATGAAATGGACGGTGTACATATTGGTGAAAGTGTAGTGCCTGCGTTAGCGTATGCTGATGATGTAGTTGTTTTAGGAGAAAATGAAGAGCAACTCAGGAGAATGATAGAGAGAATACATGAAGTTGGAAGAAGTATGAATCTGATGTTGAATGTTGATAAATCCAAAGTGGTAGTATTTGAAAGTAGTAAATTGGTGACTGAGTGCAATGTGTTGGTGGATGGAGTGAAACTGGAGCAGGTAAATGAGTTTGTATATTTGGGTAGCATGATGTCGAGAGATGGTCGAATTGATCGAGAGATAGAAAGGAGAGTGAGTGCGGGATGTAAGGTAATGGGTGCTCTGGGTACGTTTGCACGAAATATTAACGTATCAAGGGATGCTCGGTTGAGTGTATATAATGGAGTGCTAGTGCCTGCTTTGATGTATGGAAGTGAATGCTGGGCATGGACAGGGAAGCATAAAAAGAGAGTGACTGCCGTGGAAATGAGGTATTTACGTGGTGTATGTGGGTATGTCAGACGGGATCGCGTGAGGAATAATTTGGTGTATGACGAATGTATGGTAAGCAACAATGTGATTAAGAGAGTTGGTGTGAGTCAGTTGAGATGGTTTGGGCATGTGGAGAGAATGGCGAGTGAACGGCTTGTTAAGCGTATATATCTTGGTGAAGTTGAGGGTTTTCGATTGCGTGGCCGACCAGTGTGTAAGTGGATGGATGTGATTGGTAGGGTGCTTAAAGAGAGAGAGTTTCCAAGTGTGAAGAGAAGAAGAGCATGTATGAATTCGATTATGAGTGTGGCCGAGGCGAAAGAAGTCTGCTTAGATAGGAATGTGTGGCGAAGGATGATTGTTTCCTAACTATTATTGTGATCCGGATGCGGTATTTCGCTACCGAAAATCGGTCACTTTAATATGTTAAGAGTAAGGATTTGTTGTATGATTGATGTTGTTCTTATTGTTATCGGGTTTGTGCGAACCCACTAAGTGGGACACGCGTGATTTTATGTATGTATGTATGTATGTATGTATGTATATATATATATATATATATATATATATATATATATATATATATATATATATATATATATATATATATATATATAATTAACCTGCTAAGCTGTGTTAGGTAGACTACAAATTGATCTTTTTTGTAATAAAATATGGAATCCTTACAAGAATAACTTATTATTTAAACAATAATTTAAATATTATCTCAACTGTTTTCACAGCTTGCCTGATATTATGGCTTAGTATGTTAATTATTCATAATTTTCTCTTACGTTTTTGTAATTTATTTTTACCTCCCGCTAAGAGAGATTTTAGTGAATAAGCACGTTTTAAAGTCCCTATAGCCCGATTATACATTTTTTACGATTGTGTGTATGTTGGAGGTACAATTTCTCAAATTCTATAAGACTAAAGATCTGTATAACTACGAATTCATCAATCTAACAATAATGAGTAGAGTTGAATGGGTTTTGGTAACTAACAATTGGACAACCGGAAGTAGTAGTATTTTAACAAAATTCCGATATATTTTTATTATTTCTACCATAGATTTAAAGATATAGAAATATAAATCTATAAAATAATATATTGTAGTAAATCTCACAGCCTAAACATCTCCATGGTAACCAGTTGAGATATTAATATGTCTGTAATTGACAGATAAATGTCATAATGTCAGTATCAAAAATCAGAGATAGTTTTTCTGAGAACGATATTTAATATTTCTTATGGTATTATTAATTATATATTTAAAATTATAGGTATATTACATGAACCCTTCAGAAATACCACCAATCCCGTTAATAAATTGGAAAAACCTCGAACATTTAGAAGAAATGGAAAAAACTTGCTCATAGAATGAATTTAAAATTATAGAAAATATATAAATATAAAGATTAGAATTTTTTGAATGTACAAGAAATGTTAAATATAATACTTATATGTATATATATATACCACAATGGAAAGGGCGCGAGAGGTATTGTGATGGCCAAAACAGATTTTTTCAATAAAAAAACGCTTTTATCATATCTTTGAATTCGTAATTTTACGTAGATTCCAAATATATAAAAATATATAGGTGTCCCATTTGAAATATGAAGCTTTGAATTACATTATTTTAATATTACACATTTCAAATTTAAAGAACATTAATTAATTAAATATTTAATAGTTACATTTGAATCCGATATTTCATTATTACACCTGTTATTTAATACTATCCTCGATATTATCAGATGTCTATTTCAAAAAATCTGATGTGACCAACATAATACCTCCAGCCATTTAATTTTTATTAATTTAAATACATATACCTATGGGGTCTCGTGACCGCGAGCGTCTGGTCGCGAATCTGGGGAGCACTGGCACAAAACTTACCCCTGTAATGCACTCTCCACGCCAAAAATGAGTACCCGGGAGGTGACGCATGGTAAATGTCCGCACGATACAAAAATGTCCTCATCATTACCGAAATCTGTGTACAAAGCAAATTAGCACACCCAGCAATGGGTAATATGCCGTGATATTTATTTTCTTATTTAAATACATACCTGCATATTTACTAATACTAGAAATTATGTATCTTAAGTTCTTTTCCATATAACTATTGTTTTATTTACAATTTTCGCTTTAAAACGTTATTATTATTAATTTGAAATTATGTATATTATTAAGTTCCTTTCATGTAACTACTTTTCTATTTACAATTTTCTTTTGAAAACGTTACTGTTATTAATTTGAAATGATTATTTTTTTGACAGTGACATTTATGTGTCAGTTACATACATTTGAACTGAACTGTGTAACCATAGAGTTGTGTTTAAAGCATAAGCTCCTAGATATAATTTTTATATTATTTTATAAATTTATCCATAAAATATATAGAAAAAGTATTAATGTAAACCTGTAGAAAATGAAATAATCTTTAACTTTTATAATAACAAATTACGGAAAAATAACATTTAAAGGTATTTTTTGAAGAAAAACTATTTTGAGCTTCAAGTAAACTGCCATTTCCGGTTATCCGATTGACATCAAAATCTAATGGCTTCTTTCTATATTAGAATAAGGTAGAAATACAAGATTTCAAAATTTTCGGAACGATAGTATTTGTGTTAGAGCGTAAAGAGGATCCACACACACATACAGAAAGATATCATCGTGAAATTGTTAAAAATGGATTCTAAGGACCTTAAAACGTGGTCATTTATCAAAATCTCGATATGCAATGTAAAAATACTACTGCAAAGCCTTCTGTGTTTAACAAAAATGTAATATTTTTTAAAATATAACATATGATTGTTTTTATACTATTGGATAGCAAATTTCATGTATTTTTCAAATATATAGCGTGTTCCATTTGAAAATATAAAGTTACATACCATTACGTAAAAATGAACACGCTGTAGAAAAACCTATACTGCAGATTTATAGATACCTATAAATAGATAATAGGTAAAAAGAGTATAGGTAAATCTAAAATTAAATTATTGTATTACATATATAATTGTATAATAATACTTATTTCCAATATAAATATTTTAGAAATCCTGAAGCTGCTGTGCTGTATCCGTATCCAACGGCGTACAGTTGTATGCAAAGTACACGCAGGCGAAACAATCCGCCCATACCGCCAACTCTTTTCGAGCTCGGTCGCCTCATTGGAAGCGAAGAGTGGGCTCATATATTCAGTATTGACCTGGAAGATGGCCCAGAACCGTTCTTCCGCCGCACAATTCAAACGGAAGAGGGAACTGCTTTGTTCTTCTCTGCACAATCATTTTTAGATGTGGCTGTTGCTGGTGTGGAGGAGATGCACCTGGATGGTACATTCAAATGTATACCAGCTGCACCTCCTTCCCACCAGTTACTAACTATACATATAATTAAGTATGAGAAGGTAGTTTTAAAATCGTAGCATTGTTATTTGTAATGTAATACATATTTTAAAATTTCAGAGCATTGCGTTGGCATACGTGCTAATGTCGTGCAGGCGCCAAGGACTGTACAGGACTGTGTTGGAGGTGCTACAAGAGTTTGCGCCAACCCTAAAACCTCTGCTGATCATAACTGATTATGAGAGGGCCCTTCGAGGTTCTCTCATGGAGATGTTTCCTGCAGCAGAGGTTGTAGGATGTTTTTTTCATTATGCTAGCGTAAGTAAGTTAACATAACGAAATATAATTTACTAAATACTATTATTTTAGGCGGTTTGGAAAATGTGTGCGACGCTTGGGTATCTTATTGAATATAGAAATAATGAATACATGAAAAAGGCGATTAAGATGACCATGGCATTGCCACTACTGCCTCAAGACGCTATAGAGGCTGGTCTTGAGGCAGTGATGGCATGGTGCAATGATCGAGGGATCGATCTGAGAAATTTATTTGCATATATTCAACGGTAAGAGTAATACACATGTCGAAGTCTCAGCAAATATTTTAAAGTCTTATTTCCAGATTCTGGATTCGCAATGTTACACCCGCAGGGATGAGTGTATTCGGTTTGCCTCGACGTACCAATAACAAGGTAGAGGCTTACAATAAAATTATTTTGGCTAAAATGGGTGTACACCCAAACGTTTTTGTTTTTCTCGGTAAGATTATTATTCATGTATTATGTTTCGAAAAGAGTTTACATGTTAAAATTGAAAAAATATTTATATTATAAATTTAATATTAATTGCTTCTTTTAATATAATAGTTTCGTACAAGTAAATTATTTTATTTTTTAGAAAAAATGTAATTTAATGCTTTCGCCATATTTGCAAAAAACAAAAAAAAATGTTTTCTTAGTTTTACGTGCTTCATACCTTCTAATAATATGGATTAATTACTATATTACTTTTGTTTATAGAAAAATGATGTCAATTACAAAAGAGAGCCATGCTGGACATCCGTACTCTGGAGAATGGGCTCCGGGTAACCAGGTCCGTACGAGAACTATATCTGGCCCAAGATGTCAGAGTGCGTGATGCCCAACAGGCATGGTTAGAAGGAGTGTACACCACAATCCAGTTCCTAGAGATAATGGCTCATTCCGTTGACAGAATTGCCGAAGATATGCACCAAGTAAGACTCCATTATTTAAAGTTTAATTTGTTATTTGTTTTCTTACATACACCAAGGTTTTCATTTTTATTTCATCCCTATTAATTGTAAAATAAAAGTGTAAATAGATGTTCAACAGTAACTCAATAATATTGTACGATGGGTAATATGCCGTGATGAAATATTTATGTATTTGTAAAAAAATTATTTGAAACGTTTTTCTCCATTATTGATAATTTGTAAATTATTTTAGAAAGAAAAACTAAACAAAATCAGTTTTTCCTCATTATTTAGAAACATGTGCATTATTTTTAAAAGAAAAAGCAAACATGGTTAATTTATGAAAAAAACAGATTCCTAATTTTTTAGGTACAAATTTGTTCATACTGTTTTCGATATACTAATACTATTTTTAATATATTTTTTTAAGAAATTAATGTGGCTTTAAAATTAAAAATATATTTATCTTGTTTTTAAGTTATAAAAAAGAATAGGCAAATCTAAAGATTAAAATATTCTATTACATCTGTTTTTTTTTCTTTTATGGTAATTTTTGCTCCAATATACCGAAGTCGTAACTCTTACAGTTTTTGAGATACCATGGCGGCCCGGTTAAAAAAACACCTCTGTATTTTTTCTCAAATAAAGATACACCATTAAAATGGTCTCCTAATGGGATAACTTTTGTTTAATTTTAACCAACGTATCTCTTACCGTTCTCGAGATCCAGATAGTGAGCACGTTAACTTCGACATTTATAATATAAATAATAAAATACATTATAACAAATAAATAAACAAATGATATTGTAAAAATTTGGTATTTATTGTTTTCTGTTCAATTTATAATACAGTGGTATAGCTTATAGTTGTCTCTGAAACAATTTTCATTTCTTTTTAAAATAAAATTTTATTTATACTTATTACGAAAATGTTACCATATAACTAATTATTTTTTTTCAGGGACATTTATTAAATATCAGAGATGAAAACGTAAGCAAAAATAAAGAAAATAAAAAATGCTGGTTAATAATAAATTACTTTCTTTCAGTTTCGTAATCTACATATGTCATACTACTCACCCTTAAATTTATGACATTAAGTTCGTTTCCACCCTGTATATATATATATATATATATATATATATATATATATATATATATATATATATATATATATATATATATAACCCGTTTTTCTATCTTTCTTTTCTAACATTTCTATTTTATATAAATGAAGAATAAATGGAGAATGTATGATGAGTGTAAGTTGGGGACGTGGAATGTTAGAGGTATGAATGGGAAAGAGAATGAGTTGATGAATGCAATGCGAGTGTATAGTGTAGATATTTTGTGTGTAAGTGAGACAATGAGGAAAGGACGTAGTGAAGAAGAAGTTGATGGCATATTTTGTTTGTGGTCGGGAGTTCGAGAGAATGATCATGCAAAGCATGGTGTAGGTATACTAGTAAGCGAAAGAATGAAACCGTTTATACGAAGTTATGGCTGTATTTCTTCGCGAGTTTCTTGGATGAGATTCAAGGTAGGCTATATAAGAATCTTCATTGTGTCAGCTTATGGTCCATCAGAGTCTGAAAGTGACCTTGAAAAAGATCAGTTTTGGAATACGGTGAACAGCGTAATTGATTCGTGTGATCCGGGTGAGAGAGTGATAGTGTGTGGTGATTTAAATGGATGGGTGGGTGTATTGGGACGTTTTGATGATTGTCGAGTGAATGGCAATGGTGAGAGAATTGTTTCATTTTGCTTGGAGAGGAACCTCTTCATTTCGAATTCCATTTTTAAACATAAGTTAGCTCACATATACACCTGGGAGAATGTGGTTCAGAATAAACGTAGTGTGATTGACTTCGTTATATATGATGAGCGATTGAGGAGTATGGTAGTAGATACGCGTGTGAAACGAGGCGCAGAATTGGGTACGAATGATCATTATTTGGTTGTATCGCGAATGCGATTGAATAAATTTTGGAGAATGAAGGTGAAAAGTTCCGGAAAAATGTTTCGTATAAAATCCTATGCTCTTTTGAATGAAGATGTAAGAATGCAATATGTTGAAAGGTTGAATGAATCCTTGCCCGAATGCGAGTCTAATTTTGATTGTAATATAAATGAAGTTTGGATGAAATTTAAGGATTCCCTCCTCAAATGTGCAAAAGAAGTTTGTGGTGAAAGCAGATTAGGCTCTTGTCCGAGAAATGCATGGTGGAATGATCAGGTGAAAGAAGCGATTAAATAAACAAATGATATTGTAAAAATTTGGTATTTATTGTTTTCTGTTCAATTTATAATACAGTGGTATAGCTTATAGTTGTCTCTGAAACAATTTTCATTTCTTTTTAAAATAAAATTTTATTTATACTTATTACGAAAATGTTACCATATAACTAATTATTTTTTTTCAGGGACATTTATTAAATATCAGAGATGAAAACGTAAGCAAAAATAAAGAAAATAAAAAATGCTGGTTAATAATAAATTACTTATATATATATATATATATATATATATATATATATATATATATATATATATATATATATATATATATTAGGGTGTCCCAAAAAAATCAAAGTAGTTATTTTTCAAAGCATACCCTCTAATTTTGTTTCAATAATGACAAAACACATATATAAAATGGTTAGTACTTGTCTATTAAGACGCCCGCGAGCTAACGTATTGATGCGCTTATAGTAACTTGCTTTTTTGTTAGTAAACGCATATTGCTCATTCAGTCAAGATGTCGTTAGAATTACGCAGTTCTAAAAAGAGTATATTTTTAATAGGAGTAGCAAAACACCAAATATCGGGTTCTAAACTGCCCTCTAATGGACAAGTTCTGGAAGTTTTGTTCTACAATATCCGGGAAGTGAATTTAACTGTCAATGAAAGTGCAAATCTCACTATTCGCGAGTGTGTTATCTATTGGGAAAAGGCGCGTATACCTATCAAATCTTTACCTAATTGTGTGAAGAAACTTGTAAATTTATATCAAGTTTGGAGGGACTTGCAAAAAAATGCACAGAAAACGCAAAACATATTTCAACAACGTCGTCAAAAGTTTGTCAAAAACTTAGATAATCTATTTGACATTGCACACGCCGATGCCCTTGAATTAATAAAAATAAATGAAGATAAAATCTTCTTGCAGCGGCAAAGAGAGCCAGGTCGTCCTGGCCACTTAACTGGGGTGGACAAAAAACTGACCGATAAAGAGGAGAGGGTGCGCCATAGAACTATCGAGGAAGAAAAGCGGCGTACTAAATATTTCTCTGCGCCAACTCCTTCGACATCATCTTATGAACCGTTACGAAACGAATCATCTTCTGATTCTAACGAAGACACAGATTTAGAAGATTTTCCAAAACCGCTACAGAACACTCGACCTGAAACCAGTAAAACGTCGATGCGAAAAGATTTCATTACTCCAAAGTTAGTCGCAGCGCTAGACAGGTGCCAGTTAAGTATGAGAGATTCAGTATTCATTCTTGAAGCTACTATTGAGACGCTTGGATACAATATTGATGAGTTTCCAATAAGTAAGTCTTCAATTCAAAGAATTCGAAAGAAAAAACGGAAGGAGCGCGCGGAAGCCATAAAAGTTCATTTTCAAAACGAGGTACCAGATGTTGTGACTCTTCACTGGGACGGCAAATTGTTGCCTGCTTTAGATTCTCGGAAATCAAAAGAAGAACGTCTTCCAATTGTTATATCATATGAGAATAAAGAACAACTTATTGCTGTGCCACGATTGGAAAGCTCGTCAGGAAGCGAAGAAGCGCAGGCTTTATGGAATGCGATTGTAGACTGGAATCTTGAAGATAAAGTGCAAATTCTGTGTTGTGATACTACAGCTTCAAATACAGGTCGTTTCAATGGTGCTTGTGTGCTTCTTGAACAAAAACTTAATAGAGAAATGCTTATTTTTGCTTGCCGCCATCACGTGTATGAGTTGGTATTAAAAGCTGTATTTGAAGTAAAAATCAATCAAGTGACTACAAGTCCTGACATTCCACTCTTCAAAATGTTTCGAGATAACTGGAAAAATGTTGATCCCGATAAAATTCAGTGCTACGGAGAAAATCTCACATTGCACCTAACCGCTTCCGAAATCGATGATTTGCTTGAGTTTTACCGTACTGCACTGACATCAAAAATACTTCGAGATGACTATCGAGAGTTGTTAGAGCTCTCTGTGATATTTTTAGGCGGAGATACAGAGAGAAAATTTAAGATTCGGCCTCCAGGTGCTATGCACCAAGCTCGATGGATGGCAAGAGCGCTTTATTCGTTGAAAATATCATTACTTAGTGCGCAATTTAAAATGACCGGTAAGGATAAGGCGGCACTGTTAGACGTTTGCCTGTTCATAGTAACATCCTATATCAAGCCATGGTTACAATGTATTATAGCAGTAAAAGCACCTTACCAGGACTTGTGCTTTTTGAAATCGATGAAGGCTTACGAAAAAATTGATAAAAGCATCTCAAAGGCAGCTTTACAGAAGTTAAGTCAGCATTTATGGTATTTGACCGATGAAGTATCTATTTTATCGCTGTTTGATGACGCTGTGGATCAAGCATCTAAAATAAAAATGCTTGAAAATATAACCAAAAAGGATTTATCAACCCATGACAAACGTTACATCCCATCGAAGGAAGATCTTAATGGTAAATTGTATGGTAAGTTTAATAAGTAGTTACATTTATGTTTTGTCTTGAGGTTTTTGTTCATATCATAATTTTGTGAATTTTGTTTCAGAGAAAAACATTTACGACTTCATTTCAGTCAAAAGCAAGTCTTTGTTTGATCGTCTGAAAATTTATGCCAGTTTTCGCAACGAATGTCCTACGATGTGGTCAAATAATGCTTCGTTTCAAGAAGCCAGAAAGAAGTTGTCGTCGCTGAGGGTAGTGAACGATACAGCTGAAAGAGCTGTTAAGTTAATGCAAGATTTTCATGGCTTAATCACGGTCGAGGAGGAACAAAAACAATTTTTGTTACGATGCGTTCAAGAGCACCGGAAGATTTATCCTGATTGTAAAAAACAATCTTTGAAGAGAAAATTTAATCAATAAACCTTTTTTAAATATAAAATACTATGTAATTGAACTATTTGGGTATTTTTGAGTTTTATTTATCCAACAAAAATTAAAGTTTAATATCCTTCATATTAACTCAGTACAAATTTTTGTATCATATGTTTGGCATCACGTCGGCACGGGTTGCCGGTGTTCAATCACAATAATATTTATTATATGAGTTATTGGGATCAAATGGAATAGAATAAGAGGGTATGCATGTTTAAATTCATGAAAAAATAATCCTCCCTTATGTCTTGGGACACCCTAATATATATACCTATAGGAGGTCATTGATGTAGATGAGCTTCCGCCACTAGTTCCTGAAGAACACGTGCCAGCTCCGCAAGACGTAGTACAGGCGCCTCTTATAGGATAAGCTCCACAAGTCGAACCTCCGGAAATACTAGCGCCTCAGGAGGAAATCCAACAAGAACAACCACCAGCATCAGCGGTAATAAATTATACATGTTTAAAATAAAATCATTAAAAAAATTAGGAGCATAAAAAAGAGGTAGGCGCGCGAGTAACTTTTTGTTCACGATCACGCACGCGCACGAAACAAAAAATGTAATCACTACCAATCACGCACGATTTTTTTTGTTTGATTCACGGTCCCTCACGCTTACGTATTTATTTTGGCATTCACGCGTGGTGGGTCACGTAATTGTTTCTATGTACATTTAAACCTGTTTGACACAGTGTGTCAGTTGTTGTCAAGTTTGGTAATAAGTTTGATATCAAATTGGTTTCATTGGAAACGAATGTTTATGTACAAATTATATGTCTATTCCATCACAAATATCATTATAAATATAAAGGATTGTAAAATAATCATGTAAAATCAATACCAAATAAAACAGTGGCCGCATGACACAATGTCAAGGCCAAAATAAGAGAGAAAAAAAAATCATTATAAATTTTGAATTTGTTAACAAATTTGTTATCAAAATTATGATCGTGTCAAACGGACCTAAAGATAATGTATTCATTAGTGAAATCGAGCAACTGTGTATACAATTTTGGGTACGCCAATAAAAAAAAATTCATGCAAAAAATACGGTTGATGACATATTTCCACATACTAATAACAAGAATGTAAAGTAAAATATGGAAATTAAAACATTTTTTTAAATAAAAAATAGAAGAAAACTTATTACTCACTTCCGATTAAATTTCATTCATATACGATCCATCGTGACACGATAAAATCACGGCCCGCGTCTATATCTATACACATCCAAATGAAAGAAAATTGTTTTATAAACATTCCTATTCTTTTTAGTAACTAAAATAAAACTAGTCAAAACTATATAAATAGTAGTTCATTTTTGAATTTGTTAAGTAAGATACTTTTAAAAAAGAAATTATTGTTGCCAATTTTTATTAATATAACAGACATTTGTCCTAATGACACATAGCAAGATATATGTATGTTCTAATATATTTTATTGTTTTAATGTAAAATGAAATAATATTTAGTTTTACCAATAATCTAAGAAAAATTGAAAAACGTTAAATGAATTTTGAAATTTTATTGAATAAAATGTCTAAAAGTATTATAGTAGTAATTTACAATAAAAAGCGATGCTACCCAATTTTGATAAACAACTTATTTGATGCTATTAGAAAATTACGAATGCCTGATTTCTGATTTTACATGTTAAAGTACTATGCTCGGGTGTTCGAGTCATCAGCCTGTATATATACCGAGAGTGAATATGGGCGTATATTATGACCATAGTTACATTTAAAATGATAGACAGCATATATATATATATATATATATATATATATATATATATATATATATATATATATATATATATATATCCCATATTAATTGGGTTACCATTGGGGTCTCGGAAACCATAAGAGCTACCAGGTCGGTTAAATGGCCAATGTTGTGCAGTTTCAGATTCCGTTGAAAAAAATAAAATTAACTATATTTGTTTTTAAGCCTATTTGATTTGATTTAAAATTTAAAAAAATATTTTTTATTAAATTTTAATTCAAACATCCTTTGTTATACATCATTGAAGAGAAAAAATAGTTCTATTTAATAATTTAAAAATCAAATATGGCGCCCATTTAAAATAAGAAAGTTGCTATATATTAATATCTTGGAAACCGTCATCTTGCATTTTATTCTGACATCACTTTTAAGTTTGTGTCCTTACATAACAAAATTTTCGAAAAAAAAAATAATGAAATTATGAATTAATTTCCCCAAATATATTACTTAGAGTGCCATGACAGAAAAAAGTGAATATTTTGTTTATTATTTATAACATTTAAATATCGTCTTCCTTCGAACATTTTAAATTTTCAACTATTTCCCATGGCATTCTTTCTGTAAAATTTATTATAATAGATTATTTTATATATTATATTTATTTTATCTCTAAATCTATAGAATATATAATAAAATATTTAAATGTATCAGATAGAGAATTTAATTTTCTTTAATATTACCAAGAAAATTTTTCAAAAAATAATATTTAGAAGATTTTTTTATAAGAATCTTCTACTTCCGGTTGTCCAATTGTTACCAAAACCTTTTCAGATCTTCTTATGAATGTCCGATTGGGAAATACTTAGTTAAACAAATATAAAGTCTTATAGTTTTTAAGCAATCGTCCTCCCAACATCCCACATACACACATACATACACACACAGACAGACATCATCGTAAAAATGTTAAAATCGGATTGTAGGGACCTTAAAACGTGCTTATTCAATAAAATTTGGATATGCGATTTTTAGCATGAATGCAATACCTCTCTTAGCGAGAGGTAATAAAAATGGATCAATTCACACACGACGAAAAGGTTGATGTGTTCGAAATTTACTTTTTTCAGAGATCGCAGTGGTAGCCACTTAAAAATGAACTCCCTGTATAGGGTGTTTCCTTTAAAACAGCTAGCGTTTTTTTTTGCGAACTAATGACTTTAGAGAAAAATGTTATATACAAAAAATGATCAATAATAAGGGGCTAATTTATGGCGAGCCGAATATTAATTCTTATTGGAAATACCATTGGATTACCAATGTAAATAAACTTAAATTATATTTGTCTTTTTATCTCTCGCTAAGAGAGGCATTGGATTCACGCTAAAAATCACATATCCAAATTTTATTGAATAAGCACGTTTTAAGGTCTCTACAATCCGATTTTAACATTTTTACGATGATGTGTGTGTGGGGATGTTTGAAGGATGATTTCTCAAAAACTATAAGACTTAATATCTGTTTAACTACGTATTTGTCAATCTGACAATAATGTGAAGAGTTGATTTGGTAGCAAATGGACAACTGGAAGTAGCATATTCTTAAAAAAACGAAATATATTTTTTTGAAAATTATTATTCTTGCAAATATTAAAGAAGATTAAATTCTCTGTGTGATACATTTAAATATTTTATTATATCTTGTATTGATTTAGAGATAAAAGAATATAATATATAAAATAATCTGTTGTAAGTACCTACATATATTATTTCTTCTTATTGTATTAATAGTTAAATATTAAAAATTATAGGTATATTACATATACCATTCAGAAATACTGGCAATCACGACAATGAATTGGAAAATTTCTTCATAAAATGAATTTAAAATTAAAAAATCTATATATAAAGAATAGGCACAAACAGAATTTTGGAGTGTATGTGTACAAGAAATGTTAAATACAATAGGGCGCGAGCAGTCATGTGACTTTGTTGGCCTTGACAAGCAGGTATGGGGGTCCATGTCAAAATGATAGCTAGTAATTATGTGCATAGATATAAAATATAATTTTTCATTCTAAATTTCGTAATTTTCCAATTTCATGTGGTTTATTTTCTTCGATAAGTAAATTCCACACTCCTGGTGACAAATTAACCATGAGAACTTGAAATTTTGAATGAAAAATTCTGATATTTGACATCTATGTACATAATTACTAGTATCTCAAAAGGATTATAAAAAAGCTGAAATATTTGTGAATTATTTTTAAAATCATTAAATACCTACAAAATATAAGAATATAATATTTTGAACATGATCTTCAATAAAGAAATTGTAACTCGATAAAGTTTTCAACAAATTATTACTGCGTATTTCGAAGATGCATTAGCAATTAGTCTTGTAATTCTTATAGTTCTCAAGCTCTTAAATAGTGACCATTGCAAATATATACAAATAATTATTAATGTTTACAGGGAGTTTGTGTCGTATGGCAGGTTGCACTACCCACACACGCGTGTGCACCGTGCGGACACAAATGTTTATGTCGGGCCTGCAGCAATAAATTAATGGCACGTCAAACAATGACATGCCCAACCTGCAGAGCTGAAGTTTTGTTCTATATGGAGGTTTTTTAATTTGTTTATTATTTCCCTTCTTTTAGTTTATTATATTTTTTAGTTTTTAATTTTCTTTTTTAGTTTATTAGAATTGTTGTTTATATTTTTTTAATTTTCTTTTTTAGTTTATTAGATTTTTTTACTTCCTTTTTTACTTTAAAATAATTTTTCCTTTTTTTTAAGTTAAGAATTTTTAGGTTTGTTTTCTTAAGATTTTTTTTTTTTTTTGGTACTGTATATATTACGTTAATTTAGTTTATAAGTTTAATGTATAACTTAAATATACAGCCTGAGTGGCTCAATGGTTAGAGCAACGGCTCTTAGTCACGAATACGCTAGGGGACCCGTGTTCGAGGTATGGATGTTTGTATATGTGAACCCACTCTGTTATTAGGATTCAATCCTGTTGTAAAATAGAATAAAACGAAGCTGAGTTTTGCATGTTTCGATTTGAGGTTCCCCGGTTCGAGGTTCGAGTCTCTCGGCTAATAGTCGAAAAAAAAAGTGAGCGAGACGATCTGACCGGTTGTCTATTTTAAACGTAGTTGTAGCTAATGACTACATTAGTACGAATCAGTCACATAAAAAATACATATAGTACCTGAGGCCTTGGTCTTTAATGGCTGTCGTGCCATTATAATGATTGTGATATTCAAGGCAAACTATTTTGCAATATTTTACAAATTTTATGTATCATGTTGATACCTTATATTTAAAGATGATATTTTTTCAAATATGCTGTTTTTATTCCTGAAAATAAGCTTTATATTATAAAATATTTTTGTAAAATTATTGCTATGCTATGCATAAATATATCATGTTATGTAAACAAATATTATGTTTATGCCAATATAATACCACTTACTCCAAAGTATTAGAAATTGATTAAAGGTAACTCCTAGACATAGATAACGACATAAGGTTTTATAAAATGTTATCGTTATATTGATCTGTATATTAATATTTATTAATTTTAATAAAATAAAATGTTTCAAAAATAAAAATTGTTTCGTTCACTGCTTATCCATGTGGCTACCTAATTTGCGGACCACAAAAAAAGCGGACTGGTCATAAGTATTGGTTCTATACTATTAAATCACAACATACTAGTTACTTTTGAATAACTGTGGCATACAAAACAGGAAGATGATCGAGAACACCTCCGCAGAGGTTATTTTACTCCTGGTGTGTTTTGCGGACTAGCCATTTCTAATAAAACAAGAGCGATCAAACTAGGAATTTGCATGGCTTTTGTGATTCCTAGTAATATACAATTTAATTCAAATTCGAAATCATCTTCAGAAGGTTACATTACTCTTGGTGAATTTTGCAGACTGGCCATTTCGACTGAAGCGAAAGAGACCAGACTTGAAATCTACGTTGCTCTTATGTTTCTTTTCCCTACACTATTTAATAAAAACTCGAAATCATCACCAAGAGTAAAGTAACCTTTTGAAGATGATTTCGAGTTTTAATTAAATAGTATAGGGAAGACAAACATAAGAGCAACGTAGATTTCAAGTTTGGTGTTTTCCGCTTCACTCGAAATGGCCAGTTCGCAAAATTCACCAAGAGTAAAAAAGGGGTCTGCATAATTTGCAGAATAAGTCCGTTCTGCAGAATGATCAACATTTTGTAGAATGACAGTAAAATAAAGATTTTATTCGAAATAAACAAAAAATTACTGTCACATGTGCCTTCTAAATAACGTAATTTCATACATTTCCATTTTTAACCCCTAAATACGTTGTTCTGCAGAATAGACTGATTCTGCAGAACGGCGGATATATAAATATTATGACAATCTAGCATAGCTGTTTATTACCACATGTGCCTTCTAAATAAAGTAATTTTCTTACATTTCCATTTTCAACCTCTAAATACGTTGTTCTGCAGAATAGACTGATTCTGCAGAACGGCGGATATATAAATATTATGACTATCTAGCATAGCTGTTTATTACCACATGTGCCTTCTAAATAACGTAATTTCATACATTTCTATTTTCAACCCCTAAATACGTTGTTCTGCAGAATAGACTGATTCTGCAGAACGGCGGATATATAAATATTATGACAATCTAGCATAGCTGTTTATTGCCACATGTGCCTTCTAAATAAAGTAATTTCATACATTTCTATTTTCAACCCCTAAATACGTTGTTCTGCAGAATAGACTGATCCTGCAGAACAGCGGATATATAAATATTATGACAATCTAGCATAGCTGTTTATTGCCACATGTGCCTTCTAAATAAAGTAATTTCATACATTTCTATTTTCAACCCCTAAATACGTTGTTCTGCAGAATAGACTGATCCTGCAGAACAGCGGATATATAAATATTATGACAATCTAGCATAGCTGTTTATTGCCACATGTGCCTTCTAAATAAAGTAATTTCATACATTTCCATATTCAACCCCTAAATACGTTGTTCTGCAGAATAGACTGATTCCACAGAACGGCGAATATATAAATATTATGACTATCTAGCATAGCTGTTTATTACCACATGTGCCTTCTAAATAAAGTAATTTTCTTACATTTCCATTTTCAACCCCTAAATACGTTGTTCTGCAGAATAGACTGATTCTGCAGAACGGCGGATATATAAATATTATGACAATCTAGCATAGCTGTTTATTACCACATGTGCCTTCTAAATAAAGTAATTTTCATACATTTCCATTTTCAACCCCTAAATACGTTGTTCTGCAGAATAGACTGATCCTGCAGAACGGCGGATATATAAATATTATGACAATCTAGCATAGCTGTTTATTGCCACATGTGCCTTCTAAATAAAGTAATTTCATACATTTCCATTTTCAACCCCTAAATACGTTGTTCTGCAGAATAGACTGATTCTGCAGAACGGCGGATATATAAATATTATGACAATCTAGCATAGCTGTTTATTGCCACATGTGCCTTCTAAATAAAGTAATTTCATACATTTCCATTTTCAACCCCTAAATACGTTGTTCTGCAGAATAGACTGATCCTGCAGAACGGCGGATATATAAATATTATGACAATCTAGCATAGCTGTTTATTGCCACATGTGCCTTCTAAATAAAATAATTTCATACATTTCCATTTTCAACCCCTAAATACGTTGTTCTGCAGAATAGACTGATTCTGCAGAACGGCGGATATATAAATATTATGACAATTTAGCATAGCTGTTTATTGCCACATGTGCCTTCTAAATAAAGTAATTTCATACATTTCTATTTTCAACCCCTAAATACGTTGTTCTGCAGAATAGACTGATTCTGCAGAACGGCGGATATATAAATATTATGACAATCTAGCATAGCTGTTTATTGCCACATGTGCCTTCTAAATAAAGTAATTTCATACATTTCCATTTTCAACCCCTAAATACGTTGTTCTGCAGAATAGACTGATCCTGCAGAACGGCGGATATATAAATATTATGACAATCTAGCATAGCTGTTTATTGCCACATGTGCCTTCTAAATAAAATAATTTCATACATTTCCATTTTCAACCCCTAAATACGTTGTTCTGCAGAATAGACTGATCCTGCAGAACGGCGGATATATAAATATTATGACAATCTAGCATAGCTGTTTATTGCCACATGTGCCTTCTAAATAACTTAATTTCATACATTTCCATTTTCAACCCCTAAATACGTTGTTCTGCAGAATAGACTGATTCTGCAGAACGGCGGATATATAAATATTATGACAATCTAGCATAGCTGTTTATTACCACATGTGCCTTCTAAATAAAGTAATTTCATACATTTCTATTTTCAACCCCTAAATACGTTGTTCTGCAGAATAGACTGATTCTGCAGAACAGCGGATATATAAATATTATGACAATCTAGCATAGCTGTTTATTGCCACATGTGCCTTCTAAATAACGTAATTTCATACATTTCTATTTTCAACCCCTAAATACGTTGTTCTGCAGAATAGACTGATCCTGCAGAACAGCGGATATATAAATATTATGACAATCTAGCATAGCTGTTTATTACCACATGTGCCTTCTAAATAACGTAATTTCATACATTTCTATTTTCAACCCCTAAATACGTTGTTCTGCAGAATAGACTGAACCTGCAGAACAGCGGATATATAAATATTATGACAATCTAGCATAGCTGTTTATTACCACATGTGCCTTCTAAATAACGTAATTTCATACATTTCTATTTTCAACCCCTAAATACGTTGTTCTGCAGAATAGACTGATTCTGCAGAACGGCGGATATACAGGGTGTCCCTTAACTTGGTGCACAAACTTTAAGGGCATATAATACTGATCAAAATGAGTAAAAAAAGCTCAGTCAAAATGTGTCCAATCTTTAATAGTTTCCCAGATATAACGCAGTGAAAAATGAGTTTTTACGAGATTTACCTTTGCTATCTCGAAAACTATAAGAATTACGATTTTGATTAATTGAGACTTTTTGTTTACCTTTGAGAGGCAATCTTAGATGGCCTTTTGTTATTTTATAAAAATCAAAAGTGAAATGTTGTGGCGACCTTGGTCAATATTTAATTTTCATATAACTACGTAACTATAAGAAATTGAGAAAAATGTTTCATATAAAATTTTATTGTTTTTTATAGTCTTTTTACTGACATAGACAAAATTTTATTCGATCGCTATCTTTGTCAGTTTTTCTTAGATTTTTCGCTTTTCTCGGAAACAGTTGAAGATCATTCCTATGTTGATGAAGCTTTTTTATTCATTTTGGTCAGTACTATATGCCCGTAAAGTTTTTGCTCGAAGTTAAGGGACACCCTGTATAAATATTATGACAATCTAGCATAGCTGTTTATTGCCACATGTGCCTTCTAAATAAAGTAATTTCATACATTTCTATTTTCAACCCCTAAATACGTTGTTCTGCAGAATAGACTGATCCTGCAGAACAGCGGATATATAAATATTATGACAATCTAGCATAGCTGTTTATTGCCACATGTGCCTTCTAAATAAAGTAATTTCATACATTTCTATTTTCAACCCCTAAATACGTTGTTCTGCAGAATAGACTGATCCTGCAGAACAGCGGATATATAAATATTATGACAATCTAGCATAGCTGTTTATTGCCACATGAGCCTTCTAAATAACTTAATTTCATACATTCCCATTTTCAAACCCTAAATACGTTGTTCTGCAGAATAGACTGATCCTGCAGAACAGCGGATATATAAATATTATGACAATCTAGCATAGCTGTTTATTACCACATGTGCCTTCTAAATAAAGTAATTTTCTTACATTTCTATTTTCAACCCCTAAATACGTTGTTCTGCAGAATAGACTGATCCTGCAGAACAGCGGACATATAAATATTATGACAATCTAGCATAGCTGGTTATTACCACATGTGCCTTCTAAATAACGTAATTTCATACATTTCTATTTTCAACCCCTAAATACGTTGTTCTGCAGAATAGACTGATCCTGCAGAACGGCGGATATATAAATATTATGACAATCTAGCATAGCTGTTTATTACCACATGTGCCTTCTAAATAACGTAATTTCATACATTTCTATTTTCAACCCCTAAATACGTTGTTCTGCAGAATAGACTGATTCTGCAGAACGGCGGATATATAAATATTATGACAATCTAGCATAGCTGTTTATTGCCACATGTGCCTTCTAAATAAAGTAATTTCATACATTTCTATTTTCAACCCCTAAATACGTTGTTCTGCAGAATAGACTGATCCTGCAGAACAGCGGATATATAAACATTATGACAATCTAGCATAGCTGTTTATTGCCACATGTGCCTTCTAAATAAAGTAATTTCATACATTTCTATTTTCAACCCCTAAATACGTTGTTCTGCAGAATAGACTGATCCTGCAGAACAGCGGATATATAAACATTATGACAATCTAGCATAGCTGTTTATTACCACATGTGCCTTCTAAATAAAGTAATTTTCTTACATTTCCATTTTCAACCCCTAAATACGTTGTTCTGCAGAATAGACTGATCCTGCAGAACGGCGGATATATAAATATTATGACAATCTAGCATAGCTGTTTATTACCACATGTGCCTTCTAAATAACGTAATTTCATACATTTCCATTATCAACCCCTAAATACGTTGTTCTGCAGAATAGACTGATTCTGCAGAACGGCGGATATATAAATATTATGACAATTTAGCATAGCTGTTTATTGCCACATGTGCCTTCTAAATAAAGTAATTTCATACATTTCCATTTTCAACCCCTAAATACGTTGTTCTGCAGAATAGACTGATTCTGCAGAACGGCGGATATATAAATATTATGACAATCTAGCATAGCTGTTTATTGCCACATGTGCCTTCTAAATAAAGTAATTTCATACATTTCCATTTTCAACCCCTAAATACGTTGTTCTGCAGAATAGACTGATCCTGCAGAACGGCGGATATATAAATATTATGACAATCTAGCATAGCTGTTTATTACCACATGTGCCTTCTAAATAAAGTAATTTTCTTACATTTCCATTTTCAACCCCTAAATACGTTGTTCTGCAGAATAGACTGATCCTGCAGAACGGCGGATATATAAATATTATGACAATCTAGCATAGCTGTTTATTACCACATGTGCCTTCTAAATAACGTAATTTCATACATTTCCATTATCAACCCCTAAATACGTTGTTCTGCAGAATAGACTGATTCTGCAGAACGGCGGATATATAAATATTATGACAATTTAGCATAGCTGTTTATTGCCACATGTGCCTTCTAAATAAAGTAATTTCATACATTTCCATTTTCAACCCCTAAATACGTTGTTCTGCAGAATAGACTGATTCTGCAGAACGGCGGATATATAAATATAATGACAATCTAGCATAGCTGTTTATTACCACATGTGCCTTCTAAATAAAGTAATTTTCATACATTTCCATTTTCAACCCCTAAATACGTTGTTCTGCAGAATAGACTGATTCTGCAGAACGGCGGATATATAAATATTATGACAATCTAGCATAGCTGTTTATTACCACATGTGCCTTCTAAATAAAGTAATTTCATACATTTCCATTTTCAACCCCTAAATACGTTGTTCTGCAGAATAGACTGATCCTGCAGAACAGCGGATATATAAATATTATGACAATCTAGCATAGCTGTTTATTGCCACATGTGCCTTCTAAATAAAGTAATTTTCATACGTTTCCATTTTCAACCCCTAAATACGTTGTTCTGCAGAATAGACTGATCCTGCAGAACAGCGGATATATAAATATTATGACAATCTAGCATAGCTGTTTATTACCACATGTGCCTTCTAAATAAAGTAATTTTCTTACATTTCTATTTTCAACCCCTAAATGCGTTGTTCTGCAGAATAGACTGATTCTGCAGAACGGCGGATATATAAATATTATGACAATCTAGCATAGCTGTTTATTGCCACATGTGCCTTCTAAATAAAGTAATTTCATACATTTCCATTTTCAACCCCTAAATACGTTGTTCTGCAGAATAGACTGATCCTGCAGAACGGCGGATATATAAATATTATGACAATCTAGCATAGCTGTTTATTACCACATGTGCCTTCTAAATAAAGTAATTTTCTTACATTTCCATTTTCAACCCCTAAATACGTTGTTCTGCAGAATAGACTGATTCTGCAGAACGGCGGATATATAAATATTATGACAATCTAGCATAGCTGTTTATGACCACATGTGCCTTCTAAATAAAGTAATTTCATATATTTCCATTTTCAACCCCTAAATACGTTGTTCTGCAGAATAGACTGATTCTGCAGAACGGCGGATATACCGGGTGATCATTTGAAAACTTCCCACCTTGAATAACTCTTTAATTAATAAAATTCTCAAAAATCACTAAAACAGGTCAATGTTATTTTGGAGGGGGACATTTAATAACCTATTCCAATCAGTTGGGAAACTTTCACCCTTCCCTCCAGCCACCCCCACCCCAAAATTTTAAATGGCACTACCCCATGCAGTCTATTCTGCAGAACAATGTATTTAGTGGTTGAAAATGGAAATGTATGAAATTACTTTATTTAGAAGGCACATGTGGTAATAAACAGCTATGCTAGATTGTCATAATATTTATATATCCGCCGTTCTGCAGAATCAGTCTATTCTGCAGAACAACGTATTTAGGGGTTGAAAATGGAAATGTATGAAATTACTTTATTTAGAAGGCACATGTGGTAATACACGGCTCCGGTGGCTCAATGGTTAGAGCAACGCTCCTTAGTCATGAGTGCGCTCGGGGTTCTGGGTTCGTATCCCACTAAGGCATGGATGTTTGTTATGTGAACCCACTCTGTAATTGGGATTTAATCCTGTTGAGGGGTTTAAAAAAAAAAAAATACACAGCTATGCTAGATTGTCATAATATTTATATATCCGCCGTTCTGCAGAATCAGTCTAGTCTGCAGAACAACGTATTTAGGGGTTGAAAATGGAAATGTATGAAATTACTTTATTTAGAAGGCACATGTGGTAATAAACAGCTATGCTAGATTGTCATAATATTTATATATCCGCCATTCTGCAGAATCAGTTTATTCTGCAGAACTACGTATTTAGGGGTTGAAAATAGAAATGTATGAAATTACTTTATTTAGAAGGCACATGTGGTAATAAACAGCTATGCTAGATTGTCATAATATTTATATATCCGCCGTTCTGCAGAATCAGTCTATTCTGCAGAACAACGTATTTAGGGGTTGAAAATGGAAATGTATGAAATTACTTTATTTAGAAGGCACATGTGGTAATAAACAGCTATGCTAGATTGTCATAATATTTATATATCCGCCATTCTGCAGAATCAGTTTATTCTGCAGAACTACGTATTTAGGGGTTGAAAATAGAAATGTATGAAATTACTTTATTTAGAAGGCACATGTGGTAATAAACAGCTATGCTAGATTGTCATAATATTTATATATCCGCCGTTCTGCAGAATCAGTCTATTCTGCAGAACAACGTATTTAGGGGTTGAAAATGGAAATGTATGAAATTACTTTATTTAGAAGGCACATGTGGTAATAAACAGCTATGCTAGATTGTCATAATATTTATATATCCGCCGTTCTGCAGAATCAGTCTATTCTGCAGAACAACGTATTTAGGGGTTGAAAATGGAAATGTATGAAATTACTTTATTTAGAAGGCACATGTGGTAATAAACAGCTATGCTAGATTGTCATAATATTTATATATCCGCCATTCTGCAGAATCAGTCTATTCTGCAGAACAACGTATTTAGGGGTTGAAAATGGAAATGTATGAAATTACTTTATTTAGAAGGCACATGTGGTAATAAACAGCTATGCTAGATTGTCATAATATTTATATATCCGCCGTTCTGCAGAATCAGTCTAGTCTGCAGAACAACGTATTTAGGGGTTGAAAATGGAAATGTATGAAATTACTTTATTTAGAAGGCACATGTGGTAATAAACAGCTATGCTAGATTGTCATAATATTTATATATCCGCCGTTCTGCAGAATCAGTCTATTCTGCAGAATAACGTATTTAGGGGTTGAAAATGGAAATGTATGAAATTACTTTATTTAGAAGGCACATGTGGTAATAAACAGCTATGCTAGATTGTCATAATATTTATATATCCGCCATTCTGCAGAATCAGTTTATTCTGCAGAACTACGTATTTAGGGGTTGAAAATAGAAATGTATGAAATTACTTTATTTAGAAGGCACATGTGGTAATAAACAGCTATGCTAGATTGTCATAATATTTATATATCCGCCGTTCTGCAGAATCAGTCTATTCTGCAGAACAACGTATTTAGGGGTTGAAAATGGAAATGTATGAAATTACTTTATTTAGAAGGCACATGTGGTAATAAACAGCTATGCTAGATTGTCATAATATTTATATATCCGCCATTCTGCAGAATCAGTTTATTCTGCAGAACTACGTATTTAGGGGTTGAAAATAGAAATGTATGAAATTACTTTATTTAGAAGGCACATGTGGTAATAAACAGCTATGCTAGATTGTCATAATATTTATATATCCGCCGTTCTGCAGAATCAGTCTATTCTGCAGAACAACGTATTTAGGGGTTGAAAATGGAAATGTATGAAATTACTTTATTTAGAAGGCACATGTGGTAATAAACAGCTATGCTAGATTGTCATAATATTTATATATTCGCCGTTCTGCAGAATCAGTCTATTCTGCAGAACGTATTTAGGGGTTGAAAATGGAAATGTATGAAATTACTTTATTTAGAAGGCACATGTGGTAATAAACAGCTATGCTAGATTGTCATAATATTTATATATCCGCCGTTCTGCAGAATCAGTCTATTCTGCAGAACAACGTATTTAGGGGTTGAAAATGGAAATGTATGAAATTACTTTATTTAGAAGGCACATGTGGTAATAAACAGCTATGCTAGATTGTCATAATATTTATATATCCGCCGTTCTGCAGAATCAGTCTATTCTGCAGAACAACGTATTTAGGGGTTGAAAATGGAAATGTATGAAATTACTTTATTTAGAAGGCACATGTGGTAATAAACAGCTATGCTAGATTGTCATAATATTTATATATCCGCCATTCTGCAGAATCAGTTTATTCTGCAGAACTACGTATTTAGGGGTTGAAAATAGAAATGTATGAAATTACTTTATTTAGAAGGCACATGTGGTAATAAACAGCTATGCTAGATTGTCATAATATTTATATATCCGCCGTTCTGCAGAATCAGTCTATTCTGCAGAACAACGTATTTAGGGGTTGAAAATGGAAATGTATGAAATTACTTTATTTAGAAGGCACATGTGGTAATAAACAGCTATGCTAGATTGTCATAATATTTATATATCCGCCATTCTGCAGAATCAGTTTATTCTGCAGAACTACGTATTTAGGGGTTGAAAATAGAAATGTATGAAATTACTTTATTTAGAAGGCACATGTGGTAATAAACAGCTATGCTAGATTGTCATAATATTTATATATCCGCCGTTCTGCAGAATCAGTCTATTCTGCAGAACAACGTATTTAGGGGTTGAAAATGGAAATGTATGAAATTACTTTATTTAGAAGGCACATGTGGTAATAAACAGCTATGCTAGATTGTCATAATATTTATATATCCGCCATTCTGCAGAATCAGTTTATTCTGCAGAACTACGTATTTAGGGGTTGAAAATGGAAATGTATGAAATTACTTTATTTAGAAGGCACATGTGGTAATAAACAGCTATGCTAGATTGTCATAATATTTATATATCCGCCATTCTGCAGAATCAGTTTATTCTGCAGAACTACGTATTTAGGGGTTGAAAATAGAAATGTATGAAATTACTTTATTTAGAAGGCACATGTGGTAATAAACAGCTATGCTAGATTGTCATAATATTTATATATCCGCCGTTCTGCAGGATCAGTCTATTCTGCAGAACAACGTATTTAGGGGTTGAAAATGGAAATGTATGAAAATTACTTTATTTAGAAGGCACATGTGGTAATAAACAGCTATGCTAGATTGTCATAATATTTATATATCCGCCGTTCTGCAGAATCAGTCTATTCTGCAGAACAACGTATTTAGGGGTTGAAAATGGAAATGTATGAAATTACTTTATTTAGAAGGCACATGTGGTAATAAACAGCTATGCTAGATTGTCATAATATTTATATATTCGCCGTTCTGCAGAATCAGTCTATTCTGCAGAACAACGTATTTAGGGGTTGAAAATGGAAATGTATGAAATTACTTTATTTAGAAGGCACATGTGGTAATAAACAGCTATGCTAGATTGTCATAATATTTATATATCCGCCGTTCTGCAGAATCAGTCTATTCTGCAGAACAACGTATTTAGGGGTTGAAAATGGAAATGTATGAAATTACTTTATTTAGAAGGCACATGTGGTAATAAACAGCTATGCTAGATTGTCATAATATTTATATATCCGCCATTCTGCAGAATCAGTTTATTCTGCAGAACTACGTATTTAGGGGTTGAAAATAGAAATGTATGAAATTACTTTATTTAGAAGGCACATGTGGTAATAAACAGCTATGCTAGATTGTCATAATATTTATATATCCGCCGTTCTGCAGAATCAGTCTATTCTGCAGAACAACGTATTTAGGGGTTGAAAATGGAAATGTATGAAATTACTTTATTTAGAAGGCACATGTGGTAATAAACAGCTATGCTAGATTGTCATAATATGTATATATCCGCCATTCTGCAGAATCAGTTTATTCTGCAGAACTACGTATTTAGGGGTTGAAAATAGAAATGTATGAAATTACTTTATTTAGAAGGCACATGTGGTAATAAACAGCTATGCTAGATTGTCATAATATTTATATATCCGCCATTTTGCAGAATCAGTCTATTCTGCAGAACAACGTATTTAGGGGTTGAAAATGGAAATGTATTAAATTACTATTATTTAGAAGGCACATGTGTGGTAATAAACAGCTATGCTAAATTGTCATAATATTTATATATCCGCCATTCTGCAGAATCAGTCTATTCTGCAGAACAACGTATTTAGGGGTTGAAAATGGAAATGTATGAAATTACTTTATTTAGAAGGCACATGTGGTAATAAACAGCTATGCTAGATTGTCATAATATTTATATATCCGCCGTTATGCAGAATCAGTCTATTCTGCAGAACAACGTATTTAGGGGTTGAAAATGGAAATGTATGAAATTACTTTATTTAGAAGGCACATGTGGTAATACACAGCTATGCTAGATTGTCATAATATTTATATATCCGCCGTTCTGCAGAATCAATCTATTCTGCAGAACAACGTATTTAGGGGTTGAAAATGGAAATGTATGAAATTACTTTATTTAGAAGGTACATGTGGTAGTAAACAGCCACTCTAGATTGTCATAATATTTATACATCCGCCATTCTGCAGAATCAGTCAATTATGCAGAACAACGTATTTAGGGGATGAAAATGGAAATGTATGAAATTACGTAATGTACGTCGTAGTAAACAAGAAATTGAGCTGGGATTGAATAATTTCTCTACTGGAGTATCATTCTGCAAATTTAGTTCGTTCTGCAGAATAGGTCTGTTCTGCAAATTATCTTTACCCATTTTATTTTGTTTCAAATGATGATGGTTGCTTGTTTCCAATGTTAAAATATATTTTGAGGTATTTTCCAGATGCTACAATTAAAATCTTCAGACTATTCTGCAAAAACACTAGACTTTTAAATACGTGGAGATAGTCAAGTAGATTTAATTATGTACGGAATGATGTAGAATTATCACTGTATATGTATGTTAAAATTATAGGCCAATAGGGAGTTTTGCTTGAAAAGAATCCAGGAGTTTTACAAATTGGCATTGAATAAGATACTAAATTTGCGACCCCCGGGTCATTACACTATGTACTGATTAATATAATAAAAACATACAGTAGAACCTCGGTTAACCGAAATAAAGCGCAGCCGTTTCAGATAACGAGTTTTTCGGTTAACCCATTAACATCTAAAAATAGCCTACATATATACTAAAATGGGTGTGTGGGGGAAATGAATTATTTTGAAACAATGTACATTACATAATATACATAATGTAGTTACAGTTTTTAGATACAGTACAGTATGTACATAAGTTTTCAACTTCTTTGATAGCAGCTAATTTATCCGCAATAGAAATCACAACACGCTTCCGCTTAGATGCCATTTCACAACAATAAGTTTAGTAAAGACACACATAAAAAAAATCTACGTTCCACTCTATTCATTTACGAGCCCCGTGCGAGCTCTCCGTCGCTACAGCCCGCCTGTGGAATGAAGGAGCCGGACAGTAAGTGGGGCTACATAATCATTCGTGGAATTGTTTCGGTTAACCCGAGTTTCGGTTGACCCGAGTTCGGTTAACCGGGGTCTACTGTATTTACTTAGTTTAAAGTCTCGTTCCAAAATATTTTAAACAAACAAGGCATGAAAACATTTAGCATAACTTTTAAATAAACAAACATAAACATTAAATGTAGTTTAATAACCCAGAAAAACAAAACAGAAACCTATTAACATTATGTCAAAAATGTCACGGACATGATTGGTAGAATTCTTCGTAAGAACATGAAGATTTCGTTTTCTCCATATATGAAAATTCGACATTATGTTGAGACAAGTTAAAGACGTCATCCCTCTTCATTCATCAGGGATTTACCAGATTCCACCGACTCATATTTCACATGGCAAAAACAATTAAAACATATAAACATTGTTCTCCGCCAAAGCATACTAGATAATACTGCAGTTTTCAATAATGGATGATTGTGATGGTCCCTTCCGTGTTATTATTATACTCACGGCCCGTGTATTATTTATTATTTAATAATAAGAGATGTGTAATAAAGGTATTATTTAATAGTATTGGAAACATCTTATTTCACTCATAGAATTTGACGTCAAATTTTTATCATTGACATTGTATTATTAGCAGTCCATTGCAATACCAGTAAAAATTTAATATCCTCAATGAATCCTTTCGAATATCACTACAACACTTTACCCTACTTTCGACCTAAATTACTAAATATACTTACGATATAAGTGGTTTAGGTTATCTATGCAAAGAACATGTCTGC
This sequence comes from Harpalus rufipes, assembly GCA_951394225.1. Lineage (NCBI taxonomy): Eukaryota > Metazoa > Arthropoda > Insecta > Coleoptera > Carabidae > Harpalus > Harpalus rufipes. The sequence continues at coordinate 15,656,968 of OX596290.1, read as the reverse complement.
ATAAACAAACGTTTAAATGAAACAGTTCATGTTGACAGTGCGTTGTGCGATAGAAAAAATTATGTTTAGAAATGTATGGACATCTGTGGAATCCGAATACTGCAAGTATAATAATGCAATATTAGTAAATAATTTTGAATTACGATATATTTGCATAAAACTTGTAACATACACTACAATTTGAAATCTATCAAATATCCAACGTATTATTTTTTAATATTTGTAGAGGTTATAGTATGTTAAAATTACTATTTGTATCATAGATGGCACTGTAGTTTAAAGCGTCTTTTACACAATTTTTACCTATAATTGCATGAAATGAATAAAAAATCACGTGTAATTTTTCTTTAAAATTTACTTCCTTATTCCTTTTGTAGATCAATTATTTATTTTTATTGTAGTGAGGTCTTATATTATATAAATTTAACTAAATTTGTTCCTGATGATTTGTTCTGTGTGTGAATATGTAAATCAAGCTTTATACAACGGAGCCATCTATATACCAATTGTAATTGAATTCTAACCTAACCTCTACAAGAAATAATAGAAAGCAGAACAGTTTACCATATTTCTAATGCGGAAATTTTTAAATTGGTTGGTTTTCAAATTTTTGTCTTTTGTTTATATCGCGTCATATATTTCTACAAGTGCTCCGGTAACAATCCATGTAAAAAATTCATCATATTGATATTTATAAATTTCTAAACATAACATACAACTCTATTTTACTGGGAAATTATTCATGTCGTAAGTATATTTTTAGTTAGAAAATAGAATGTGTTATAGTGATATTCAATAAGATCATTTGCGTATTAAATAAACGGTTAAACTTCAGTATAGCCCTAATTCACAATGGATAAGCGTAAGAATCACATACGAGCCCAACCCCAAATGTATTCGTACCCTCTGAAAAAATATATTAACAGCAAGAAGAAATAAATTTTTAGATTACAATAGTTAACACTATATTTGGGCAATTTTTTATTTTATGTATTAATAAAGTGTACTGGATTTAATATGTTATTATCTAAATTTATTTTTTTAACAATAATCTACAGGCAAATATATGACTACAGACGCGTGCTTTTTTTTAGTTCCAACAGTAAATAATACAAAATATTTATGTTAGTATTATTAATAAAACTGAAGGTAAAGGAAACTGACAATAAATTCAATTAATTACTATATTAAATATTTTTTTTAGTAAAATTATTTGCATAGTGATATTTATTAAAGTACCACCTACAATTATATTTAAAAACAAGAATAAATAAACCTCTGGATGCTATTAATACTCCAATTCAACAAATTTTGATATGGTATATTAATAGGGTGTATAACATTAATTAATAACATTGTATTTAAATCCAGTACACTTTATTAATACATAAAAAAATGCCCAAATATAGTCTTAACTATTGTAATCTAAGAATTTATTTTTTATTGCTGTTAATATATTTACTTCAGAGGGTACGAATTCATTTGGGGTTGGGCTCGTAAGTGTCTGCAGTTACAATATGAACAGTAAGATCTTCAAGGATAACTTCCATGAATTTTATGGGCTAAATCCGCTGAAGATGAAGGCTGTTGGGCCTTCGAAACGTCCGACTTTGTAAAAAATCCAAATTAAATACTTTCCAAAAAGGCCGAACAAAGTTTATATCCTAAATAAATATAATTTAATTTCTTCATTTTTCACCTCCTGAAGAGGACACATGAGGTGTCGAAACTGGTAGAGGCGGAAAATAAATTGATTATTTGACTGAACTCCAGTAATTTTCTTCCTTCCAAATATAATTTAGTTTTAAAAAAAATCTTTTGCTAATATTATATCATAATTTCCAGATATGTTTTATCATTTTTAAAGTGTTCCACTGATATTTCTTCCATCGCACTGTAGTCATCAAGTGCTTCATTTCATCCCTTTACATATCATGATGTTTGAATAGGCCACTTGAAGTAGGTGCATTAACTCTTACATAAAGTTTTCGTAGAAGTTTTCTTTACTCAGAAAACCATTTATGTTGTTGAACAAATCTTGACTCGTTTAGTATTTAATCAAGAAGCATGGACACTCAACTACTTCCGGTTAGCGCCGATGCAAAAGACGAATATACAGCGACAATGACAAATTATCAAAACTTTGAAGAAATTTATATTAAAGAAGAACCGCTGGAAGTAATATCCCAAGACTTTGAATTGTATGAAAGTATATTAAAAAAGGAAGAATGTGTAACTGATAATGATGAACAGAGTGACAAAGAATATGAGAATCTAATCACTGGAAATAATGATATTGGGAACACTGAAAATGTTAATTCAAACAGTTTTTGTTGCGATATACGTAATAAGTATTTTTCCCTAAAATCTAATTTGAAAGAACATGAGAAGATTCACAAAGGAAATATGGTTTTTGAATGTAAGAAAATATTTACTATAGTCTACTAGAAAAAAGTCTTCTTGAAATTCATATTAAAGAATATGCTAAAATAAAGAAATATCAGTGCCTCACGTGTAGTGAAACATTTACACAAAAGGACACTTTAAAAACCCATATAACAATTCATAGTGGAGTGAAAGATTATAAATGTACAATTTGCAATAAACAATTTTCACAGAGTGGTACTCTATCCGGATATATGAAAATTCACAATGGAATAAAAAAATATAATTGTACAATATGTAATAAACAATTTACACAAAGTGGTAATCTATTCAGACATACGAAAATTCACAATGGAATAAAAGATTATAATTGTACAATATGTAATAAACAATTTACACAAAATGCTCATTTGAAATATCATATGAAAATACACAGTGAAATAAAAGATTATAAATGTACAATATGTAAGAAACTATTTGCACAAAGTGCCGGTTTATCTTCACATATGAGAATACACAGTGAAATAAAAAACTACAGGTGTACATCATGTAATAAACAATTTACACGAAATTCGAATTTATCTGTACATATGAAAATACATAATGAAAAAAAAAGACTATAAATGTACAATATGTAAGAAATTATTTACACAAAGTGCTCATCTATCCAAACATATGAATATTCACACAACAGTGTAAGTAAGGAATATCATTGTTCTGTGTGTGGAAAGTCGTATAAAAACATGTAAAATGTTATAGCCACAAAAATAATTCCATCTAATGTATTATTGTGTACAGGGTGTTTATTAAACATAGGGCACAAATTGAAGGGATTATTCCCTGGACCATTCTAAGATGATTTTGTCCTTTGATGATTTTTGAAAAGCCGCTTTGTTTCGAAGATACAGGGCGAAAAAAAAATCGACAAAATCAATTTTGATATTTTTCAAATTATTAATCTAGTAACAGCAGGCAAGTTATGTGTCAAATTTGTTGAGACGTTTGGCTGTTTGACGTGTATTTTCTGTCTATTATACTTAAACTTTTGTTAGTGAAGTCCTCTTATCATGAATAGCTATACGAACACCGAGATGACTGACATGCATTTCATTTATGCACTTGCTGATGGCAATTCATTACAAGCTAGGCGGTTGTACATTGATCGATTTTTTCCTATGGGGCCATCTAAAATCATTAGTATATGCTTGTCCATTGGCAAATTTGAAAGATTTAAGACATCGGATAATTGCTGGCTGTAACTCCATAAGAAACGACCCTGATGTTTTTGAAAGAGTTTGGCAATCAATGAGAAGAAGATTGCATTCTTGCATCGTAGCTGGAGGCAGTCATTTTCAACAGTACTTGTAGATTAAGAAACTTTACATGTAATTTTTGGTATTAAATGTTATTGTCGAATTTTTTTTTCGCCCTGTATCTTCCAAACAAAGCGCCTTTTCAAAAATCATCAAAGGACAAAATCATCTTAGAATGGTCCAGGGAATAATCCCTTCAATTTTTGCCCTATGTTTAATAAACACCCTGTAGAGTGAGCCAAAATAAACTACCACACTGCAAATGTAAGTTCTTTAAAAACACTAAAAACAACAAATGTCACTGTAATACAATAAACGGTTTACCCAGAGGCGGTTCCTTCATTAGGTTATTTAGTCAATGACCTCCCAAAAGAAAAGAAAAAAGCAACAGAATAAAAATTATAAAATATTTTGAATTTAATAATTTTTAATAGTCAAAGATCGAAAGTCACAAATTAATTATTGAATGAACCGATAAAACAATTGATAACGGAGACGTAATCCAAGGAAATCGGATAGTTGAACTGGGTTATGTTCTAAATTGGGCGCTTGATCTTCATGATCAACATCGCAAAGTATGTACCGGCGGACGTCTTCGTTTAAAAAATGAAACAAGAAGTGGTCTAATAAGTACTTTATACTTCGAATGTAATATGAGTACTAAAATAATTAAGAAACATGCTGAGAACCCTGCAAAAAAGCCGTCAGTTATTAATACTGTAGTAGTTTGGGGTACAAACACTGCAGGTGAAACTTACAATCACACATCTTATCTTTTAAGTACAATGGATATTCCAATGATGTCCCAGAAAACATTTATAAAAAAAGAATTGTCATTGGGAGAGTTATGGGAAAAGCATCAAATCCAAAATATGATTGAAGCTGGCAAGCGTGAATTTGAAATTGCTCAACTGCAAGAAAAAGTAACCAATGGTATTGCCGATATTTATGTTTGTATTGATGGTGGCTGGAGTAAGCGATCCTATGGACACAACTACAATGCGTTGTCTGGAGTGGCATGTATAATTGGTAAGGAAACAAAATAATTATTTTTTTTTGGGATACGCAATAAATATTGCAGCATATGTGCGATTGTAGCATATAAAAACACAGCAGCGAAGGAACATGTATGCTACAAAAATTGGAATGGTTCATCTGGTGCAATGGAGGCCAATATTATTGTTGAAGGTTTCAACTGTAGCATAGAAATGCATAATCTACGTTACACCGGATTTATGGGGGACGGAGATTCCAGTGTATTTGCTCGCATACGGGAAAATGTTTCGTACGGTAACATTGTGTCGAAAATTGAGTGCCTCAATCACATTATAAAAAATTATACGAAAGCTTGTTGCCAATACCAACCTACCGATGAAAGCGAGAGCTTTATTAAAAAGTAACATTGGACGTCTTACAATGGGCGTAAGAGGTGCCGTACGGTACAATAGTGGCAAATCAACCGATTTATTACGTGAGGATTTGCTAAATGATCCTAATCACGTTTTTGGCGATCACAAAAAATGTAAAAGTTACTTTTGTGACAAGAAAGAAGAACTATCCAAACTAGAATACATGAAAAATAGTGGCATAATGGACTATATTAAAAGCGCACTGCAGAACATCTCGAAGAAAGCAGACAGACATTATTACCGCTAATAATAACATGTGTGAAAGTTATATGAGCCAAGTTGCAAAATTAAATTGCGGAAAACGGCTAAACCTTATACAACGCGGCTCATTTCAACGAAGATGCACATTAGCAGCCTTAGATTATTCAGAAAAGTCCAGGGCTCCATTTAAAAAAAATTATAAATAGAAAACCGAAACATCTAGGTAAATCAAACATTCGCCGGAAATTATGCTTCGGCCAAGGAAACACAAAAAATCTTGTCGAGACTGCTTATGGTCCCAATGCGGAAGATTTTGTTTCGGATACCGAGTTATTTAAATTAGGCGAAGCAGAATTAACAAAAATAAAAATATCCGTGGATGAAATTATAAATATCTCCAAAACATCTGTAGGTCAACACGGATATCCGATATACGATTCATATCGTAAAAATAGATTGACAGCTTCTTTATTTGGAAGAGTATGTAAACGCTTACCTTCAACCTTATGTCATTCGCTCGTAAAGAATTGTTTATATGGTAGTTGTTTCCAAAATACGTATACAAAATATGGACTTGAAAATGAAGCTGTTGCCATCCAAATTTTGAAAGAATTCAAAATGTCGGTGTTCAACCATGTGGTTTGTACATTGATGAAATACATGGGTTTTTGGCAGCTACTCCTGATGGCATTGTTGTCGAAAATGGATACACAGTAGAAGTAAAGTGTGTACTATCCTTAATTTAAAAAAATCTGATGTGGCCAGCACATAACCTCTCGCAGTATATTTTACCTGGCTGTATGCATAAAGCAAAGAATATTTTTATAAATACAAATAATATATTCATATAAATCTATGACGTATAAACTTCTTTATTATTCAATAATAGCATGTCTCAACATAAAGATATTTACCATAAATTATGTTACAATAAATTACAAAGTAGAGTTTACCATATATAAATATTAGGCTGGTAACAGCAATTTTCAATTCGAACAACTTTGTTTACTTTCTCTTCATATTCTTCTAGTAAAAACATTAATTTTGGGCGGTCTAAAATGTATATATCTGGATTGTGCATCTAAATAGATCCAAGTAACACTGACCGACGGTCGACCAAAAAGTGACGTCGATTTCAGATCGAATTTAAGTCATATTCTGCCGTCTAAGCCGACGTCTATACGACGACATTGTGACGTAGATTTTTGGTCTGAAATAGGTCTATTTAGACGTCTAATCAGACGTCTATACGACGACATTGTGACGTTGATTTTTGGTCTGAAATAGGACTATTTAGACGTCTAATCAGACGTCTATACGACGACATTGTGACGTTGATTTTTGGTCTGAAATAGGTCTATTTAGACGTCTAATCAGACGTCTATACGACGACATTGTGACGTTGATTTTTGGTCTGAAATAGGTCTATTTAGACGTCTAATCCGACGTCTATACGACGACATTGTGACGTTGATTTTTGGTCTGAAATAGGTCTATTTAGACGTCTAATCAGACGTCTATACGACGACATTGTGACGTTGATTTTTGGTCTGAAATAGGACTATTTAGACGTCAGATTTGTGGTCGCTATGACGTCTATATGACGACTTTATATGGTCATAATTAGGTCTATTTAAACCTTTTTTCCACGTCTAATTTGACGTCTTTATGACGATTATTTTTACTTTATTATTAATATTATTAAAAATTCATATTTTAAATTTATTTAATTTGGCAATTAATAACACACGAAGGGATATATTATTTTTATTTATATATCAATTCATTATGCAAAAATATATAACAATGTATTGTTTATAAATAAATAAATATTTCATCACGGCATATTACCCATTGCTGGGTGTGCCAATCTGCTTCGTACACAGATATCGGTATATGTATAATATATATATATATATATATATATATATATATATATATATATATATATATATTTATTTAATTATTGTCATTACCAAAATCTACGAATAGAAGCAGATTGGCACACCCAAATATAGGTATGTCGTGGTGATATTTATATTTTATTTATTTAAAACATATTAAATGTTTACATAATTATTAATGCGAAACGGAAACAATTTATATCTGTTATATTTTTTGGTATAAAAATCATGGACATATTAATTTTCAACAATTTAAACAAAACCTAGTTGCTAATACAAAAGCAAATGTATAAATAAAAGGAAATATATAATATAAAAACAAAGATTTATCTATATAGTTTTACGGTTTTACCTGAGCATTTCCTATAGCTCCAAAAATCCCACTTTCCTAAGTTTTCCAAGAATCTTTACATCTTCCCTTTCAAGCTATTCTAGAACGATTGGATTTAAGTAAACCATCGACAAAGAGACATAGTGATTTTTAATACATATTTCGATCTGCTGATCTTGACCAAGTTGCATTTTTTTTTTTTAATGGAAACTTAATTTCTAATTTCTCGTTTGTATAGTTTGGCAGTTGCTGTAATAGAATTTGTTGGTACAAATTCTATTCAAACTGCCGAAATGTTGGCTGCGTAATAAAAATAAAATTTATTGCGCTTGGTCCGAAAATTTGAAATATAAAAAAATGGTTCGGGCAATTAACAATTATTACCAGCAGGCCAATTCTGAATATAAATTATACGAGGTGGAGATTTTAGAATAATTTGATGTCGAAAGAATTATACTTTCATTTTTGTATTTACAACTCTTTTCTAAAATTAAAAGAAATTACAGCAAAATAAAAATAAATCAAATAAAAATTGACATATGCTCAGACTACTGTATATGTATGAACGCACCCTCCGCCATTTTTGTGTTGTGTCATGCCAGCCAGAGATATTTACTGTATAAACATCTCTGTTTCCAGCATTTTAATTACCACGGGAGAATACTGAAAATAACATTTCTTAATGCGAACATTGAAAATTTAATATATTGTAAGTAGATAAAATTGTGCTTATATTGCTTATGACAATTATTTTTTTTATAGATATGGTAAAGACACGAAGCGAAGTGCCATTATGAAGAATATAAAGAAGCAATGGTGAACTAGTTGAAATATGCACCACACAACAACGTGCAAATAAATATGTACATAATTTTTTGTAAATATAAGATGCATTTATTTATTTAATTTGTATTTTTCGTAATATTTTTTTTTAAACACTTTTTATGTTTAATATTTATTGTTGGTATATTGTTTTGCATTAATATTTTTAATATTATATAGTATAAATAAAACTAGAATTACATTATTTATTTTTCCTACCACCATTTATGTTTATACCATAAAATTTACGTCGAAACAATGCCCTAAAATGACGTCGAAACAACGTCTTATAATGACGTCGATACAACGTCTTACAATGACGTCGAAACAACGTCTTATAATGACGTCTAAACAACGTCTTAAAATGACGTCGATACAACGTCCTATAATGACGTCGATACAACGTCTGAAAATGACGTCGATACAACGTCTGAAAATGACGTCTAAACAACGTCTTAAAATGACGTCGTACAGCTCCACGCTGAGACGTCTACAGGACGTCTATGTGACGTGAATTAGGACGTCACAGCGACGTCGATTTTAGGTCATTTGTGTTACTTGGGTTCTTATATATCTTCTTTTACATTTTATTTTTTCATACTTGTTATATCTAAATAACACTAATTCCTTTTAATAAAGTGACGAATAGATTGCACTCCGATTATTCTTATATCGATGTGTAATTTTGTCAATATTTACAACTTACTTGAGAAGAATTTGATAGCTTTTTCGCAATTCAAAGTTACTCTAGTCTACAGTACTGGTGTACATTGTCCCATAATGTTTGAAACAAATTTAAGTCCTTCAACCTAGACTTGTCATCTCCATAATAGTCACAAATCAAGAAATAAGGGATTCTCCAAATACATTTTTCTTTCATTACTCATTATTTCTGACACTGACATTTATCTGTCAGTTACAAATAATTTAAATTTGCAACTATTTTTCATGGCATCCTTTCGGTTGTAAAATTAATTACAACATTATTTTATATATTATATTCCTTTTATATCTAAATCTATTAAATATGTATAAAAATATTTAAATGTATCAGAAAGAGAATTTATTTTTCTTTAATATTATCAAGAAAAATTTTCAAAAAATAATATTTAGAAGATTTTTTTTCAAGAATCTTCTACTTCCGGTTGTCCAATTGTTACCAAAACCTTTTCAGATCTTCCCATGAATGTCCGATTGGGAAATACGTTGTTAAACAAATTTTAAGTCTTATAGTTTTTGAGTAACCGTCCTTCCAACATCCCACACACACACATCCACACACACACACACACACACACACACACACACACAGACATCATCGTAAAAATGTTAAAATCGGATTGTAGGGACCTTAAAACGTGCTTATTCAATAAAATCTGGATATGCGATTTTTAGCATGAATCCAATACCTCTCTTAGCGAGAGGTAAAAATATGTCGTTGGAAGAAGCTGCAGTTGCGAAAAACTTACAATTATTTTTATCAAATCCAAGGTCAACTGCATATTACGAAATCAAATTTTTGTTATTTTATTGTCTTTCTCGATAATAAGTCACCGCTACACGTGGAAATTATTGAAAAAGATGATAATTTCTGGAAGAATAAAATGGAGAATAAATTAGTGTTCTTTTTTACTAAATGTATATTACCAGAAATAATATTGCGACGAATTCCAAAAAGCCTCCAATGTCGTGAGCCGGAAGAAATTGTAGAGGCAACAAAAAAGAAAGAAATATAAATTATGATTGTTTATAATATGATTGTATATTTATGTAAGTGCCTATGTTATGTATATGTCAAAGTTAACAAATAGTTAATCGCATATCAATAAATGGATTTGATAACACAATTTAACAAATATTGTTGTAAATTGAATATAGTTCCACACTTAAATCTATTGAACCTGTATCTTCTTTCGATATATAACTAGAATACATGGTATAAAAAATTATCACTACGTATATACACAATTGAAAAGGTAGGTATAAATACAATACTAGAATATAAATTTTTCTTTATTAATACATAAATAGAGAAATTTTGAAACTATTTTAAAATATGAAATAAATATTAGTTTTCTGATATATTAAACATAATGTTGTAAGACGAAATTTACTCCTTCGTTGCGGAATTTAATTCTGAATTCAGTGGTATAATAATTTTATATCCTTACATAACGATTTTTTTGAGAAAAATGCATGTAAATTTTTATCTTAATTTGATTAAAATATGGCTATAATAAGGGTGCCATGCATGGAAAAAATGAATACGTGTTAATTTTTTACATAGAAATAGAATGCCATGAAAGAAATACGTGAATATTTCGTTCGCGTTGACATATATAATAAATTAAAAGAACAAAATATTCACTACTTTCTGTCAGGACACTCTATTTCTATGTAAAAAAATTAACTCGTATTTTAAACAAATTAATATAAATCTTTGCATGCATTTTCTTCAAAAAAATCGTTATGTAAGGATATGAAAATATTATACTGTAACGTTTATTTATATGGGTAAAGTCATTGAATAAATAATCTACTACAAGAACGGCAAAGTAAGCCAAATATTCCGTAACGTTGAAAATGTACCGAACGCAGCAGAGCCATCAGCCATTCGATACATGAACTACTGAAAACAATGATAAGTGGAGTAAACTGAAAACTGTATTATCGATATTCATTTAGCAAATAATGGAAAAAAGTTTTGATATATAGTATTAGAAAGAGACAACTAATCTACTAACGTATTAGATCTGTGTCAAGTCAAAAAAATTCTTCAGCCGAGAAAATGCGACCGGTTGTAAAAAATGAGCGAAGTTAGTGTAAAAAAATATTGTTCTGTCAATATATTTAAATTGTAACCATCTTTTTAATATAAAAATGGCATCATTCCATAGTTTAGTTAATAGTTAATTAGTATACCGCTAAATGAAACAAATTTCAATAAAGAATTAAATAAAATGATAATAATAATTTTTATAAGACATCAATGGCAAGGTTCAGCTATAGGCTGGTCTCCCACCTAACCATACGAATCATTACACAATAATGCCACTTAATTATTATTTTTCACAATGTAAAAGTAATACAAATAAATCATTCAATAAATGAACTACTAATCTTTATATGTAAATTGTAAAACAATATGCCAAATAATCAAATAAGATTAATTGTTTGCATAATACACAGATATTACCTACGCAAACAAATTTTTGATTCAAGTCTTAAACATGCTAGGGATAAGTTTTTTAAATCACATAGTGCCAAATAAGAAAAAGAACCTTTTAATTTTGATTTTCTATAAGCTGGAAGGTGCAATATATTAATCATCGAATGTAACACACTCTTTGCGTTTAGCAATTGGCTTTACACAAATTTCCAAAAGCAATGATTATAAAGAAAATATTATTTTCAACATGCTCCACAATAAAACAAAGAATTCACTACTAATAATTTTATACATATCAGTGATGCTATAAACACCGCAAAAATTATGTTTATAGATGCTCCGTTCCTAGAAATGCTGATCCCGGATTTAAAACAATATTTCAACCCATATAAATAAACAATAGTTCAACCTTGCTACTCAGGCTCAGGAGTCCGCCGTCATAGGGTAGATACGATGTGTGTGTGTATCGTTCACGGGCGACACCGACACTTGGTTGGGGGTGAAACGGCGAGCAAAACATTCTATATATTCCAATACGACTTATTTTTTTAATTAATTGTTTTAATGGGGCCTCGTGGCCGTGTGCCTGAGTGTCCGGTCGCGACTCTGGGGATCCGGGTTCGATCCCGACCGACGCCAAAAATTACATGGAATTTTAATGGCACAAAATTGACCCCTGTGATGCACTCTCCACTCCAGCTATGAGTGCCCGTGAGGTGACGCCTGGTAAGCGCCCGCACGGTACAAATATTCCATCATTACCGATATCTGTACAAAGCAGATTGGCACACCCAGCAATGGGTAATATGCCATGATGAAATATTTTTTTTATTTATAATTTATTTGTGATACGTACACAATATACAAAGTAACAACTGGGGGCAGACAGACAAATATTCATTGTCGTCCTCAGCATTGCATTTAATATGGAGCATATACGACTTATACAATAGTATACATTGTAATTATATATTATGTCTATAGTTAACTCATGTGCATCAATACTTGATACACAAAATGCTCTGCTCTGCTATTCTGCGGCCAGCTTACCTACTTTATTTACAAACTTTTATATCGCTATTCGCTACTGCTACAAAATAAATAAATTCATATATATTTACTTTTCTAACCCAATATATAAACTAAAATTTTGGACAGACAAAAATGCAAAGAAATAAAACCAACACCACCCGCAAGAAAAAATATATTTTCCATGTATGAAAGCTCATCTTCGCCGGAAATTACACCAAGAAAACGAAAACTGCTAAAGAAAATAGAGAAACAGTCTTTTTCATTAGCCAAAAAGCGAGCACAAAAGAGTGTTTTATTCCGAAATGGTTCGTTTCCGGACATGGGAATATTAGGATTATTTTCTTGTTTTGGTTTGATTAATATATTTTCCAAATTTAGTCCCCTATTTTTCGAACACCCTGTATATCTTAAGAAAAAATATATTATAAATCCCCCTCATTGTTCAAATATATGCGTGATAAATCAAAATTACTTTTACCATCTCCACGAACAATTAGAAAATGGTTAAAAGTGAACCATACAGGAACTGGATTGGAAACATCTCTTTTCAAAAAATTTGAGTTGAAAGTCAGAGTTATGGAAGTTCAGGAGAAAAACTGTGTTCTTCTATTTGATGAACTTACATTAAAATATGACACTCAACGTGATTTAATAGAAAGGCCCTTAAGTGTGACTGTATTCTTCTTAAATTTTTCTGTTGGCCTTGGAAATACTAAAATTGCACAGATTTCTTGGCAGTTATAATAATTTAATTTAAAAAGTTATATCAATTTAGTACTTCAATTCTTTTTGTTAAATCCGAAATTTCAAGTTTATACTAGAGGTTTTAATTTGAAAAGTAGCAAAATATGTTATTTTGAAAATGTGTTTTTGATATAAATTTGTAATAAATTATAAAAAATTGAACTGTTTGTTAATTGTTACAATTTTATTGTTAAATTAATAATAAATTAACAATCATTACAAAATTTAGAATTTAATTTTAATTTGTAATTACAATTAATTTTTCTGAATAACAACCTACTTTTCAAATTAAAGAGGTACCTTTGAGAATTGAAAGTACGTATTAAAAAAAAACTTTTAAAAATATCTTTTTGTAGTACTGAAATTAGAGATATTTATTTTAAATTGAAAACAGGAACGTCATCATTTTAGCCAAGCCATCTTCTATATTATAAAAATGATATAATGTACATATTTTTTAATTATTCCGAGGCAGGTAAAAATTTCTATGAAGAGTAAATTTTTTTTGTTAAAGTAATAATTGATTTTTGACGCAACTATACCGAATATTATATTTGCACAGACCGGCAAAATTAGGGGCATGCCAAAAAAGCTATGTATTTAAAAAAGTATGAACCCTCTGTCTTTCATATTTTTATTGGTAATTCTACATCTACAACAAATAAAAAATGACGATATAACACCTAAATATAGCCACTTAATAAAGATTGATTTATCGGTCTCTAGTTTTATTAAATATGGATGTTTAATTCATGTTCACTGTAGATCAAGGGTTAACAATAATTTCTGATTTTGTCTTCAATTCGAAGTAGAAAATATTTCTTTAAAAAAATGAAAAAATATTATTTTTAAGTAATAATTTGTGCATAATGGAAAATTCAGTTTTTTAATTAAAATATTTTTTTTTATTATTTATATATTATGAATTATTACTAATAAATAATAATTTTCTACTTTTTAAATTTTATTTTTTTACTTTAAATGCTAAGAATTGAAAAGGAAACAAAAGCAGAAATCATTGTTAATCCTTTATCTCCAATGAACACGGATTAAACACCCATATTTAATAAAACTAAAGACCGATCAATATTTAACATCTCGATAAATTATAATTATTTTTTATTAGGTGGCTATATTTAGGTGTTATATCGTCATTTGTTATTTGTTGTAAATGTAGAAATACCAACACAAATATGAATGACATTTTTTTAAATACATTGCTTTTTTGGCGTTCCCCTAATTTTGCCGGTGTTTGTACCTACATTTCAAATTACTATTAATTTTATTCACTTATTTGTAATGAAAAAAATAAAATAAAAATACTGTCTTTCATATGAGGTCACAAAACTTATTTCCTTCTCCAATATTCCTCTCAGTTTAAAACACACCGTTCTTACTGTTTATGGACCCGTTTAGTGTGATGTCACGAAGGTTTCCAAACAAGAAAATGGCGTCCTCGTTACTAAGGCGGTTGCTATGCTACTTCAGGATTTGACGTATGAGACATAACATAACCTATAAGTTGTAGAGTTTGTTTGATATTGAAATGGCTCAGAAACATGTAATAAAAGTTTTCTTCTATTGTAAATTATTTTATAGACGATAGAAAATTAATAGAACGTGGTGAAAATGCGGTCGAAAGTGGTGATGTAGTCAGTATGACATATAATGATAATTTTAAAATAATAACAAGCACTGTGAATGCCAGTATGAGAGATCGAACGTACAAAGTTGAGGTATGTAAAATAATTTCATATAAATATTGCTCATTGTGACTGAAAATTCATTGCATATAATTTATTTGCAGATTAGTATTACATTTACATCCTTGCGGATATTTGGGAGCCAGTCCCGACGGATTGGTAGGCGAGGACGCAATTTTGGAAGTGAAATGCCCTATAAATTCAGAAACACCGACATAAGGGTCGCACTGAAATGTGATCATTCTTAAATTTGTAAATACGATGTGGATAAGAAAGAATTCGTATTAAATAAACATTAATACTACCACCAAATGCAGGGACAGCTTCATATAATAGAGAAATCATTGTGTTTTTTAGTTATTTGGACTCCGAACTGCACTATAATTATTATATTTATTAAAATAATGTATATTTTTAAAACAATAAATAAAATTTTCTATTAACAATATACATGTAATTTGTATAAACTTACTGACTACCTATTTACTTTATAATACATTTCAATTTCTTTGATTAATGGGTATAGAAAATTAGTCAATGCTTGAAAATTTTTAGTTGAAATTGGGGTAAAGTTATGAGGAATAATATTTAAAATTTGAAAGGCTTTTATCTTTCTTATTGCTCTTTCCACGTGAACTCTTGCACGAGCAATGTTTCTAGTAACAGCAGCTTGCTCCGGCGTGAATTGCATTTCCATTAGAAATGGTGGAATATTTAAAGTTACCCCGGGCGGCAATACATTTGTTATTAAGAACACTTTGTTAGCTTTGATTAGATCTCCAGTTTCAAATAATTTTAAAATTCCACAATTTTCAACAATTTTTTTATCAGACATTGATCCTGAGTATAGTTTACTAACGTAGGTCACAACCCCATTTGGCGCTACGCCAATTAAACCCTTTAAAGAGCCTAAAATTCTAAGAAAGGGAAAATTCCCACCACTGTAGTTTCGCGGTCAGTTTTAAATAACATAGCAACGGTTACCAAGGTGGCAGCCATTTTCTTGTTTGGAAACCTGGCCTACGTCATCACTAAACGGGTCTATACAAAACAGAAAACAGACATAGCATGCTTCTCCTTCCTACCACATTATATTGCCTGCTCTCTCTTCTTCAATGATAGTTAATACACAGTATAGAAAACAAACAGTAGGGACACTCTCGAATCAAATTTTTACTGCGCATTTTGCTGCGCATAATTAAAGGTATTCCTAAAACATGGCGGAAAAATTAGCCGTAGAAATAATAAATATTCTGGGGGCTTCTGTTATTGAAAATTTGAATAACGAACAGTAAAAAAAATAAACAATTACAAAATAATAAACTAGGAGATACGCTTATATTTTAATAATAATAATCTATATTTGTTGACCCTATTTTTAATTGCAATACGCAAGCGGATTTGTAAATAATTTCAACGGCGCTTATGTTCCCACTTGTCAAACTGTGGTCAAACGCATGTGTCAAAGTTAGAACAGAGACCTCGCTTGTGCTTTTGTTTATCTTCGTTGTTTTTGTGTATTCTTTGGAATATTATCTTTTATTTCTTTTAAAACCAGTCTTTTTGAAGACTAAAATCAGTTTTCCAGTGTCGTTCGTTGTTTTTGTATTCTTTGGAATATTATCTTTTGTTTCTTTTAAAACCAGTCTTTCGCAAGACTGAAATCAGTTTTCAACTATCGTTCGTTTGTATTTTATCATGTTGAAACAGAAAAAAGGTGGAAATTCATGTGCAATGAAATATTGTACTAATCCATAAATTAAATTATATGAAAGGGTTAGATTGTTTCATACTTTAAAATATATAAATAGAAATTTTAAGTCAACGAAAGGCCAAAAAAAAAATTATTATATTGTCATAATTAGTATTTATAGTAATTTTTATCTTTTTAACTACATTTTTTGTATTTTTATATAATATATTACAATTTCTTAATGATGTGTATGTATTATTTTACTCCTTTATTTATTATTTTACACAAGAAAGACTATTTTTTTTTTATTTCAAGGGGAATTAACAAGTTTATTGCTTTAAAATTACTAATAAGAAGTAGTTTCATATTATAACTGTCATTCTTTCACATTTGAATTTGGCGCTGAAAGGTATTCCTAAAACATGGCCGCTTCTTCAAATTTGCTACCGAAACATCAAAGGTGCCGACGCTAAGTGTCCCTACTGTTTGTTTCCTATACTGTGATATAAGTGTACACTGTACAGCACAGCTGTTGCTGTTTAGTTCGGTTCGGCGTTGAAAACCGCACTGTGTTAACCTCTCTTGTAACTACTACAAATTATTTGTTTGTAAATAAATATTTTGTAGATATTGTTTAGTGAAAGTGATTAGAGAATATATTAAACATGAGTTCCATGATAGATTTGTGCTTTATGTGCTCAAATGATGACAAATGCAACATTGTGGACAACAAAATTGTTACTAAAGTGAAATATCTTATGCCTGAAATTGTAAGTAACTTTATACATTTTACTTTTCTTTAAAGGAATTAAAGGTTTTGAATAACTTTGAAACTTATATTGATATACGAAGTTATATAAAGAAAATAACCTCATAAATTACAAACGTCACATTTAAAATCCTACTCTTCTCTAGAAAACAGAAAGTTGTACTTAAAAATAACTTTTTCATAGATTTTATGAAAAGCTGGTAGTACTTATTATTGACTGATTGGTCTATAAATTAATAATAATATTTTTTCCACCCTTACTACTTTTAACACTTCAGTGCCTATGGAATAATTGCATCTGCTGATTAAATGTTTATATGTACAATGTGTTTTAAAGAGTAATGAATGAATGAGCAGGCGTGATATAGTAGTAACATTGAATAAATAATCTACTACAAGAACGGCAATGCAAGCTACCTAATCGTCACGTCTCATTTTAACCATAACATGCTGCCACTAGCGGTGACTTATTAACCACAGTATAGGAAACAAACAGTAGGGACACTTAGCGTCGGCACCTTTGATGTTTCGGTAGCAAATTTGAAGAAGCGGCCATGTTTTAGGAATACCTTTCAGCGCCAAATTCAAATGTGAAAGAATGACAGTTATAATATGAAACTACTTCTTATTAGTAATTTTAAAGCAATAAACTTGTTAATTCCCCTTGAAATAAAAAAAAAATAGTCTTTCTTGTGTAAAATAATAAATAAAGGAGTAAAATAATACATACACATCATTAAGAAATTGTAATATATTATATAAAAATACAAAAAATGTAGTTAACAAGATAAAAATTACTATAAATACTAATTATGACAATATAATAATTTTTTTTTGGCCTTTCGTTGACTTAAAATTTCTATTTATATATTTTAAAGTATGAAACAATCTAACCCTTTCATATAATTTAATTTATGAATTAGTACAATATTTCATTGCACATGAATTTCCACCTTTTTTCTGTTTCAACATGATAAAATACAAACGAACGATAGTTGAAAACTGATTTCAGTCTTGCGAAAGACTGGTTTTAAAAGAAACAAAAGATAATATTCCAAAGAATACAAAAACAACGAACGACACTGGAAAACTGATTTTAGTCTTCAAAAAGACTGGTTTTAAAAGAAATAAAAGATAATATTCCAAAGAATACACAAAAACAACGAAGATAAACAAAAGCACAAGCGAGGTCTCTGTTCTAACTTTGACACATGCGTTTGACCACAGTTTGACAAGTGGGAACATAAGCGCCGTTGAAATTATTTACAAATCCGCTTGCGTATTGCAATTAAAAATAGGGTCAACAAATATAGATTATTATTATTAAAATATAAGCGAATCTCCTAGTTTATTATTTTGTAATTGTTTATTTTTTTTACTGTTCGTTATTCAAATTTTCAATAACAGAAGCCCCCAGAATATTTATTATTTCTACGGCTAATTTTTCCGCCATGTTTTAGGAATACCTTTAATTATGCGCAGCAAAATGCGCAGTAAAAATTTGATTCGAGAGTGTCCCTACTGTTTGTTTCCTATACTGTGCTTGTATAGTTCACGTTTGAACCGCTTGCAGTGCCATCTCATGAATACTCTATCCAGTTATATATTGAATGCTCAAGTGTATGAAAGGTTTCAGACAATGGTTCATTTTGAAAAATATATGATTTTTGAACTTTCATTGTCTTTATTTTTGATTTACACAACGTTTCGAATGAAGATATTACCAATGGTAGGGTCAGAGTGTACGAAAATGGGAGGAGCAGGCAGTGGTGATATAGCCATATACTTTCTAGAAATAAGTAATAAAATTTATTCACTTTAGAAGGCGCGCGCTAGCACAAAGTACTCATAATTGAAGAATCCGGTATTAAAAGTGACAGATATTTTGTTATTTGGATTCTTCTTTTAAAAAAAATGCTTTTTTATATTAGGTAAATTCAAAAGTGTAAGTAGTCTTTATAGTTTAACAAAAGATGAAAAAAGAAAAAAGTAATAAAATTTAGGTCCAAATACAAAACAAATATTTGTAGATCATTTTGAGAAAAATGAATTTTGATAAAAATTATAATAAATAACATTGTTTCATGTGGATTCGACTTTAATTGTAGTTTTAGGTCAGAAACACAATAAAAAATCTGTTGTGGCCAGCACAATACCTCTCGCCATTTTCATTTTATGTTGCATAGGGCGCGAGCAGTTATGTAACTTTGTTGGCCTTGGCAAGCAGATATGGGGTCCGTGTCAGAATGAGAGCTAGTAATATACATAGGTGTCAAGTATCATAAGTTTTCATCCGAAACATTATGATTTTCCAAATCCATGTGGATTATTTTCCTCGACAATGGATGACAAATAAACATCAAAATATTTTGAATGAAAAATTATGACATATGACAATTGTGACATCTATGTAAATAACTACTAGCCGTCATTCTGACACGGATCCTCATATCTGCTTGCTAAGGCCAACAAAGTCACATGACTGCTCGCGCCCTATAAGTAACGAATTTAACATTTCTTGTATACACACAAATAATTGAAATTGTTTCTCTTCTTTCGTTCTATGAGAAATTTTATCGTATTATTCTAATATGTTCAAAATTCTTCAAATTCACTGATGGTATTAGCAGTATTTCTTAAGGATATATGTAATATTAACATACCTGTATTTTAAAAACATATTAAATTAAAACAATAATATATATGTTAACATAACATTATCGGTGATATCAACGCGGTAATTATTGCGGAGTGCTGATACTGCAGGAGTCAGCACTCTAGCAGGTGGAGGTGTCCGTCATCGTTCGTACGGCGTCGGAGGCGATCGTCCTGCAGCCGATGCCAAACAATGGCATCTTGCATTATTGTAAACTAAGCATAATATAATAAGTTGTTATCAGAGTGTAGCAGTAGTAGATTGCATTTCAGAATGAATACACGTTATAATACCTGATTTTAAATCTATTTTCCTTATTTACCCGAATTAATAAACAATAGTTATCATCAGAAGTGGGATTCGTGATTTGCGCGATTTAATGAAAATTGAAATTTGAATTGTGTGTAGTGAAAACTAAATAATTGTGTGTGTATCAATCTGAAAATGGCGGATGAACAATCTAATCATACAGAGGTTGCGGCGGAAGATGTAGATGAGGAATTATCGCCGACCACCTCTCCTACAAAACGAGCACGAGTAACTTGGCAGGAAACTCTAGTATCCCTTGTTGCAACCCAACAAGAACAAATTTTACAATTGTCACGACAATCCAATATGGCTGCTGGACCAACGCCTAGCGCCACGTCATCAAACTCGTCGGCAATTGCGTCATTCCGTTTAGCAGAGTTTAATCCGGATACAAGTGACTACGCTATAGAAGAATGGCTAAATATTGCTACAAAACTGAAGGAAGAATTACAGGCAGGTGATGCGCTTATGATAGCAAAAGCTGGGGAAGCACTCAAGGGTCGATCTCATCGTTACTACTGTGATTGGCGACCGGTAAGTCGTACTTGGAATGAATTTTGTACAGATTTAATTGTCGCTTTCCCTGATCGGGAAACGCCGGGCGTAAGAGCTTTTATTGCAGCTACTCTAAGGAGTCGCGACTGTGACTCACTAAGCGACTACGGCATACAAAAGCTCCGCGCAATCCAGCGTTTCTGTAGTAATTTACCCTGGCATACAATTGTTAGTATGGTGGAATATGGTCTAGATCATTCTGAAGCGCAAGCCGCCATTCGTATTCAGCAACCAAGTGCTGATCGGGAACTTTTGAAATTATTAAGCGAATTTGATGCACGCCGCCGAAAGAATTATTCAACCCAAAGGCCGTATAACACCGATACTGCCCGTAGTCGACTGAATGTTAATGATAATCTAAAGCGACGGGACATATCCACTCTCAAAGGGAAATGTTTTCGTTGCGGACAGAGAGGTCATCAACAACAACAATGTCATTCTTCACAGAAAGACAAAAACGAGCCTACGAAAATTGAAACAGACATGAACAAACGTAATGAAAAGTCATCGATACCAACTTGCACTCATTGTAAAAAAATAGGTCACACAGAAAAGAATTGTTGGTATAAAAATGGAAAACCAAAGAAAATTATGCTTATCAAACGAGGTCGAAGTCTAGCTACTTCACCAGTCGCAACAGTTTTATGTAACAATAAAGCTTTAAGTTTCACGTATATTCTTGATACTGGTGCCGATATATCAGTTTTAAGTGAAGACGCCGCTAAAAGACTCGGTGTTAAAATAAAGGCAAGCCAACGGGCACTGTTTGGCCTCGGAGGAAATTCTGTTTGTAGTCTTGGTAGTTGCACTGTTGTAGCGATTTTACCAAACGTGACAATAGAAGTTTTATTTACAGTAATACCTACGGCAGCAATTCCCATTACTGATGCTTTAATCGGCTGGGATGTTATTGGGAGTCAGCATTTAAGTATCAAGAAAGATAACAACGGAATAGAACTGTATTACGACCTTACCCACGTACCAAAAGTGATGACGAACACGGTCATAGATATCAGTAATCTAAATAAAATGAAAGTGACAGGAATGGACGAGCCCAATTTGATGAGAATAAAATTGTTGTTATCAACTTGTGAAAAAAGAACACCTAACCATATTTTAACAGGTAAACTCACTATCAGACTAAAAGATAACACCCCAGTTGCGTATCGACCAAGACGTTTGGTTTTTTCTGAACGGATAAAAGTACAAGAAATTGTTAATGATTTATTACAAACTGGAATCATTCGTGAAAGCCATTCGGAGTATGCCAGTCCCATCGTTCTTGTTAAAAAGAAAAATGGTGACCTGCGGATGTGTGTCGACTACCGTGATGTGAACACCAAAGTTATTAAGGAACGCTATCCATTACCCTTAATACATGATCAAATTGACCAACTGTGTGAAGCATGATACTTCACTATTTTAGATATGAAAAATGGTTTTCATCAAATGGAAATAGATGAAGATTCAAAACATGTCACCGCCTTTATAACTCCAGATGGTTTGTATGAGTACAACCGCATGCCTTTTTGTTATGTAAATGCGCCAGCTGTATATCAGCGAGCTATAGACAAAGCGTTGGGCGAATTGAAAGGAAAATGTGCTCTCGTCTACATGGACGATGTAATTGTGCCATCTAAGACAATAGAGGAGGGAATGCAAAATTTGGAAAAGGTTTTAATAGCTTTATCTACAGCAGGTTTCCGCCTAAACCATAATAAGTGTTCTTTCTTCTCTATCGAGACTGAATATCTTGGCGTTGTTATAAGTGGCGGCACGGTACGCCCCAGTCCCCGAAAAGTGGCTGCTTTGACCGAAACACCCCCATCCAACCGACGTAAAAAGTGTACGTCAATTTATGGGACTTGCAAGCTATTTTCGTCGCTTCATTGAAAGCTTCTCTATGATCACGGCCCCTGTTACGGCTCTGTTAAAGAAAAATGCTACGTTTGCATGGTCCGAAGAGTGTGAAAATGCTAGACAATTAATTATTAGTAAGCTAACCAACAAACCATTATTAAAAATTTTCAATCCAAAATTTAAAACTGAACTACATACAGATGCCAGCTCCATTGGTATTGGAGCAGCATTGTTACAAATAGAGGAAGGCGTAGTGCATCCAGTCGCATATTTTAGCAGACGTACCATAATATGTGAATCAAAATATCATTCTTACGATTTAGAGACGTTAGCGATCGTCGAAGCAGTCGAACATTTCCGTGTCTACTTGTATGGATTGCATTTCACTATATTCACAGACTGCAATTCGGTTCGAGCAACCGCTCTGAAGAAAAATTTACACCCACGAGTTGCACGTTGGTGGATAAAATTGCAGGATTACGATTTTTCAATTGAGTATAGACCAGACAACAAAATGTCACACGTAGATTATCTTAGTCGGAACCCTGTTGACACAGTGTATATAGTGAAGAGTGCACAGCGATCTAGCTCTTCGTCAACTGAAACATTAGCAAATTTTCAGAAAAATGACAATTTTTGTCAAAAAGTTATTCAAAATCCTGCTGATTATGGAGATTACACGATACATGATGGTATTGTAGTAACAAACAGTGAAACACCGAAATGTTTTGTGCCTATTGCTGCTCGATTACATACAATGCAGTTATATCATGATAAATCTTCACACATAGGTTGGGAAAAATGCATTAATAAAATGCGTGAGGACTTACATTGGCCGAAAATGGGCCAGTGTCTAAAAAAATACATTAGGAACTGCAGAGCTTGTGTGTTAGGAAAATCACATACTGGTCGACGTAGCGGTCTTTGGCAAAAAGGCGAAAAGCCGAAAAACGTATTAGACACTTGGCACATAGACCACGCGGGTCCACTAGTTAAGTCGCGGGGATGTACACAAATCTTAGTGATAGTAGACGGATTCTCAAAATACTGCAATTTCAAACCATTAAAAAAGAAAACTACAGAAGGCACAATATTAGCACTATCAGAAGTATTTGAAGAAATGGGAAGGCCACGGCGTATCATTGCTGATAGGGCAGCAGCATTTACTTCCATTGTATTTAAAAAAAATTCTAAGCGAGCAAAATGTGGCACTGCATCATATTGCAACAGGAATGCCACGGGGCAATGGACAAGTTGAACGTGTCATGCGCACACTATTTAATCTGTTAAGAGCAACCCTGACAGATGAAAACGAAAAAAATTGGGTGACAGCAGTAGCAAACATCCAAAATAATGTGAATTCTACAATACATTCCTCAACTGGTTTCGCACCTGCGGTATTACATTTCGGAAGAAATTACAGGTTACAGGCAACTCAGAAATTTTTGGGCGATACGGTGATAAACAAATGTATCATTGACCCTG
Source organism: Harpalus rufipes (assembly GCA_951394225.1). Taxonomy (NCBI): domain Eukaryota; kingdom Metazoa; phylum Arthropoda; class Insecta; order Coleoptera; family Carabidae; genus Harpalus; species Harpalus rufipes. The sequence continues at coordinate 15,632,628 of OX596290.1, read as the reverse complement.
ATAAAGCTGTGACTCAGACGCAAGCACGCATTGAAAGCGAGCGAGCACAAAAATTTAATCTCTCTCGCTGTGCTGCAAAACTATTTTCCGAAGAAAGAGAAACATGATACAGTAGCGGCTCATGAGCAGCTTCGACCATGGCCTAGGTCAATGTAATCACATGAAGCTGTGAGTATTTACTTATTAAATGGCAGCGAACCTGCACAAAATCATTATAATTTTTGCATGCAATTTATAACTTCCGTGCGTGTTTGAAGCACAGATCGGAATTAGGTTAATTTCAAAATTTTGTTAAAAGTGGCATCCCCACTATAAAAAAAATAAAATAAAAAAAAGGCGGCATTCCCGCTAAAGACTGAAAAAGCGGCATTCCCGCTAAAAATTGAAAAAGCGGCAATCCCGCTAAAAATTGAAAAAGCGGCATTCCCGCTAAAAAACTGAAAAAGGCGGCATTCCCGCTAAAGACTGAAAAAGCGACATTCCCGCTAAAAAACTGAAAAAGCGGCATTCCCGCTAAAAAACTGAAAAAGCGGCATTCCCGCTAAAAATTGAAAAAGCGGCATTCCCGCTAAAAATTGAAAAAGCGGCATTCCCGCTAAAAAAACTGAAAAAGCGGCATTCCCGCTAAAAACTGAAAAGCGGCAATCCCGCTAAAAACTAAGAAAGCGGCAATCCCGCTGAACCAAAAATAAAAAAAAAAGTTAAGAAAAACTACGTAATTAAAAAGAAAGGGGTGGCGATCCCGCCAAGAATAAGAGGGAATAACTAACAGTGTAAAAAAAAAACATAACTAAATTGTTGTTTGTGTTTTGCAGTTGTGTATTTGAGGTACGAGGACGTACTACTTGCAGAATGGCCGTGTTAACATAACATTATCGGTGATATCAACGCGGTAATTATTGCGGAGTGCTGATACTGCAGGAGTCAGCACTCTAGCAGGTGGAGGTGTCCGTCATCGTTCGTACGGCGTCGGAGGCGATCGTCCTGCAGCCGATGCCAAACAATGGCATCTTGCATTATTGTAAACTAAGCATAATATAATAAGTTGTTATCAGAGTGTAGCAGTAGTAGATTGCATTTGAGAATGAATACACGTTATAATACCTGATTTTAAATCTATTTTCCTTATTTACCCGAATTAATAAACAATAGTTATCATATATATTAAATGTACTCATACCTCCCAGAAAAATCTGACACTGACATTTTGCATTTATATGTCAATTACAAAAAATTGAATATCGCAACTGTTTTTCGGGCAACGAGATTTATTACAACAGATTATTCTATATTATTATATACTATATCTCCAAACCTATACGAGATATAATAAAAAAATTAAATGTGTCAGATTGAGAATTTAATTATCTTTAATATTTGTTTACTACAAATATTTTTTTTTAGGAACTACTACTTCCGGTTGTCCAATTGTTACCAGAACTTATTCAACTCTTCCCATTACTGTTAGATTGAGGAATTCGTAGTTATATAGGTGTTTAGTCTTATAGAATTTGAGAAATATCGTGTCTCCAACAACCTCACACACACACTTCCAGACACACACACAGACATCATTGTAAAAATGTTAAAATCGGATTCTATGGACCTTAAATCGTGCTTATTCAATGAAATCTGGATATGCGATTTTTAGTATGAATCCAATACCTCTCTTAGCGAGAGGTAAAAATCTAAGTGAAACAAATAAATATTTCATCACGGCATATTACCCATTTCTGGGTGTGTCAATCTGCTTCATGCTTTCAGGCGTCACCTCACGGGCACTCATTGCTGGGGTGGAGAGTGCGCAACAGGGGTCAATTTTGTGCCATTAAAATTCGATGTAATGGCGTCGGTCGGGATCGAACCCGGGTCCTCAGATTCGCAACGAGACACTCAGGCACACGGCCACGAGACCTCAAAAAAATCTCATGTGACCAATATAGTACCTCCCGCCATTTAATTTTTATTAATTTCAACCTATGATGTTTCGTGGCCGCGTGCCTGGTCGCGAACTGGAATCGATCCCGAACACCGCTAAATATTTCGAATTTTAAATGGCACAAAATTGAACCCTGTGGTGCATTCTTTACGCCAGCAATGAGTGTCCGTGAGGTGACGCTTGGTAAACGCCCGCACGATACAAATATGTCATTATTATTACTGAAATCTGTGTACAAAGCAGATTAGCACACCCAACAATGGGTAATATGCCCTGACAATATATTTATTTATTTTTTTATTTAAATACATACCTGCATATTTACCAGCTGAAAACTATATCAAGTTCCTTTCCATATAACTATGTATTGTTCTATTTACAATTATCTTTTTAAAACGTTACTATTATGAATTTGAAATGATTATTATTTTTGCAGTGACATTTATTTGTCAGTTACATACATTTGAATTGAACTGTGTAACAAACAATGCATGTAGTTGTGTTTAAAGCATAGGCTCCGGGATATAATTTTTATATTATTATTTTATAAATTTATCCAGAAAATATATAGAAAAACTATTAATATAAGTGTATAGAAAATTCAATAATCTATAATTTGTATAATAATCTAAATCGCGAAAAAATGACATTTGAAGGTATTTTTGGAAGAAAAACTATTTTGATCTTCAGGTAAAGTGCGATTTCCGGTTATCCGATTTGTACCAAAATCTAACGACATCTTTCCATATTAGAATAGGATCGAAATACAAGGTTTCAAAATTTTTCGAACGATAGTATTTGAGTTAGAATGTCCAGAAGATACATTGTAACGCTATTTTGGGGATAGCAGTCAGAAAGTTGGCGTGAGATTGCTCGGGCGCCAACGGTCGGATAGCAGGTTTGGAGATAGGGTGAAATATGAAGAACACAATTACAATAAAAGGTACAAGACAACTTTATTGTATGATAATTCGCTGTACAAAAGAGTATGGTGGTCGCTGATGGGTACAATAAAATGCTGGGTGTGCGAATTAGACAATTTACTGGTTTTCGGAAAAACGACACCGGGCGTCGCGACGGCGGTGATGTCGGTGTATGAACGGTAGATGCACGGGTATCCAAAAATGAAGATGGAAATGTGTTCGGACGGTTTCGGTGTGATTGATGCTAGGCGTCGTGACGGCGGTGACGGTGGCAGACAAACGGTAGGTACGGTGATCTTAAGGATCTGTCTAGGAATGTATTCGGATGGTTTTGGTGTAACCGACGTCAGGCGTCGCGACGCTGACGTCGCGTTGGTTCGGCGGTTAACGGCAGTAATGACGGACGAGGTGTAGCTATGCGTTTCTGCAATAATCGGCAGATCGACGCCGGGCGTCGCGATGCTGATGTCGCGTTTGGTTCGGTGGTTAACGGCAGTAATGACGGACGAGGTGTAGCTATGCGTTTCTGTAATAATTGGCAGATCGACGCCGGGCGTCGCGACGGTGATACTTGTAACCGGTTGTTCGCGGAGTACGTGGAGATCGATGGTAGATATGGCGTACGACGAGAAAGTCGACCCAGGCAAACCTCACAGACTCTAGGCCTCGAGTACCCCGGCTTACGCACTGGGGCGTCGCGACGCAGAGTCGGAAAAACGCACTTGGGTCGATGGACGCTAAAATACTCGACTTGGAATAACGTGCCGTTTTACAGTAACTCTGGATAAACACGCGGACTTGACGTCTGTAACACCCGGGTTTACACGCCGGCGGCTTCGAAACGTCAAGTCGGTAAAACTCGCAACGAGTCACTGTAAAATGGCTAGACACACGCAACTGGTGAATTGAATCCACGGAGATGATTACGGCCGGTGTCAATCGTAGTGTCTCTGGATGTTTTCAATACGCCCTTCGAAGATGCTTTGGCTTACGCTCAACAAGCGTTGCGACGTTGGGCGTCTGAAGCTCACAACGAGACACTAAGACGGACTTTTAATAAACAATCAATACAACTCGAACGGAAAGCTCACGGTACGGGTTTTTAAAGAAAACGGAAAATATTGCTCACCTGGAGATCGGTTTCGAAGTCTTGACGGAATACTCGCAATCAAGAGTCGCAATCGGCTTTAGTTGTCGAAAGGAATACTCGCAGTCAACAACTGTCTTCTGCAAACGCAGGCCCTGCTTTTATACAGCCCTACTAATTAAACCAGCTTAAGTTTGTTTACTAATAGCAAAAACTGCATAAAAGAACAGGGCAAATAGGATAAAAATGGAACACGATGTTGTCGACCCTTTATGTGGTTTATTTCCCGGTTAAATTACGCGCCTTATCCCAATTGTCGGGAAGAAAAAATTTCACGGTTCGCGGATTAATAAGGGCTGAGTTACACGGCTTTGAACTATTTAATCCGCAAAACTTGTGACAGATTCACATCGTCACAACATACACACACACACATCCACAGACATCATTGTGAAAATGTTAAAATCGGATTCTATGGACCTTGAAACATGGTCATTTATCAAAATCTCGATATGCGATTTTTAGCACGATTCCTATACCACGCTTACCTAGGGTAGTGGTGGGTAAAATATTGTCATCGTCAGTCAAGTCACTCAAAATTATTTGCGGCAACAGTACATGGCTAGGCTGCTGCCATCTACGTTTAGCTTTGCCCTCCTGCTCCCAATTCAATTATCATTTTATTCATACATCAATTTATAAAACATCCTATTGCGTAAAAATCAAAAAAATGAACATTTCGTTATTCAAATAACTACTTACGCGTTTTTCAATTAAAAAAAAATAAATTATGCCGTCTTCCACAAATCTCAACTTTTGCAAACTCTACCACTATGAAGTTGGAGCGGATTGATATTTTTTTGTTTCTAGTTTGTTCACCACTGCTTTATTTCATTACTGTTTAGTGATGTTTGATTTTATAATTATATTTGCATTGCAAAAAAATGAAAATGTTAATATATTAGTTGTTACAATTTAAAAATAATCAAATGCATATTTTATATATGCCAAGTAAATTTATCTATTTACAAATGATATGTACAAACTTTTGATACAAATTTAGTACATATTTTGTCCTTCCATCTTATCTTTGGTCTTCCTGTTTCTTTTACCGTCTACTACTAAGCTATTTATTCTTCTTCAAATATATTTTTCATCCCTCCTCATAACATGTTCAAACCAATGCAATCGTTTCTCTTGTATTTATCTAGAAACTTATTACTCGAGCCATTTCCCTTATCCTTTAGTTACTTACCTGTCTTTGCGTGTATTCCCGAACATCTATCTCAACTTCCTCATCTCTACCACATTCATTTTCTTTTCATTGACACTTACATCTGTCAGAATTTTCTTAATATTGTAGCTGTTTCCATGGTTGTAGTATAGCTGGCTGATTTATAATTTTTTTTATTATTATTAATATTTTTAACTATATCCATTGAATAAGAAATATAAAATGCAATCAATTCGTATAAATAAAAATATTCTATAATATTTATAATAACATTAAATGTAAAAAAAAAAATATTTAATAGCGTTTTTTCAAGAAAAACTGTTAAAATCTGCAAATAAGTGTACTTCCGGTTTACAATTATAATCAAAATAATCAAGTGTGCATATGGATGTAAGGAAGAGAAATGCGTAAAAATTGTAATTTTTGGAATTCTAGTATTGGGGCTATCGCGGCCAAAACCGTGGTCACACGCACACACACACACCCACATACATACAGAAACGTGCATATTCAATGAAAACTCACCACCAATTTTTTTGACCAAAGACAATACTTTCCTTATTTAGAGGTGACGGAAGGTAAAAACCAACGATCAAAGCATACTTTTAAAATTGTACGTCAATCGTACAAAAAACGTAATAAGCATTGTGGTCAGTAAGTGCTCTTCTACCGGTATCGGATTCATCCTCAACCGGTAGGATGCACTGACTGACTTTTAATACTTAAATAATTATAATAATGTTTGAATCCTGTAAACGAAAATATTTTTAGAAATGTTATTAAATCATCTAAGTCTTATAAGACTTAGATGATTTAATAACATTTAATACAATTAAAATGAGCACAAGGTAATAATATACAGATTTTATTATGTACTTAAGAGAAAATTACACCAAATACTTTCTACAGGTTGTTCAACCAACTTAAAAATGAGCATCTGTCTATTTATTTTAAACATATTTTTTATAAATCATACATAATACATATATGTAGTGTAAATAAACGAAATATAAAATGGTTTTGATTTATATTAAACAAATAAATTTAGTAAAGTGAAAATGATTAGGTAGAAGACGCACGTCATCAACCTGAAAAAAATCTTATAAAATGAAATATAACTTGTAGAAATTATTGGGTGTATATTAATTTTTTAAAAAAAGAAGAAAAAATATACGAGTATTAAAGAAACGTATATATTAATCAATTTACAACTATTTCTAAGTCAATCCTTATTCATTTTACGCAATATAAAATTATTTGACATAACACGGTCATTCTCAGTAGTGCCAACGTATGGTAGGAATATAAACGACAATTATTTCAAATAATTATATATTCTGTAAAAGGAATAACAATTGACTTAGAAATCATTGTAAATATCATTAATGTTAAGATTACTTAATGCTAGTACTTTTTTTTCATATTTTTTTAAATATAAATAACACCTAATAATTTCTACAAGTTATTTTCGATTTTATAAAGTTTGTTTCAGGTTGATGACGTGCGTCTTCTGCCTAATTATTTCTATTATAGTACATCCGAGTACACAGTATAGGTCACCCAATTAATAGTAAACATACATAAAACTAAAAGAATGATACCAGGCGGTACTTTTTTTATTTTTTTCCGTGAAAACATTTTTTTCTTTTATTTCATTGACATTTTTTACTCGACTGTGTTGTTTCATATGTACCACCAAAATATATGTATGCAACAAACATTTTTGTGAAAACCATTTTTTACATTCATTACATTAATAACCATTAATGCCAGTGTGTTGTTTCATATGTGTAACTAAATTTGATTTATGTAAAAAACATTTTTTACATTCATTGCATTGTTAATCTTTAACGCCAGTGTGTTGTTTCATATGTGTAACTAAGGTTGATTTATGAAAAAAACATTTTTTACATTCATTACATTGATAATCTTTAACGCCACTGTGTTGTTTCATATGACTACTTAAGTGTGATTTTTGTATAAACCATTTTTTACATTCATTACATTGATAATCTTTAACGCCAGTGTGTTGTTTCATATGTATGATTAAGCTATATTTATGTAAAAAATCTGATGTGGCCAGCACATAACCTCTCGCCGTATATTTTACCTGGCTCTATTCATAAAGCAAAGAATATTTTTAGAAATACAAATAATATATTCATATAAGTCTATAACGTATAAACTATGACTCAACATAAAACAATTTTCACATATACTTACAAAATCTGTAAGATATTTTACCATAAATTATGTACAATAAATTACAAAGTAGAGTTTACTATATATACCTGCTGGTAACACGGATTTTCAATTCGAACAACGTTATTGTTTACTTTCTCTTCATATTCTTCTAGTAAAAACATTAATTTTGGGCGGCTAAAATGTATAATCTGAATTGTGCATCTATTCTTACATATCTTCTTTTACATTTTATTTTTTCATACATGCTGTATCTAAATAACACTAATTCCCATTAATAAAGTGATGGATAGATTGCACTCCGATTATTTTCTTATAACGATGTGTAATTTTGTCAATATTTACAACTTACTTGAGAAGAATTTGATAGCTTTTTCGCAGTTCAATGTTACTCCAGCTACAGTGCTGGTGTGCATTGTCCCATAATGTTTAAAACAAATTTAAGTCCTTCAACTTAGACTTGTCACCTCCATAATAGTCACAGATCAAGAATTAAGAGATTCTCCAAGTACATTTTTCTTTCATTACCCATTATTTCGATGAGATACATTTTTTTCTGTATTTTACGTTGCAGAGTGGAGACCATTAATAGTATTTCTGAAGGGTATGTGTAATATACCTATAATTTTAAATATTTAACTATAAATACAATAAGAAATAATATAATGTATGTACTTCCCAAAAAAATCTTCAGTAATGTCTCCGGATTTCTGACACTGACATTTATCTCTCAGTTACAAACATTCAAATTTTCAACTATTTTTCATGGCATCCTTTCGGTTGTAAAATTAATTACAACAGATTATTTTATATATTATATTCCTTTTATCTCTAAATCTATAAAATATATATAAAAGTATTTAAATGTATCAGAAAGAGAATTTATTTTTCTTTAATATTATCAAGAAAAATTTTCAAAAAATAATATTTAGAAGATTTTTTTTCAAGAATCTTCTACTTCCGGTTGTCCAATTGTTACCAAAACCTTTTCAGATCTTCCCATGAATGTCCGATTGGGAAATACGTTGTTAAACAAATTTTAAATCTTATAGTTTTTGAGTAACCGTCCTTCCAACATCCCACACACACACACACACACACACACACACACATCCACACACACACACACACACACAGACATCATCGTAAAAATGTTAAAATCGGATTGTAGGGACCTTAAAACGTGCTTATTCAATAAAATCTGGATATGCGATTTTTAGCATGAATCCAATACCTCTCTTAGCGAGAGGTAAAAACATTTTTTACATTCATTGCACTGAAAATCTTTTACTCCATTATGTTGTTTCATATGTGACATTAACTTTTCTTTATCTGAAAACCATCTTTTACATTCATTACATTGATAATCTTTAACACCACTGTGTAATTTCGTATGTCTGGCTAAGTTTGATTTACGTGAAAACCATTTTTTACATTCATTACATTGAAAGTCTTTAACGCCAGTGTGGTGTTTTATATGACTAGTTAAGTTTGATTTTCGTGAAAACCATTTTTTACATTCATTACATTGATAATCTTTAACTCCAGTGTGTTTTTTCATATGTGTAACTAAGTGTGATTTTTGTGTAAACCATTTTTTACACTTATTACACTGAAATTCTTTGTTGTTACTACTTGCACCAGCAGTAAATGCAATATTTTTGTCAGAGTTAATTTCATTATTATCAGAAACTACATCATGGTCATCAGAATTCTGATCACATTCATTATTCATGTCAACGCTGTTGTCTTCTTGAAAATTAGTATCTGTTTCAAGTGGGCTTTCCTCCTTCAATATTTCTTGTAATAAATCAAGTTCATGGTTAGAGGGATTTTCTAGGAGCGGGTCTTCTTTAATGGAAATTTCGTCCATTAATGAATATTTTACTTCTAGCTTATCATTCTTATCTATCACTTCCTCTTTTGTACCAACTTCTTCGATTTTATTAATCTTTGTTTCAGATGTCGTACACTTGTCTGTCACGTCTGTGTTGTCCGGTGCCTCCTTGATCCACGCTTCCAGACGTACAGTGTTCTCCACACAGTCTTTCTTAAATGTACTAAACAATTGAAGTTTCTGTTCGCAAATGGAACAGAAGCGTAGCGGAAACCTCAACTTGAAGATTGTCTGAAACATGAATTTTCATTGTAAAAATCTGATGTGACCAACACAGTACCTCCCGCCATTTACCTGTGTATATAATTTTTATATTACTTCATAAATTTATCCATACAATATATAGAAAAAGTATTAAAGCAAACTTGTAGAAAATGGAATAATCTTTAATTTTTATAATAACAAATTGAGAAAAAATTACATTTAAAGGTATTTTTTGAAGAAAAACTATCTTGAGCTTCAAGTAAACTGCCATTTCCGGTTATCCGATTGCCACCAAAATCTAATCAGTTCTTTCCATATTAGAATAAGGTAGAAATACATGGTTTCAAAACTTTCTGAATGATAGTATTTGAGTTAGAGCGTAAAGAGGATCCACACACACACACACACACACACACATCGTGAAAATGTTAAAAATGGATTCTAGGGACCTTAAAACGTGGTCATTTTCCAAAATCTCGATATGCTATTTTTAGCACGACCCCTACACTTCTCTTATCAAGGGTAGCGGGAGGTAAAAATATGCTCATTAAAGTTGTGTACAAATTGCCCCGGAAGACTTTGTCCAACGAGTCTCAAAAACAGCTCAATCGATTTGAATAATTTTTGGTTTATGGCAATTATATTAAACATAGGTTATAATGAATATAAAATAACATTTTTAAATTTGTTACAACGTAAGTAATAACAATATTTTTAATAACTTTAAATCTTTTTGGTTTAAAATTTACTTCAAAACCATCTTTACAAATTAAGGACTTCAGATACATTTCACGTTTTAATAACACACGTGTAGTATTTGAGACTAACTTGACAAAAGAATTGCCCGTATACGACAATGTAAAAGTAGTTCAACGTTTTGTCGCAAAAGGCGTACAGTTTTTACGTAGAATAAAATGGCGTAATTCGATTTGTTTGAAAACTTCTCGAGATATAACACTTATATTTTTACCTTCCGTCACCTTTAGGTAAGGAAGGTATTGTCTTGGGTCAAAAAATTCAATGATGAGTTTTTAGTGAAGCATGTTTTAGGGTCCCTATAATACGATTTTACCATTTTTACGATGATGTCTGTGTCTGTATGTATGCATGTGTGTGTGCATAACTTCAATACCACGATACCAAAAATTATATTTTTTTCGTATTCCTCAAGTTTACATCCAGAAGAACAACTGATTAGATTTTGGTTATAATTGGTAAACCAGAAGTAGCCTCATTTGAAGATTTAACAGTTAAATTTGATTTATTGATATCTAACGTTATTATAACTTAAAGAATATATTATTCTCTATACGATTTGATTGCATTTTATACTTCATATTCAATAGATATAGAGTTAAAGAATTTTAAAGAAATTAAATTTTATAAATCAGCCAGCTATGCTAAACATGGAAACTACTAATATGTTCATATAACTCAGTGACAGATGTCAGTTTAAATAAAAAGTAAATTAATGTGGTAGAGATGAGGATGTTGAAGTAGATGTTGGGGAAGACACGGAAAGATAGGTAAGGAAATAACTCTAATGTTACAAGTTTCTAGAAAGATACAAGCGAACTGAATGAAAACGACACGCAAAACAGAAATGAGTGGAAGAAGAAAATAAAAAATAGCGACCTCTAACGAATGGGAAAAGCTAAAGAAGAAGATGTCAGTATCAAGTGCAATTTGCATAGTTTGTTTATGAAATAAGTTTACTGGAAATTTAGAATCTTTTGCAAGAAAATTTATGTATGTAATTTATACATAATATAACAGGATTGACGGAAGGTATTGTGCTAGCCACATCAGATTTTTTTTAAATGAGAACCTATGTTGAAAATAGTCTCATCTTTTTGCTTCTTTTATAAGCTTTTCAATGATATACAATGTGGTGACCGGCAGAGCCGAACATTGGACTTTACCATTTAAAAATCAGACTTACCTAATTTCATGCTTCCCTAATTATTTTAGATTAAATCGTTTCACATAAAATATGCAAAATTAATTTTGTATGTCTTGTAACGGCAGAAATTAGGTAGGAAAATGTCGAAAATCACCGCAAAAATAGCAATAGCCATGGAATTGAGACAAAATAAATAACAAATGTCTATACGATTTGATTGCATTTTATATTTCATATTCAACAAATATATAGTTCAAGAATTATAAAAAGAATTAAAAACGATATTCCACTGCATTTGGGATGGAGATGGAAACAGGTGGTAACTATGTTTCGGACTTGCAGTCAATAATAAAATTTATTCACGCCAACGTTTCGACTATACAATAGTCTTCATCAGGGCTAGAAATGTCGGTTGAAAAAAAACATTTACACATGTGGATAACGAAAAACATACATTAACAGGCGGACATTCAAAATTATAAAGTTTCAGCAGCTTTGATGTACAGTACAATAAAACACATGTAGCTGCAGATACAGCAATCTTTCTCTATTGACAATTCATAATGAACTGCATGAGCGTCAAATTATCTTAAAATCAAGATGGCGGGTGGTTCGGCCAGGCCCGTGCATGTTTGTACACGCTGCACGTACTACGCAGACACACTATATAACGCGCCGTGCGAATGATCGAGGCTTGTAGTGTAGAAGCTCATGGAGCGAAGCGTGTCTACTCAGGTACTAGCGTGTTGCGCCACAGGCCATGGGAAGCCGGCTTAAAGTAAAGGCACAGTATAGGAAACAAACAGTAGGGACACTTAGCGTCGGCACCTTTGATGTTTCGGTAGCAAATTTGAAGAAGCGGCCATGTTTTAGGAATACCTTTCAGCGCCAAATTCAAATGTGAAAGAATGACAGTTATAATATGAAACTACTTCTTATTAGTAATTTTAAAGCAATAAACTTGTTAATTCCCCTTGAAATAAAAAAAAAATAGTCTTTCTTGTGTAAAATAATAAATAAAGGAGTAAAATAATACATACACATCATTAAGAAATTGTAATATATTATATAAAAATACAAAAAATGTAGTTAACAAGATAAAAATTACTATAAATACTAATTATGACAATATAATAATTTTTTTTTGGCCTTTCGTTGACTTAAAATTTCTATTTATATATTTTAAAGTATGAAACAATCTAACCCTTTCATATAATTTAATTTATGAATTAGTACAATATTTCATTGCACATGAATTTCCACCTTTTTTCTGTTTCAACATGATAAAATACAAACGAACGATAGTTGAAAACTGATTTCAGTCTTGCGAAAGACTGGTTTTAAAAGAAACAAAAGATAATATTCCAAAGAATACAAAAACAACGAACGACACTGGAAAACTGATTTTAGTCTTCAAAAAGACTGGTTTTAAAAGAAATAAAAGATAATATTCCAAAGAATACACAAAAACAACGAAGATAAACAAAAGCACAAGCGAGGTCTCTGTTCTAACTTTGACACATGCGTTTGACCACAGTTTGACAAGTGGGAACATAAGCGCCGTTGAAATTATTTACAAATCCGCTTGCGTATTGCAATTAAAAATAGAGTCAACAAATATAGATTATTATTATTAAAATATAAGCGAATCTCCTAGTTTATTATTTTGTAATTGTTTATTTTTTTTACTGTTCGTTATTCAAATTTTCAATAACAGAAGCCCCCAGAATATTTATTATTTCTACGGCTAATTTTTCCGCCATGTTTTAGGAATACCTTTAATTATGCGCAGTAAAAATTTGATTCGAGAGTGTCCCTACTGTTTGTTTCCTATACTGTGGTAAAGGTGTGTGAATAAAACATTTATTAAAATAAATATCAAAAGTTGTATGAAATATGTTTTTAGTTAACAATATGTTGCTGTCACAAAATCAAACTGACAAGTGATAACCCAATCAATCATAGTTCCAAACACAACTGCCGCATCCGCCAAGCCGTGACGTAGTCGCGACGTCAGCGTCCAAATATTTGAAATTAAAGACGACTTTTAAAAAATCATATCTCTGATTCTAAAGACTTGTAGGATGACTGTAAAACATACACCTACATATTTAATTCGACTTATTCTTTCAAGAAAAAAATAAATTAGAAAATGTGAAATGACCCAATTCTATGTAAAAAAAATCTGATGTGGCCAGCATAATACCTTCCGTCAATCCTGTGTATTATGTACAAATTCCATACATAAATTTTCTTGCAAAAGTTTCTAAATTTCCAGTAATATTATTTCATGCAAATGACACTCGACACTGACATTTTCTTCTTCTTTAGCTTTTCCCATTCGTTACGGGTCGCTAATTTTTATTTTTTTCTTCCATTCATTTCTCTTGCGGGTCATCCTCATGTCAAAATTTTTCATTCAAAATTTCATTTTTTGGTATTTTATGATTCCTTTTCTCGGCAACTAAATTTCACACCCCTTATAATAAATAAACCACATGAAATAAGAAAATCATGAAATTTTGAATGAAAAATTAGGACATTTGTCAGTTATGGACGTAAATAATAGCTGTCATTTTGACGAGTCCACATTCGTATCTGCTTGCCAAAGTCAGTAAAGTCACGTCACTGCACGCGCCCTACACATAAAAGACCCTATATTTTCAGTTAAATTATTTAATAAAACTATGCGAATTGCACTTGACACTAACATCTTCTTCTTCTTTAGTTTTTCCCATTCGTTAGGGGATCGCTATTTTTTATTTTCTTTTTCCACTAATTTTTGTTTTGCGTGACGTCCTCATTCAGTTCCTTTTCTCTTCTTTCATCTTATATTTGGTCTTTCTATGTTTCTTCCACCTTCTGTTATAAGCTATTCATTCTTCCAATATACTCATCTCTCCTCATGAAATGTTCCAACCAATGTAATCTTCTCTTATATCTTTCTAGAAACGTTCAACACTACAGTTATTTCCCGTACTCTTTCATACATTTACTATTTATTGATACTGACATATGTTAATTTGAATTACCTGAATATCACTGAATATATTAGCAGTTTCCATGGTTAAGTTAGCATAGCTGGCTGAATTATAAAATTTATTATCTTTATAATTCTTTAACTCTATATCTGTTGAATATGAAATATAAAATGCAATCAAATCGTACAGAGAATTTAAGTTACAATAACATTTAACTGAGTTTTTCAAGAAAAACTGTTAAAATCTTCAAATGAGGGTACTTCCGGTTGACCAATTATAACCAAAATCTAATCAAGTCTGCATATGGTTGTAGGGAAGAGGAATACGCAAGAATTGTAATTTTTGGAACTCTAGTATTGGAGATATCGTGCACGAAACGGCGGTCCACACACACACACACACACGCACACGCACGCGCACGCGCACGCACTCGCACTCGCACGCACGCACTCGCACGCACACACACACACACACACACACACACACACATACAGAGATCATCGTAAAAATAGTAAAATCGTATTGTAAAGACCCTAAAACGTGCTTATTCAATGAAAACTCACCACCGAATTTTTTGACCAAAGACAATACCTTCCTTACCCATAGGTGACGGAAGGTAAAAATTAACACGTATTTATTTTTCTCATTTATGGCACTCTTATTATAGCCATATTTAAACAAATTAATATAAAACTTTACAGCATTTTTCTTAAAAAAAAATCGTTATGTAAGGATATAAAATTATTATACCACTGAATTCAAATTAAATTCCGTAACGAAGGAGCAAATTATAATTTATCGAATGGGCCTAAAAAACATACACTATCCCATTGAAAAAAATATAAATTTGTATGTTAACTGGTTTAAAAAATATTTTCTTCTCTATTCAAATGTCCCCCTTGGTCTCCTACAAGATTGTCCTCTAGTATTTTATTGTATCTTTAATAATATAGAAATAATTTGCGGTATTTCGTTTAGCTATTACACCCTGTATTTTTATAATTTGAGTCACATTTTGAATAGACCAGATATTTCGTAAAATAATATAGGTAATATAAAATTTTGCAATAACTTAATTAGCTCATCTTCACAATAGGGCTTCAAAAACAAACTGTTTGAGTGCGGACTTATTGTCACTGGAGTACGAGAACTTTGTGATTAGATATTTGGTCGATTATATTTAGAGGTGCGTTACGAAAGAAAGTGTTGAAATTATTAGCAATCTCTAAAGGGTCCGTAATTACCTCGCTGTTCGTTTTAATATTAATATTTGTGACTGATACTTTATTACCTCCCGCTACCCTTGGTAAGAGAGGTATAGGGATCGTGCTAAAATGTCGCATATCGAGTTTTTGTTAAATGACCACGTTTTAAGGTCCCTAGAATCCATTTTTAACATTTTCACGATGATGTCTGTGTGTGTAGGGATCCTCTTTACGCTTTAACTCAAATACTGTCATTAAAAAAGTTTTAAAACCATGTATTTCTACCTTATTCTTATTCTAATATGGAAAGAAGCCAATAGATTTTGGTGGCAATCGGATAACCGAAAATGGCAGTTTACTTGAAGCTCAAGATAGTTTTTCTTAAAAAAATACCTTCAAATGTATTTTTTTCTCAATTTGTTATTATAAAAATTAAATATTATTCCATTTTCTACAAGTTTGCTTTAATACTTTTTCTATATATTGTATGGATAAATTTATAAAGTAATATAAAAATTATATACATAGGTAAATGACGGGAGGTATTGTGTTGGTCACTTTAGATTTTTTTTCGTGTTGTCTAGCGCTCAGACACGTTTCTACATGCGCATGCGCTCGCAGCCGGTAGGCGAATAACGAATGGGGTATTCTAATAATCTTTTTTATTTTTTTTCCTGAAACCAATAAATTTAAAACACAAATATGAAAATTTGAGTTTTTTAGTGTGTCATTTCTGCGAGATATGAATTTTTGAATTATGCTTAAAAATTTGAATTATATGGTATGACGTCATTCGCTTCATGACGTACAAAATGAAATCAGCGGTGCCTAGTGGTGATCTATGGAAAGACTACAGCTGTTAGTCGCTTGGCTTGGAGCGAGTAAGGGGAAGGGGATTTGGTTTGTTCACAGTGTCAGATGATATTTGGTTTTGAATGACTTTCATTTGTTTTATTTGTTTTGTTATCCGTGGATTTTAGTTGTAACTATATTAAAGTATTATTAGTTAAGAATTTGGTTGCTGTCATTCTTACAGCAAAATATCAAAACTAGCAAGAAACACAAACAAAGATCAGCTGAGAAACGAGAAAGCATCAATGTACGTCATTACATACATCATAGAGCGAATGAACGTCATACATCACGTGAATCTTTTCCGCGCTAAAATAAAACACATGTAAAATCATATTAAATAAAACAATTTTGAGTTTATTTTTCAGAATTCGGTAGTTTTTCAACCTAGTTAATAACATTATAATGTTTTTTCTTTTAAATTTTACTACACTGGAATACCCCATTGAATGCAGGTGACGCATGCGCATAAGGGTCCGAGTTCACGCTTGAAGAGTGAAAATTGTTCCGGACATTTCTTGTGCGCCTTTTGTTTAATAGGTATATTAGTGCAACACAAGCTATGCGATGTACCGCAGTTGTAGGATCAAATCGAGACATACGTTCATTGAATTTTGTAGTGTTGTATTTTTGTTTAAATAATTATAAATTGTGCAGAGTTCATGTGAATATTATTGTACGAATCAGGAAATAAAGGACCGGTTTAGGTGCTACATATAATGCTTTGTGAAAGAGATTTAATTTTATGAGATTTCTCGGCCTTTAAAGTTGAGCAAACATTTCTTCCGTAAGAAATACATGAGGATCAAAATTATGTTTTTAGCCGGCGTGGTGGTCTTGTGGCTATGCTGCTTGACCGGCATCACTGAGGTCGTAGGATCGATCCCGCATCGTTCTAGACTTTATATGCTATGTTTTTCTCCGGGTACTCCGGTTTCCCTCTGTCGGTAGGTACACAAACATCCAACACGGTTCGTTGCCGTAGGGCGCTACTTCACCACTCGGGCAGAGAGCCATCTCTGTTCACTAAGTGAAAGCTCGAAGGCATCATTAACCGAGAACTACAAGACCCACCGTCTAATTCTCAACCACCATTACACTGAACAAACAACTACACTGACACACACACACAACACCCTGAAGAGGAGATTAGTATCTCCTATACCGGGGCACCACACGCATTTGATTTGATTTTGATTATATTCTTAGCGTTATAAACTGAGTTTAAATTTGGTGCCTATGTTTGACCGTTACACTTTTTTGGTCCATTGTGACCATCAACCTTGAACTATCTTCTATCTGTCATTTTTAATACCGGATTGTAAAGTGCACGAATTTTATTACATAGTTCTAGCCAGTATATGTCTAAGATGGCGTCATGGTTACAACCATGGAGGTAGGAATAATATGGAGGGAGTATTTGCATTCGCTAGTGAAGCCGCTTCCCACTCTACAATGTGTCCTACGTGTTGCATGTTTTTGTACTGTCTGTATGATGTAACTTGGCGAGTGGGGGCAATTCACATTATCACTGCGGTAATGGGGAAGTTATAAAATCCATTGGCGTACCAAAGAAGAATAAAGTTCAATAAAATTACGAATATTAGAAAAAATAATTGTTGTGCCCATCACAATACTCTCGCCCTTTCCATTGTATTTCTTGTACACACAGAAAATTCTAATTACACCTAATCTTTATATTTTCGTATTTTCTATAAATAAAATAAATAAATATATCATCACGGCATATTACCCATTTCTGGGTGTACCAATCTGCTTTTGTACACAGATATCGGTAATGATGAAAGGTAATGGTATTTTCTATAATTTTAAATTTATTCTATGAGCAAGTTTTCTCCATTTCTTCGAGGTTTTTCCAATTCATTATCGGGATTGGCGGTATTTCTGGAGGGTTCATGTAATATACCTATAATTTTAAATATATAATTAATAATACAATAAGATATATTTAATATCGTTCCCAGAAAAAGCCTTCAATACTATCTCTGAATTTTTGACAATGACATTAGTGACATTTATCTGCCAATTACACACATTTTAATTTCTCAAGCAGTTACCATGGAGATATTTGGGCTGTAAGCAGGCTGTGAGATTTACTACAACAGATAATTTTATAGATTACATATCTATATCGTTAAATTTATAGAAGGTATAATAAAAAAATTAAATGTGTCGGATAGAGAATTTTAGTTTTTAATATTTGTAATAACATAAATTTTCAAAAAAATAATATATAGAAGATTTTTGTTATAATACTACTACTTCCGGTTGTCCAATTGTTACCAGAATCTATTCAATTCTTCCCATTACTGTTAGATTGAGGAATCCGTAGTTACACAAATCTTTAATCTTATAGAATTTGAGAAATCGTACCTCCAACAACCTCACACACACACACACACACACACACACACACACACAAACATCATCGTAAAAATGTTATTATCGGATTCTAGGGACCTTAATAATATTATTAATTTATAGACCAATCAGTCAATAATAAGTACTCCCAGCTTTTCATAAAATCTATGAAAAAGTTATTTTTAAGTAAAACTTTCCTTTTTGTGCCGTTTGTAACTTTTGAGGTTATTTTCTTTATATGATGTCGTATTTCAATACAAGTTCAAAAGTTATTAAATATCTTTAAAGAAAAGTAAAATATTTAAAGTTACTTACAATTTCAGGCATAAGATATTTCACTTGAGTAACAATTTTGTTGTCCACAATGTTGCATTTGTCATCATTTGAGCACATAAAGCACATATCAATCATGGAACTCATGTTCAATAAATTCTCTAATCACTTTCACTAAACAATATCTACAAAATATTTATTTACAAACAAATAATTTTTAATAGTTACAATAGAGGTTAACACAGTTCATAACTCTGAACCGAACTAAACTGTAACAGCTGTAACACGTTTGAACCGCTTGCAGTGCCATCTCATGAATACCCTATCGAGTTATATATTAAAAGTTCAAATGTGTGAAAAGTTCTATAAAATGGTTCATTATGAATAATAGATAAATTTTGAACTTTCATTGTCTTTATTTTTGATTTACACAACGTTTCGATTGAAGAAATTATGGTAGAGTCAGAATGTACAAAAATGGGAGCAGGCGGGGGTGATATAGACATGTACTTTCTTGAACTATGTAATAAAATTTGTTCACTTTAGAAGGCGCGCGCTAGCACAAAGTACTCATAATTGAAAAATCCGGTATTAAAAGTGACAGATATTTTGTTATTTAGATTCTTATTCCTTATTTCCTGTCAATTACATACATTTGAACTGAACTATGTAACCATGGAGTTGTGTTTAAAGCATAAGCTCCGGGATATCATTATTATATTATTTTATAAATTTATCCATAAAATATATAGAAAAATTATTAATGCAAGCGTATAGAAAATTCAATAATCTATAATTTGTACAATAACTCGAAAAAATGACATTTGAAGGTATTTTTGGAAGAAAAACTATTTTGAGCTTCAAGGAAAGTGCAATTTCCAGTTATCCGATTTATACCAAAATCTAATGGCATCTTTCCATATTAGAATATGGTCGAAATACAAGGTTTCAATTTTTTCCGAATGATAGTATTTGAGTTAGAGTGTCCAGAAGATACACACACACCCACAGATTTGCACAAGTCGAGAATTGTATAAGACAGTATAATTTTTTTCGAGATTTGAATATTCGAAAAACGCATAAGTCGTTATTTGAATAAGGCGATGTTAATTTTTTTGATTTTTATTCAATACAATGTTTTATAAATTGATATGTGAATAAAGTGATATTTGAATTTTCGTACACTCTGACCCTACCCGTCAGAGTGTACGAAAATGGAAGCAGGCGGTGCTCATATATCCATGTATATTATCTACACAAAGTACTCATAATTGAAGAATCCGGTATTAAAAGTGACAGATAGTTTGTTATTTGGATTCTTCTTAAAAAAATGTGTTCTTGTATTAGGTAAATGCAAAAGTGTAAATAGTCTTTATAGTTTAACAAAAGATGAAAGAAGAAAAGAATAATAAAATTTTAGTTTAAGTACAAAACAAGTATTTGTTTGTGCAGATTATTTTGAGAAAAATGAATTTTTAGTTACACAACTGGTAAAAATTATAATAATTACCATTGTTTCATGTGGATTTGACTTTAATTGTAGTTTTATGCGGTTTCGTAGCCGCGTGCCTGAGTGTCTGGTTCTGGTTGCGAATATGGGGAATCGGATTCGATCCTGAAATATTTCTAATTTTAAAGGGCACAAAATTGACCCCTGTGGTGCATTCTCGACGCTAGCAATGAGTGTGCGTGAGGTGACGCTTGATAAACGCCCGCACGATACAAATATATCACCAGCTAACGTGTTCAAAACATAGATGAATCTAGAAAATTTTATTAGTAGGTATGTATCAGATACAAAAAAATACAGGCTGTTAAAAAAGGGTAATTTTTTTTAAAGGCATATAGAACTGACCAAACTGAGTAAAAAAAGCTTAATCAACGTACGTCCGATCTGCAATAATTCCGAGATATAAGGCAGTGAAAAATGCGTGGTTTTGGTAAAAAAAAAAAACATGCCATTCTATTGGTTCGGCTCCAAAATTATACTATTTTAAACAATTCAATGACTTACCTCTGTTCAAGAATAAGTTCCACATTGTCTCGTTTCAGCGAACGGACTATAATCTTATCTTTGTAATACCAACTATCTATGATATTATCTATTTCTTTGTAATTTTACTATTCTCTTCTTACTATTACTATTTTTAAAATTATGTATATAAAAATAAAAATTTTAGCAATCGTTTGTGATCGTTAATTTAGCGAGATATAACATTTGATATTTTTTAAAATTCATAGGCACCAATCTTAAAAAAATAAATTGTAGTAGTCTATTGTAGCACTCGAATGAGCTATTATCGAACTCTTTTGTTGTAATTGTTTTATTATATACGCAAAATAGAAAAAAAAATCTCAAATTTAATACTTAGGATGTTAAAAATACAAGTGTAACACATTTATAGGAAATAGAGAGAATTCAAAAAAGTCGAAAAGTTTTATACAATATGTGTCCAAAAATGAACTGTTTCGGAGTTATGACAGGTTTTATATAAATTTAATTATTATGTAAATCCGAAAGCCGTGAATTTATTCGTAAAATAACGGGCAGCCAAGTGTTAAAGATGGCATAATTACATGTCATAAATGTCATCTTTGACACTTGGCTGTCTGTACCCACGCAACAATTATTCGAAATTTTACGAAAATTAATGGCTTGCCACATTTTCGAAATAGCTCCTTTTTGGATACAAATTGTATAAAACTGTTCGGCTTATTTTGACTTTTTCTCTACGTCCTATAAATGTGTTACACTTGTTTTTAAAGCCTGTTTTACACAATCATATATTTACAATTAAATTTACATACAAAATATTTTCATTTTTACATTATAATTTTTGATCAAAATCTTTTCGTTTTACACGGCCAAATATTTGTGACATGTTTGATTGTTGCCAACTTAAGTACATTTTTATATGTTGGTAACAGTTTACTACTACGGTTTACTAACTTCTCAAATGTTTACAGCTTATGTTTTCATCTGTGTGTCGCGTTCGTTTACACTTCAAAATCTTATTTCGTGCATTAACAACTACGGCATATACAAATATTTTTTAAATTTTTCTATTCATTGTTCTTCATTTGAACTTGACGTTTGGTTTTGTGAACAGTTTCATAGAACAGAGTAGCCAATTACCTGCAACTACACATGAAATGTAAACTTTTGTTTAATGAAAACCCTAAATATCACCAAAATGTGAAGCAAATGACCTTCAAAATTAGAACATGCCCTATCTGAGAAATTTTTACAGCATCGTATGGTACCATAAGAAGTTGTAAATTTATTACCGTGTAATCATTGAAATTTTGTGATCAAATACGAAGTTGTAAAAATGCGTGTAAATTGATGATAATGTAAAACAGGCTTAACATCCTGTATGCAGAATCATCTATTATGAAATATAAGCAAGTTATAAGTTGAAAGATATAAGTAAATATTATAACACTGTGCAAGTCTGCATGCTTTACAATTTCAAGTGTATTTAAATTATTAAGTTTAATGCTAGACATTTGTATTCAAATAAAAACTGTTTGAGAATTGTAATACTAGACTAAGCCATCCCTCCGCTATTTGAATTTCACTACTTCCATTGGTAGTAGGCTCCTCCCCCTAACTCGGTGTTTTTTACATATATATATATATATATATATATATATATATATATATATATATATATATATATATAAACAGTCTTTGAGTCGCCAATCAAAATAATATATAAGGAATTTATATGAGTGACGAGCTGCTATAACAAAAAACCCCTTATTTTCGAAGTATTTCAATTATTATATAATTTTATTTATTAATATTCATTATTAAGCATATACTTTCACTATTTTTTTACTGATTTCTTTTCGATTGAGCTATAATCCCCTATATATATATATATATACAAAATATAAAGTTTCTTCTTTATATTTTATGCAAATAACGGGAAGAATTGTGTAAATCAAGCTTTATGTTACAGTACCATCTATGATACAAATTGTAAAACAAAAATCTATTAACCTGTACAGATATCGGTGAGTGAAATAACTAATTTTTGAAAGCACTGTACTGTCAAGTCTTTCAATGTGTGTAGGTTGTCGTTGGTACAGATATAACAAATTTTGTGATCATAACTGCTACAAAAATTCATTGTTTGTAAATAAATATTTAGTAGATATTTAATGAAAGTGAATAGAAAATTTATAAAACATGAGTTCCATGATTGATTTGTGTTTTATGTGCTTGTGTTCAAATGAAAACAACTGCAACATTGTTGACAACAAAATTGCTACTCAAGTAGAATACCTTATGCCTGAAATTGTAAGTAACTATTTTGCTTTTCTTTAAAGGTATTGAATAACTTAGGAATAGGAACCTATATTTGAAAACGAAGTCATATTAAAATATTAACCTCAAATATACTGTATATGTCCAGTTTTTTTTTGTACAAATTTTGTAAAGCAAATTTTATTTGTAAAACTTACTACACTGAAGAAAGTGCAAGTGTGCACCAAAACGTCGGTGTTATTAGAATAAATGCTGTTTAACTGAGATTTCGAGTAATTGTTAACACCTTATCCACGTCACAGTCAAGAAATTTTCAAAATTTAAGTTTAGTTATCAAATTGCCCGTTCATGTGACAAATGAACAATTTCAGACCATTCTTTTATTTATGTTACATTATTTTTATTATTTAAATATCAATTACCCATTATTCATATCCGATTGTCAATAAAATAGTATACAAACCTGGGTGAAAAGTTTCATTATAGTCTATAGTTCATTTCACGTTAGAATATAGTGTTGGTTTAGATAGGGAAATAAATTCTGCCCTCTGATTGGTCAGAATACAATCCTAGTTGACTACAGCGAAAAAAATATCAACCGTTAACTGTCAGAATTAAGTTATATCTAACCATGTTTTTGATATCGACTGTAATTTTTAATATTCAGATCTTGTACATTTTTACAGATTAAAATATTTAGTACTGATAGAGATTGGTTTTACTAATTTAAATTATTTATTTAATGGATATAAAAACGGTCGGGTCTCAAGCGCCAGCTGCTATTTTCTTACTACGGCTACTTTGTAACTCTTGGGTATCGAATAAATTTTTACATTTCGAAAAGGTGATACAATTTACAACTTTATTTTGAGTTTTTGCTATTATATATGAATATTATACATCATAGTATATTAAAATGATTAAAGAAATTATTTAAAATGCTATATGTGATGTGACTAATTCCA
The DNA here is from genome assembly GCA_951394225.1 of Harpalus rufipes. NCBI lineage: Eukaryota > Metazoa > Arthropoda > Insecta > Coleoptera > Carabidae > Harpalus > Harpalus rufipes. Next base: position 15,608,305 of record OX596290.1, on the reverse strand, counting down.
ACAAATTAAAATACCAGCGAAGGTATTGTAACAAAAAAAAAATCTTATAAAATGTGTGATTTCTGTAAACCATTTTATCGTATTTAGTTTTACATTATATTTTCTACTATTAGTTAAATATTACAAGATACACCACACACGGAAATTACGATTGAAAAGTTGGAGAACTTGGACGATGTTTGCATATTTTTCAATTATATTCGCAATAAATGAAGACGATTCTTTATTAAAAATATACCAAACTGTAAATGAAATCAGTGGTACAAGCTTGGAAAATAAAACACACGAAAATTACAAATCCTGTGAATTTCTACATTCTACCTGACCATTAACATTACATATGGTACGCAATCTATAATAATAAATAGACAATTTATGTCAAAAATAGATTTATTTTTTACAACTGCAAGTATTATACAATTTTAAGACAATTTTCTGGAGGAATACGAAACAATTATAATTTTTGTAATCGTGGTATTGGAGTTATGCGATCCGAAACGATCGTCATACACATACACACACATACATACAGACAGACACCGAAACGTGCTTTTTCATTAAAAACTCGCCATCGATTTTTTTGACCGGAGATAATACCTTTCTTAACTAAAGGTGACGGAAGGTAAAAATAACCTACCCATTTTATTAAAATTCAATAAAAAAATAAAAACAATCATTAATAAAAATCGTCTTGCGACAGTATGAAACAAATATATCGTTGGATTCATTATTAAATCCTCTAGCGAATAAGCAAATAAAAAAATATATGTTCATATTAAAAATGAAAAATTTAGGTCCTATATTTTGAGAATCGCTGATATAATTTTTTTTTTCCTGATATCTTCAATTTTGAAATTCAAAATGGAACAATTTTGCTTATTTATCCATATTCGTATCTTCAAATAAAAAAGTTACCAATAGTGAGAAAACTTATTGGAACAGCATGTATGCAATGTGTAATAAAAAATCAACAAAATTCAGTTTTTCGTCATTACAAAGCACATCTGAGATGGCCCCCCAGAGTCGCACAAAAGTCCCATTTAACCGACATCGTATCTCTTGTAGTTCTCGAAATCCTAATGATGGCAGTTCTAAATGGTAGACATTAGCAGTTCGAAACGTCAAAAAGTTTGGTGGATTTTATTTACAAAAACACAACGATGTTACCATGGTTACTGCTAAGCGTAGGGATATACGATGAAAAATAGTTCCCTACTGCAAATTTGATTGAAATGAAATATGTCTTGTTGACATAATATAATAACCCAAAAAATATGTATATGTATATATATGTATACGTCAGATAAATTTCGTTCTATTATATTTAAATCTTCATTTTTTTTATCAAATTTTAATCATTTCTTACTGTTTGACAATCAGTCCTACCAACTTAAATTTGCTGTTCATTACGTAACGGTGTTACGTACTGAAATTTCATTACGTAACACTATTCATAAGCACGAACTTTCATTGTTAGTAGTTCAGTAATGACCCTCTTACAGTAGTGGTAGTAGAAAAAAATATTTTCATCTTCCGTTGACAATGGTTAGCATAGCTGCTTTTGGAATATTCATTTTTATTAATTTGAGTTCGATTCTCCAGCAGGATTTTTTTTTATTTTTTACAAAAAAAATATATTGAACTTTTAAAAATCAGTTATTTTTTATTAACAAGAAAAGAAAATATAATGCATTTTTATTTTATCACTGTTTTGTTGTAATCAATTTTAGTTAATTATTTTCTCTTTATTTATTATAAAGTTATGATTATTTCTAAATTATTGTAATAGGAAATAAAAGATAGGTTTTTAAAAGTTTAACATTTCTTGCAAATAATAAAAAAATACATAATTGTCCTGCTGAAGAATCGAACCCAAATCTATAAAATTTAACATTACATAGGTAGCTACGCTAACCATTGTGCCACGGAAGACATTTCAAAATCTTAATCTGTAATTATTAAATATTGAAACAATTTATTTATAATTTCATCATGTCCAATATCATGGCTTAATATTCTGTCGGATACTTTTTATTTCCAAAAAACTTTTTTCATGTTAAACGCTTATGTCAAGGATTTCTTGGGACACCCAGTATATACAAGGCGTAACAACTAAACGAAATACCTCAAATAATTTCTATATCATTAAAGATACAATAAAATACTAGAAGACAATTTTGTAGAAGACCAAGGGGGATATCCGCATAGAGAAGAATAGTATATTGTGCAACAAGTGCAGAAAAGCACCTATTGCCCACGAGGTGTGAAAGTTTCAGCACGAGACGAAGTCGAGGGCTGGAATCACACAAGTGGGCAATAGGTGTTTCTGCATGAGTGGCACACTATACTTTTTCTACGACCACACTCTTTTGTAAGATAAATAATTTATTTTTAATAAAAAAAACATATAGTTGGCAAGTCGTGGGATAAAGTGTGAGAAATAATTTCTCACACTTTAACCCACGACTGTGGGAAATTAATAACTTTCGGGTTATGTAAAGTATGGGAAAAGTTCAATTTTCTGTAGTGGTCGTAGGAAAAATATTTTTTTAAACCAATGGTTCTCGAGTAAAAATACAAATTTATATTTTATTCAATGGGATGGTAAATATTTTTTAGGCCCATTCGACAGAGTATTTTTATATACTCCTTTCTTACGAAATTTAATTTTTAATTCAGTCGTATAATATTTTTATATCCTTACATAACGATTTTTCCATTAAATGCATGTACAGATTTATATTAATTTGTTTAAAATATGGCTATAATAAGAGGTCATGAATGAGAAAAATGAATACGTGTTAATATTTTTTATATAGAATTAGAGTGCCCTGACAGAAGGAAGTGAATATTTTGTTGTTTTAATTAATCATAAATGTCAACGCAAACGACATATTCACTTATTTCTTAAATGGCATTCTAATTCTATGTAAAAAATTAACACGCATTCATTTTTTCCATTCATGGCACTCTTATTATAGCCATCTTTTAATTATACCACTGAATTCAGAATTAAATTTCTTAACGTAGGAGCAAATACAAAATACATGTTATTTAAAATATTTTCTCCAAAAAATTAATAATTCATGTTTTATTTATGTTTAAAACAAAAGAATGTAGACTTGTTATATATAATTGAAAAACATAAAATAAAAATATGAAATTATTTTCAACATAGGGTCCTATTTAAATAAAAATATAAGTTTGTGTTATTTTATCTCGAGAATTAACTTTTTAAAAAAATCTAATTACGGCATTTTATTCTATGTAAAAAACGGTACAAAATATGTCTAAGCAATTTTTCTTTAGCTATTACGAGTATACTAAATAAGATATGAGATATTTTCGTAATTAGCGAAAAACGAATAGCTCAAAAACAAATGAAGATAGAAAATTGCTGTGGCGACTACTAAATTTCTCTCGAAAAGTTGACTACGGAATGTGCAAACAGGTTTGTTGTATCGTTAAAATTACCCGAGATACCTTAAAAAAAAACATCGAAAATGAGACACCTGTATATCCTTAATGAATATATTTTTACAATGAAAATTCATGTTTCAGACAATCTTCAAGTTCAGGCTTCCGCTACGCTTCTGTTCCATTTGTGAACATAAACTTCAATTGTTTGGCACATTTAAGAAGGACTGTATGAAGAACACTCTACGTCTGGAAACGTGGATCAAGGAGGCACCGGGCAACACAGACGTGACAGACAAATGTACGACATCTGAAATAAAGATTAATAAAATCAATGAAGTTTGTATAAAAGAGGAAATGATAGATAATAATGATAAACTAGAAGTAAAATATTCATTAGTCAACGAAATTTCCATTAAAGAAGACCTGATCCAAGAAAATCCCACTGGCTGTGAATTTGATTTATTACAAGAAATACTGAAGGAGGAAAGTCCACTTGAAACAGATACTAATCTTCATGAAGACAGCAGCGTTGACATGGACGACGAAAGTGATCAGAATTCTGATGACCATGATGTAGTTTCTGATAATGAAATTAGCTCTAACGAAAATGTTCTAGTTACTGGTGGAGCAAGTGGTAAAAACAAAGAATTTCAGTGCTATAAGTGTAAAAAATGGTTTTCACAAAAATCAACATTAGTTAGACATATGAAACAACACACTGGCGTTAAAGATTATCAATGTAATGAATGTAAAAAATGTTTTTTACATAAATGTAGCTTAGTCGTACATATGAAGTATCACAGATATGAAGTATCACAGTGGCGTTAAAGATTTTCAATGTAATGAATGTAAAAAAAATGTTTTCACAAAAATCAAACTTAGTTAAACATATGAAACTACACACAGGTATTAAAGATTATCAATGTAATGAATGTAAAAAATGGTTTTTACATAAATCAACCTTAGTTAATCATATGAAACTACACACAGGTATTAAAGATTATCAATGTAATGAATGTAAAAAATGATTTTCACATAAATCAAATTTAGTTACACATATGAAACGTCACACTGGCGTTAAAGATTATCAATGTAATGAATGTAAAAAATGGTTTATACAAAAATCACATTTCAGTAGTCATATGAAACAACATACTGGAGTAAAAGATTTATAGTTCAATGAATGAAAAAAATGTTTTTTACATAAATATAGCTTAGACGTGCATATGAAATAACACAGTGGAGTAAAAAAATTGCAATGAAATAAAAGTAAAAAGTTTTTACGAAAAAAGAAATAATACATTTTTAGCACCGCTTGATATTCCTTTAGTTTTATGTTTACCATTAATTAGGTGAACTATACGTACTCGTATGAAATGTGTGTGAACTACCAAATTTATATGTGTAATATAAGTTAAAACCATTTTATATTTCGACTACGTTTATTTACTCTACTTATATGTACTGTGTGTGAATTACAAAAAATATGTTTAAAATAAATGTACAGGCTGTTCATTTTTAAGTGGCTACCATTGCGATCTCGAGAACTATAAGAGATACGAAGTTCGTTAAATTAGCAAAGAATCTCTATTTTACATGGATATTTCAATGATAAAATAAAAAAAATCAACCAGTGGTTCTAAAAATATGGATATCAACTTTTTTTATTTTAAATAGAAACACACTTTTTATTTGCTTATTGAATAGAGCTCTTTATTCTGAATCCAACGATATGCAATTTTCATACCCTTATATAACAAAATTTGAATAGTTTTGTTCTGAAAATATTTTCATTTATAGGATTCAAACATAGTCCGGGAGCCAGCGACACTATTTTTATGACAATTTTATTATTCACCACAGGGACTAAGAACGAAATGAAAACGAAAAAACGAAATAAACCGAAATTTTTATAAGAACGAAAACGGAAACGAAAACGTAATATATTTTTTTCGTTCATGATTGAAAACGAAATAATTTATATCGGTTACCGGTTTTAACCGTTATTTTATTTAATATTTTATTTTATTTACAGCAAATATTTTACAGGCAAATATTATTGAATTTTCAGATATTTGATTTGCAAACAAGCAGATTTTCAAAGTAGCTCTCCAGTACCTAACCCTGTTACGTGTTAGGTTAAACGGTATACTCGTAGTTTCAACTATTGAACACTGACTGCGATAATTTTCATTTACACACTGTCGGTATACGTTTTATTAGTTATGTTAAGCACTTATATAAGAGAACTAACATAAAGGAAGATTTGCTTGAAAACATACTATTAGTTAGGTGAAATAAAATGTAATTAATGTTTTATTCTTTATTCGTAAAAAAATCAGGCCATAGCATAAGCTTTTCTTCTTATTTTTATATATGTATTATCTTTCCTTTATATGTATGTTTTATTTTCATGTTCAATAAAAAAAAAAAACTTATTATATTTCTATATTTTCATCAATTGTTACTCATTAATAGTTATAACCGGTATTAACCGGTATTTAACTACTGTGAACGAAAACGGAAACGAAAATATTTAGGTGGGAACATTAAGAACACAAACGAAATTTTTCGGTTTCGTTCGGATAAGAACTGAACGAAATATTTTTCGTTTTTAGTCCCTGATTCACCATGTTATTTCCGTTATTTAGATGATGCATATTAGGAAATCGAGTGCTGCCGGCGCACCAAAGGTACAACGATCAAGAAAGGATCCCCGAGTATGTAAAAAAATTATGAAAAAATGTTATTTTATTATTTATGAAATTTTGGGGAATGCATATTCTAATTGTTAACATTTAAAAAAAATATAATGTGGCCAGCACAATACCTTCCGTCAATGTATAAATTTCATACATAAATTTTCTTGCAAAAGATTCTAAATTTCCAGTAAAATTATTTCATAAACAAACTATGCAAAATACACTTGACACTGACATCTTCTACTTTAGCGTTACAGGTCGCTATTTCTTATTTTCTTCTTCCACTCATTTCTGTTACGCGTGTCGTTCTTATTCAGTTCCTTTTCTCTCAAGTCTTCCGCAATACAGTCCTTTCATCTTATCTTTGGTATTCCTCTGTTTCTTCAACCTAGCATTAGCTTGATTTGCTTATGAAATATGACGGGAAATGCAAATTATACATACAAGAATTTAACTTGTGCTGTTTCTATCTCATTTTATGGTGTGTTTATATCAATTTCATATCAAAAAGGCTTTCAAGGTTTTGTGATGAATGTTCATAATACAGTAGAACCCCGATTATCCGTGCGCGTTTAATCCGGGCGGCGGATTTTCCGTGCGGCATTTTAAGATTGGTCTTCCGTGCGGCACGGAATATCCGTGGCTGCCGACCAGAGCTAGCGCATGAACGACCGTGCAGACATTGGTCTCGGGGAATCCCCATTTATGTTTATTTATTATTTTCGTTAACTGCCGATCGAGTTGTTAGTTAAATGTAACCAACGCACAAAATGCAGCGTATCGGTGCTAACCAACAGCGTAAACGCAATTTTTTAACTATAGAACAAAAAATTGAAATTCTAAAACAATTTGAAAAAAAAGAAAAGTGTTGCTGAATTGGCTAAAACATATATAACATTGCAAACAAACGGTTACGGTTCGCGACATTGTGAAAAAGAAAGCTGAATTACAGAGTTTTGTAGCTAAAGGTGACAGTGCAAGAGCTATTTCTGACAGGAAAACTCTAAAAGGATCAACTTTTCGAAAACTTGATGATGTTATGACCAAGTGGTTCTTACAGAAAAGATCGGAAGGGGTTTCAATATCAGAACCTATGTGCGCTGACATATGCATTTGTCCAAATAAATTATTAAAAAAATGGAAAATGAGGTGTTTGGATTATCCGTGTTTTCAATTATCCGGCAAAGGCTCGGTCCCGGCTAGCCCGGATAATCGAGGTTCTACTGTATTGTTAAATTTGAAATATTTTCTTATACCTAAAATAATGTTCAAAATTAATTCCACTATCTGCAAATAACTGTACCTGTAAATTTTTAGACCAATAAAAGGAATGTGAGAGATACACACGTTATATCTGACAACTGTATAACTTTCTCGATTACATTTGTGAATATCAGTTCGTTATATAGCTAGCAAATCTTCCAGTGTACTAAGCAACAAGTCTCGTTTGCTTACCTAGCATTTGCTTGAATTGCTTAATTCATTGAACGCACCTATTGATACTGACATCTGTCAGTTTGAATTATCTAAATATATTAACAGTTTCCATGGTTAGCATAGCTGGCTAATTTATGAAATTTAATATCCTTATAATTCTTTAATTCTATATCTATTGAATATGAAGTATAAAATGTCATCAAAACGTAAGTATAGAGAATAATATATTCTTTAAGTTATAATAACGTTAAATGTCAATCAATGATATTTAACTGCTTTTTTCCATGAAAAACTGTTAAAACCTTCAAATGAGGGTACTTCCGGGCGACCGAAGTGTTTTCTCCATATGCGTTGTCTTCTTTTTCTTCTTCTATGTAATGTTGTTTTTCGTTTTCTGGGTGTTCTTCTCGAGAAGATGGTATGTATTTGTTTCGTCGAATTTAACGTCACGAGATAAGATAATACTATCTGTATCTAAATTCCATAGTCTGTATCAATTTTTACTGTATCCGACCATTCTACATTCTACTGATTTTGTTTCAAGTTTATCATGTGGCACTTGTAACTTATACGCCCATGCTTTTGAACCAAAAACTTTTAATTTCGATAGGTCTACCTATATATGCTTCTGCTGGTATATCTCTTTTAATGTTGCTTTGGGATAACGATTTATTTGATACGCAGCGCATCTGATTGCTTCACCTCATATATACTTGGGTAAATTCGTTTCTGCGAGTAGAGTTCTTGTTCTACTCATTGAAGTGAAGTTTGCTCGTTCACTTACCCCGTTTTGTTGCTATGTATATGGAAGTGTTTGTTCTAATACCTTTCTGTTTGCAGAAGATTTTAAATACATGTGAGTTGAATTCTCCACCACAGTCTGTTCTTATTCTTGAGCAACTATATCCATCGGCATTCAATTGGCGTACATAGTTCATTAAATTATTTTCTGCTTCACTTTTTGCTTTTAAAAGGTACACTGTCATTCTGAAATGTTGTTCTTCTGCTGTGAAGATTAATTTTTCTTTAACTTTCATAGTTCAAGTGACCTAATCTTTGGTGCCACAAGTTAGAATTTTCTGCAATATTACATATTTTAGTTTCATTTTCGGGTAATTTGAACTTTACTACATATAAGTTGCCGAGTGCTAAGCAATTCATATAGAAGTTCTTATTATTTGTCATTACAGCTTTTTCCTTTTCAAAAATCACTACATTTCCTTGACTATTTATTTGTCTTACTGATAACTTTCCTTTCTTACTTGCTTTCATTTTATCTCCATTGAACTTCTTTGTTGAGATTTTCTACATCCGTCATTAATGCTTCCACATATTCATTAACGAGATGATCTATTACGTCACTATCTATAATAAAGTTCAAATAATGTAAAGATTAATTCATTATTAAGGCATTTTCTGTTTCCGTTGCAATAAACATAATTTCCTCATCTTTTTTGGCTACATTTTCACTCTCGTTCTTTCCTCTTTCGCGTCCTCTAAATCTTCATCTATCTCCACCTTGGCTCCTGTAACGATTTTGTTCAAGTTTAGGACAGTCTTTCTTGAAGTGCGTTTTGTCGCCACACTCATAACATGCATTGTTATTCTTGTGTGCACTAAATGAGCAGTCTTTTGGGTTGTCGTTCGATGCTTCTTTTATTTTCAGTTCTATATCAAGAAGTCCGCTCTTAGCAAAATCATACGTAATGTCTGTTTGCTTTGTTTCGAGAGCCATGATTACGTTCTCAGATCTTTCAAGCATTGTCAACAATACGTAGAAAACATGCTTTGTCATTATCATCTAGTTTAGATCCTAACGATTCCAATTCTCTGAGTAAAGTTTCTATCTCTACAAAATGATCTTGCAGATCTCCTTCATGAAATTTGAGTTTTAGTAAACTTTTCATAACAAATAGCTTCGACAGTGGACTTTTTCGCTCGAAAGTACTTTTCAATGCTTTTATCATATCTGCTGTTAATTTTGCATCTTTGATACATTCAATATGTTTATCTGAAGCACACTGTACTATGATACACCTCGCTTTGGTATCATTGTTTTTGAATACTGCCCTTTCTGTTGTACTCAACGGCAACGCTTCTATATCAATTGTAGTTTTATCTAGTACATTACAAACACCTTCTTTATCCAGTAATATTCTTACTTGAAACTTCCAATCGAGAATTTTTTTCCACTTAATTGTGGCAACGACAATGTTTGCTGCTCTTAACGTCAACAACAGATATCTTCAAAACAGTAATCAATTTACACGTAAATTATGACCTCAAATGCGAATTCTGGGCCCATAACCTGTCAGATTTGTTGTTTACTGTTCGCTGATTACTGGATAAAGAATAAATACTTTATGTTTGAACAATATGCTTTTTATTGTCTCAACAACTATAACTGTATATCTGTGTGTCATGAATGTACAAGCAGGTAACCGAACTTTCACACCAGTTTTTTGGCGAGCAAATACAAAAATAATCCTGACAAATACCTCTTATTTCCGAAGTATTTTAATTATATATTTTATTTATTTATTAATATTCATTATTAAGCATATACTTTTACATTTTTTTTACTCTTTTTTCTTAATTCAATTGAGCTGTAATTTCCTATTTATATACATATAAAGTTTCTCGGCAAGAAGTAGTGTAAATCAAGCTTTATATTACAATGCCATCTATGATACAAATTGCAAAACAAAAATCTAACCTGTACAAATATAACAAATATTGTAATTTTAACTACTACAAGTTCATTGTTTGTAAATAAATATTTAGCAGATATTATTTAATGAATGTCAATAGAAAATTTATGAAACATGAGTTCCATGATTGATTTGTGTTTTATGTGATTGTGCTCAAATGAAAACAACTGCAACATTCTGGACAACAAAATTGCTACTCAAGTAGAATACCTTATGCCTGAAATTGTAAGTAACTATTTTGTCTTCTTTTGAAGTATTGAATAACTTAGGAACCTATATTGAAAAACGAAGTCATATTAAAATATTAACCTCAAATATACTGTGGATGTCTTAAGTATTTTTTGGACAATTTTTGTAAAGCAGATTGTATCTGTAAAATCTTACTACCCTGAAGAACGTGCAAGTGTGCACCAAAACGTCGGCGTTGTAAGAATAAATGCTGTTTGACTGAGATTTTGAGTAAATGTTAAGACCTTATCCACCTCACAATCAAGATATTTTCAAAATTTAAGTTTAGAAATCAAACGGACAGTTTGACAAATGAACAAACCATTATTTTTATTATTTAAATTTCAATTCGCCATTATTATTATCCGATTGTGAATAAAATACTATACAAACCTGGGTGAAAAGTTTCGCTAATTTCGAAAATATTTTATTTATTATGATAGAGAACAAATTTGTGCCGTTTTTTGCGTAGAATAAAACCCTCCCAATTTTTTACCTTCCGTTACCTCTAGGTAAGGAAGGTATTGTCAAAAAAATCAGTGATGGGTTTTCATTGAATAAGCACGTTTTAGGGTCTTTACAATACGATTTTTACGATGATGTCTGTATGTATGGATCAAAACTCAATAATCCCAATGGAAACAGCCAGAAGAGCCAAGACCGAAAAATACACGTCAAATTCGGTTTTGTTCACTGTTTTCTTCGATTCCAATGTCGTGGTGCATCATGAGTTTTTGCCAAAAGATCGTACGGTCAATAAGAAATATTACCTTCAAGTTATGCGCCGTTTGCGTGAAGCAATGTACCTATTCATTTTTTCCATTCATGGCACTCTTATTATACAGTCTCTCACATTGAAAATCGTACATTTATAAAATGGTTGTGTTTTCAATCATTTCTGGTATTAAACATAATGCATACTTGATATAGTATAGCATTTATGAAATCAAAACAATTCTTTTTTCATAATTTATAAAATTGAAAAATATACTTTAATTTCCAAGTACAAAATTAAATTATATTTTGATGAAACTAAAAAGAGAAGGTCACATTAAAAATCGTACAAATCATATTTATTTAAAAATTTAATAATATAATTCATTATGTTAACATTTAATTACAAGTCACATATTACCTAATATAATACCAATGTTAACACTGAAGATAAACAGTTGTATTCAGTTTTTCAAAGAAAAATGAGGCAAACTACAAAAGAAGAACGTGAACTACTCATTCGTCACTTTAAAAATGGAAAATCTTATTCAGAAATCTCTGAAATTTCAAACAGACCTCGTTCAACTATCCAGTACATCATAAATAGGTATAAAATATAAAATCGCATAGTAAATAAAGTTAGAATAAGTTCAAAACGCAAATTAACTGAGCGCGATGAAAATTGGATTTTACGTCTAATTAAAAATGATCCCAAAATTAGTGCCCCAAAAATAATATCTAATTTAGAAAAGTATTTAAATATAAAAGTTTGTGCTGAAACAGTTCGAAGAGTATTAAGAAAGCATAATTACTACGGTAGAATTGCTCGCAATAAGCCTTATATTAACGTAAGAAATAGTAGGAAGAGATTAGAGTTCGCAAAAAAGTATGTGAATGAAAGTTTAGAGTCCTGGAAAGATGTAATTTTCACAGATGAGTTAAAATTTAATATTTTTGGTTCGGATGGCAAAATTAGAATTTGACGAAAACCGAATAAAGAGCTAAAACCCAAAATCTGCGTGCTATTGTGAAACATGGTGGAGGATAACAAATGGTTTAGGGATGTGTATCTGCTTGTGTAGTAGGAAATTTAGTTTTTATAGATGAAATAATGAATAAATGGGTTTACTTAAATATTTTAAAAAATAATTTGAAAACAAGTGCTGAAAAAATGGGTATTTTAAATTCATTTAAATTGTATGCCGATAATGATCCGCAACATACTTCAAAGATTGCTAAGAAATCGACCCTTTATAACTGTCCGAGAGTAATTGAAACACCTCCACAGTCTCCAGACTTAAATATAATAGAAAATTTATGGGATGAATTAGATCATAAAATTCGTAAACATGAAATTTCAAACAAAGAAGTTTTAAAGAGTGCTCTTAAAGAGGAATGGGGAAAAATGACCAAAATTACATTAAAAATTTAATTCAGTCAATCCCTAGAAGATTACAAGCTGTAATTAAAAATAAAGAATACCCTACAAAATATTGAAAATGGTTTTTAGTTAAATTTATAAGTTGTACGATTTATAGTGTGACCCTGTTATTTAAAAATATTTGTTGTTTATGCTGAAATTACATCATGAAAATTTATATTTATATTGTTTTTGCTTTCTTATTTAATTTATGTTACATTTAGAATGATTTTTACCTCTCGCTAAGAGAGGTATTGGATTCATGCTAAAAATCGCATATCCAGATTTGATTGAATAAGCACGTTTTAAGGTCCCTACAATCCGATTTTAACATTTTTACGATGATACATTTTTACGATGATGTGTGTGTGTGTGTGTGTGTGTGTGTGTGTGTGTGTGTGTGTGTGTGTGTGTGTGTGTGTGTGTGTGTGTGTGTGTGTGTGTGTGTGTGTGTGTGTGTGTGTGTGTGTGTGTGTGTGTGTGTGTGTGTGTGTGTGTGTGTGTGTGTGTGTGTGTGTGTGTGTGTGTGTGTGTGTGTGTGTGTGTGTGTGTGTGTGTGTGTGTGTGTGTGTGTGTGTGTGTGTGTGTGTGTGTGTGTGTGTGTGTGTGTGTGTGTGTGTGTGTGTGTGTGTGTGTGTGTGTGTGTGTGTGTGTGTGTGTGTGTGTGTGTGTGTGTGTGTGTGTGTGTGTGTGTGTGTGTGTGTGTGTGTGTGTGTGTGTGTGTGTGTGTGTGTGTGTGTGTGTGTGTGTGTGTGTGTGTGTGTGTGTGTGTGTGTGTGTGTGTGTGTGTGTGTGTGTGTGTGTGTGTGTGTGTGTGTGTGTGTGTGTGTGTGTGTGTGTGTGTGTGTGTGTGTGTGTGTGTGTGTGTGTGTGTGTGTGTGTGTGTGTGTGTGTGTGTGTGTGTGTGTGTGTGTGTGTGTGTGTGTGTGTGTGTGTGTGTGTGTGTGTGTGTGTGTGTGTGTGTGTGTGTGTGTGTGTGTGTGTGTGTGTGTGTGTGTGTGTGTGTGTGTGTGTGTGTGTGTGTGTGTGTGTGTGTGTGTGTGTGTGTGTGTGTGTGTGTGTGTGTGTGTGTGTGTGTGTGTGTGTGTGTGTGTGTGTGTGTGTGTGTGTGTGTGTGTGTGTGTGTGTGTGTGTGTGTGTGTGTGTGTGTGTGTGTGTGTGTGTGTGTGTGTGTGTGTGTGTGTGTGTGTGTGTGTGTGTGTGTGTGTGTGTGTGTGTGTGTGTGTGTGTGTGTGTGTGTGTGTGTGTGTGTGTGTGTGTGTGTGTGTGTGTGTGTGTGTGTGTGTGTGTGTGTGTGTGTGTGTGTGTGTGTGTGTGTGTGTGTGTGTGTGTGTGTGTGTGTGTGTGTGTGTGTGTGTGTGTGTGTGTGTGTGTGTGTGTGTGTGTGTGTGTGTGTGTGTGTGTGTGTGTGTGTGTGTGTGTGTGTGTGTGTGTGTGTGTGTGTGTGTGTGTGTGTGTGTGTGTGTGTGTGTGTGTGTGTGTGTGTGTGTGTGTGTGTGTGTGTGTGTGTGTGTGTGTGTGTGTGTGTGTGTGTGTGTGTGTGTGTGTGTGTGTGTGTGTGTGTGTGTGTGTGTGTGTGTGTGTGTGTGTGTGTGTGTGTGTGTGTGTGTGTGTGTGTGTGTGTGTGTGTGTGTGTGTGTGTGTGTGCGTGTGTGTGTGCGTGTGTGCGTGTGTGCGTGCGTGCGTGCGTGCGTGCGTGCGTGCGTGCGTGTGTGCGTGCGTGCGTGCGTGCGTGCGTGCGTGCGTGCGTGCGTGCGTGCGTGGAGTCTTTACTTGTTTCTATCCAACACTAGTGGGGACGTGTGTATAATAGTGGGGTCCTACACAAAGACCCCACTATTTTAACGATATTTTATCTATTTTTTCATGTACAACCGCATTCAAGCAAATGTAATCAATATTATTAGTTAGAGTATTTGTTTATCAATTCCTTTCCTTAAGAAAATTTCAATTTTTCCATGAAATATAGTCATGATATAACACAAAAATTGTGGAGTCGGACTCCACTACGTACTAGTTGCATCAAAACTGTAATTGGTTCGGTTCTTAGACTGTGTATATATGATTAATAAATTTTCCAAATAGATGTCCTTCCAAATGAAGTCTCCACTATTTTCACACAATGTTCATTTTGTTATTCTGTTGGTAGTGACCACAGTAGTGACAAAAAATATGTGGTTAGTTTGAATAAATATTATCTGCAACTGCAACATAGATGATTAAGTAAACTATATTGGGATATATTAAAGTATGATTTATGCAGTCATGTTGAAGCACTAGGTACCACTTAATACATATTTTGGAGATCATAGAGGTTACATTTTTATATTTTACGTTTACTCATCTAAATAAAAATATCTTAGTAATTGTGACCTTAAAAATATAATATAGTATTATGTATAAACTTAAAAACTACTTTTGGAAGTATAGATATTACGGGTGGACCTTAAAAGGGGTCAAGTCGAATTTTAACCGGGCCGCCCCCTGAAGTGGTTCCAAATAAATAAATAAAAATTGTACTGGTAATGATTCCGCTTAATGTTAATATTTTCCATTTAAATAACATTGGATTTTGACACATTTTGGATATTTATTTATTCCGAGACAATAGCAGGTTTAAAATATTCACTCAATATTGGAATATATACTACAATGACCCGAGCATATGTGGACAAGATTTGAAGTCCCAAACATTATTCATAAGATAATTATAGTTGATTAAATTATCGCACAAAAGCCCAAAAAAGCTATCTATTGTCTTAATAATATTTATTGGGACTTTAAATTTTCTCCACATATTCTCGGGTCACTAGTATATATTCCAATATTGAGTGGATTTTGTAATCCCCTTATTGCCTACAGTTCCAAAATGTGTTATTTAAATGGAGAAAAATCAAACGCATTTAGGCACGGTCAAATATTAATATTAAGGGGAATCATTGCCTCCACAATTTTTTTAAAATTTATTTGGAACTACTTTAGGATTTTTTGTACAATCTGGGCCCTCTCCGAAATATAAATCTATATACGCCACTGGTACATAGTATACAAGCTTTAAATAAAGGAGAAGATAAATATGTTATAATAAAAGAAAAAAGAGGGAGATGTAATATCCTGCAACTGCATCATCAGGTATGTATATTAATTGCATAAATATAAAATTAAATAACTATTTTTTTTAATGTTACAGTGGTTTTCGATTGACTATTCAATTCACGAATAAATTGAGAGAAACTGAAAACTATGCAATATCCTACCGAAGATAATTGCTAAAACAAATACTTTTCTAAAGTAATACTAAATTATTAAATGTTCTTTATTAAATTGATCTTTAATATAATTAATAAGAAATGTAATAACATTGATTTTATAAAACTCATTAATTAGATGTTAATATTTTCCAATACAAAATCTCAAATCAAATGTTTAAAAGCAATGATAGTAGATGATTTGACAGTTTAAATAAATATTATCTGTTTAAATTGTATAAGGATAAGAATGAAGTAAACATGAGTAAATAGACACAAACTTTGTATATTTATAACAAATTTATTAATTACATATTTTATAATTATTAAATTTACAAATAAATAAATACCTACCTGTCTTTATATGTATGTACAGATTTCGAGAGATTATCATTGTTAACTTCTAAACCGTAAGGAGCTACGACTTCGGTTAAATAGAACATCTGGTGCACCATTAGGAGGATATCTCAGATCAACTTTCGTTTGCTAAATTTTTCCATAGGTCACTAGATAATGGCGAAAAACTAAAATTGTTCGTTCTGAAATAATTTCTAAACTATTTAATAGAAAGAAACCGAAGTCGTAGCTCTTATAATTTAGAAGTTAGCAATGAAAACCCCTTGAAATCTGGACATACTGTATACTAATAGAAAATAATACTATATCTCTTGAAAGGCGAAATATAATAGAAAGAATTAGAAATTTTGGGAATTTTATAATTAGAACTTCAATAAAAAAAAAACAACATAAAAGGTTCGAATCATTTGGTTAGAAAAAATGATCCTTCAATTACACTTCTTTCTTTTGATTATCTGATTATAACACCAACTCTTAATTTGAACCCATGTACGATTTTTTAAAATTACAGATTCATTATTTTTACAGTCTGTACAAGAACGCATTCCTGGTACTACATTATTAGTTATGAAAGTGCTAAGGTGTTTTTTTACTGCTTCCTGTTCTTGTTTAGTCCAAGGTTGTTTATTATTGATATTTTTATTATTTGTAATACTAACAGAAATATCCGAGTCTCTATTAGTATTTGCAACATTGTTCGTAATATCTTGAATGTCGTGAGAAATATCTACATCAACTTGGATATCATCCAAATTTTTTCCTTGATGATCTTGCATATTTCCCTTTTCTAAGCTTATCAGAAGCTTACTAATTTTGGCTAAGTGAATTGCGTTGTCCGGTAAACGGTAGAAATCTCGGTGTACTCTAATGTCGTGTCCTAAATAATTTGCTACGTAGTCTAGCTGGTTCTCGCTTAAATTTAAAATTTGGCATGATGTAGCTATGTGTTTTCGTAATTTAGTGGATGTTATATGTTCAGGTTTTCGTGCTCCACAACTGTGAGCTACATAACTAAAAATAAGAAAACAACTTTACTTATTATTGCTAACTTACTAAAAATACATACTTAAGGGCATCTGATCCTCGTAAAACACTCCTTTCTTGTCGACCAAATATATATGGATTTTCTAGATGAACTCCAGCTTCTTCTCGATGTTTCAAGAGAATATTTATTCTAGTGATGTCTTCTAATGTCAGCAATACTGGAACTTTTCGGCCTCTTTCCTTTAATTTCAATATGATAAAAATGTTTTGCAGCAGTTTTTTCTAAAACTGTCAAACATTTATATACGTCACTGTCTTCGGATAGCATACTTCGTTCATTAAAACTAGACAACTTCAAACGTTGAACCTCTCCAACTCTTCTTCGGTTGAATAAAATTAGTCTGGATAGTAAAATTTTACTGAAACGATTCCATGTCGCATAATGAAACGATTTATTAAGAGCATCTTCACATTGTTTTAATTGTTCAACTATATATTTATTTAATGTTATTATATCTTCTGTTATTGGTAATAAATCATGCTTATTCCATTTTGCTTCATATAATGTCGCTAACGCATTCCGGGATACTTCTAAATTCCATTCCATGTCAAATATTCTAACAAAATTTTCGACTTCTGCTTGCATTCGTTTATTGCACTTTCGAATACTTTCGGCGAGTAAAATATTTGAACAATATTTTATAGAATGACCTAATTTTTTCGCCAATGACGGTATTTTAAATTTTCCAGTATTACTATCGAATCCCGTTAAACTATGAACTGCGCTTATTAGCAATTCAAACGATTTAGGATTAAAAATATCTTTTAATGAGTTTATTTTCGAGTTTTTACGTTTTACCTCTATTATCAGTCTGGCCAGTTCCCGCATTTTGGTTGATATGAATACATGTAAGTTTTTTTCATGGCCGTGTTTTAAATATAATTTTGATCCATATTTTAAAATTAAGGAATCATTTTTTATTTCTTTTGTAATATTATCAAGTTTCATATTACATAAAAAAAATTCACACAATATGTCACTTGCATATTTTGGAATAGATGTCAACATTTGACTATTTGCTTGTACTCTGCTCCACTTTTTTCGCGATTCAGATATATTATATTTACATTTCACCACATGTTTGTGTAATATTTTTTTATTAAAAGTTGCGTGACAGTATTGACACGGCAAATATTCTGTAGCACTCTTTTCATTAACTGGTGGTCGCCGTTTTACAATCAAATTATTTGCATCACTGCCGTTTTTATAGTTATACATAAAATTCCCGTTATTTCTAATTCTTTCTATGAGATTTCGTCTTTCCTTGTCGTTAGGTTTTAATTTCATAAATTTTACTACTTCAAGTTCATCAGCGTGACAGCTCATAAGATGGCGTGGTAATTTTATAACCAGTTTCATACAAAATTTGCAACACTGCTTTTTGTCCGACCGTTTACCTAGACACGGTGAAACTTTAGTAGTTGCTTTGGATCTGTTTTCCTTATTTGTTGAAATTGGCACAGGCAGCTCTGCAAAATACAAAGTATTTGAATGTGTTTTGCATTAAAATAAAACAAATAGCCAAGAAAATACATAATAATTTGCGCAACAATAACGAATATGGCAGTGGCCCGCAAATGGCGGACGAAACGCGAGCCAGGTCATGGCCATACCCTGAGTATATAGGTGCCCTAGTATTTTGCAATATTGAAGTAGGCTATGCAATAAACAACTATGAATACGACTATTGCCTAGGTTACGATAGTATATTATTTTCTTATATCTAAAAGAACTTATTTTACTAAGAAATTCATAATAACAAATGAACTACATAACGAAGTAATTAAACAATTACGAAAACAAACACTTAATAACGTAACAAAACTATCTGTCACCTGTATCATTTGTTTGCATTTGTTTATTGCATAGCCTACTTCAATATTGTAGAATTATTTCTGATTTTTAATATCAATATATATTCTTATTGATAATTTATATTTACACTTTGACAACACAACAAACAATTGACACGTCAAAAGTTAGGTTATAAGACGCAAGGCGATGTAACAGTGTTACCAATGAACCAATCGTAAATCTAGATTAAAGTTGTCTAATTGTGATTTAATCTAGAAACAGAAAATTATAAGATAATTTAAAGTATGTATATCACTAAAATAAGGATTGTCAATAAAATTAAGAATTTATTTATAATTTTTACAATATATTTTTTGTAAATAACATTTATGTTGGTAACACTTTTACATTTTCCTCACTATTTCGGGAGAAGAAAGTTGAGCTTTCTGTGCATGTCGTGAAAAAACGTAACTTATTGCCTTTCTAACGTGACAATGTGCACTCAAGTAAGCAGCAATAATTCTTACTCATACGACAATATATGTATACGTACAGAGTGATCACGCGAGAATGAACCAGTAATTATCTCTGTTATTAAGCGAGATAGCGATTATCTTCAAAAATCATATTTACTATAGACAATATGGGCAATACGATCAAGAAGCGTTCTGTTACTTCCGGCTCCGGAGTATGTGATACCTACTTTGAAATTTCAAATGGAACATACTATATTTTTAAAACGTACCTAAAATTTGCTTTACAATGGTAGTAAATTAGTAGTACGTTGTATTATTAAAAAATAAAATGGCGGACGTTTGAAATATGAATATATTAAATATAAAAAAATCAAGTATGCGAGTTTTTATTGTTTTTTGTTCATAGATGATGATATTTTTTAAGATAAATTCATTTACATGACGTAACCTAGGCAACAAATCCAATAAAATAAAATTCCATACTTTCTTCACTTATTTTGTAAGATATTTCAAACGTCCGCCATTTTACTTTTTAATAATACAATATCCTACTTGTTTACTATCATTGTAAAGAAAATTTTGCGTACTTTTCAAAAATATAAAAATATACAGTATGTTCCATTTGAAATTTCAAAGTTGGTATCATTACTCCGGAACCGGAAGCAACAGAACGCTTCTTGATACGACATCTTATTGCCCATATTACCTATAGTAATTTTTTTATTTGAAGATAATCGCTATCTTGCTTAATAACGGGGATAATTGCTGGTTCATTCTCGCGTGATCACCCTGTATATGTCAATTTAGATACACAAATACGTATAATATTTAACAAATTTCTAATCTTACATACTTTAATAACAAGTCAACCTATAGTTCATTATTTTGCCACCAGATGTCATATCTCTTAGCAATACATGGCAATAATTGCAGAATGTTATAAAAACTAACGGCCGTGGCTGTTTTGACACGCATTATTGGTTGAGCATAGAGTACTGTTAAAGCACATTTAACAGTATGTATATTTTAAAATAATTACCTGTTTCAAAATCACTGGGCACATATTCAGATCCCGAATCTTGGTATGGTTCACTGTCTGATAAGCCTTCAATCATTGATGGTTCATTATTCAACCCATCATCATATAATTCAGGCACATTGTGTACACAAAATTCGTTTGTGATGTATGTGTCTTCGACGTTTTCATTGCCACATA
This sequence comes from Harpalus rufipes, assembly GCA_951394225.1. Lineage (NCBI taxonomy): Eukaryota > Metazoa > Arthropoda > Insecta > Coleoptera > Carabidae > Harpalus > Harpalus rufipes. The sequence goes on along the minus strand of OX596290.1, from coordinate 15,587,537 downwards.
TTTCAGGTACATTGTGTATAAATTTATCATCTGTGATATCTGTAACAGTTTTTCAGTAAAAAAATAACTCTGAAAGCTATTATTGTAGAATTACCTGATTCAGTATACGTAATGACAACGGAGTCCTTTAAACCTGGTTCATTCTTATTCAAATTATTTATAAACAACTTTCGTTTTGCCTTTGGTTTAACATGTGAATTTTGTGTATCGTTGGTATAAATATTTTCAAAACGAGTTAGGTCTGCTCAAAAATTTATGATTTACTGCACAACAGTATAAAAACATTATTATACTTACTTATTCGAGGGGTGAGTGGTATAAACTTATTTCGTTTTGGTGGTGTATTGTGATAGAAATATAAGTTTTTTTGAATAGGTGTTAATTCTACAAAAATATGCAACGTGATTAAATACACAATAACAAGAAAATACACATGAATGCTTACCAATTCGAGGAGTCAAGGGAATCATGCTACTTCGTTTTTGTTTTTTAGGTGTATTTGCGGAAATCATTTCGTTAAACGACAAGTTTAAAAAAAAATCGACCATAAAGCAGCAAGCATACAAGCAACGAACACTATTACAGATTTTAAGATCACTCGGCTATAAGCCAGCGCTGAAGGCTCAAGCCGTAATGACTCGACTACTCGACGTCGCAGTGTTGCCAGGTCCTTAAAATTATTTTCCCCAGATTTTTTTTAAAAAGTTGCCAGACTGAGGACAAAATTCCCCAGATTTTATAAATAAAAAATAATAACTGATACATATACAGGCTGTTAATTAAAAAACGGACCATAGGCGTATGGGAAATGAGTTTTTCCTTGCGCAAAAGTTTCCAATTAATTTTAGACAAAAATGTGTCAAATAAAAGTTGCAGATAATTCAATTCTACACGTAAATCATGGAATACATTTAATTTTGCATGTTTGGTAACCTGTAAAATCAAATTTGAAAATTTATAAATATTGCTCATTTTTGTTAAAATCGTAAAGTACAGCACACTTTATTATTTAGGGGAAACCCATGTACCGTGCACAGTAGTTACCCCGATCGTGTCCATCTCATTAACCAAAATCTAGCTTATACCACCGACCGCCGCGAACTTTAATTTGTATTGTTGGTTCCATATCATATACTTATTCAATATTTGCACAATACCTCCATACTTTTACTTTATATTTGCATTGTGCTTTTATAGTTTTGATTTTTTTATTAAATGTATAATTAATCAAACATATTTTCCTTTACATTTCTTATTTCTAATTTTCCCCAGATTGTCGTTGTTTTAAAAAAGTTTTCCCCAATCCCCAAATAATATCAAATTTCCCCAGAACTGGGGAAAAATCCCCAGACCTGGCAACGCTGCGACGTCGTCTGGTCTGGTCTCAACGTTGTTGGCTGGTTAACCAAAGCTTGCGCAGTTACGCATTGCGCTTGTATGGCAGCTACATAGTAACAGAAGCGTGCAGCGGCGTTTCACAACATTTGCGACCGCGACCACGAATTTGCCGTTTCACTCAACGACCACACATATACTAGACAAAACATATCCAATACTTCACTATTGTTTGTTATGTTCTCGGCTGGACAGAAAGAGACAACTAGAGATAGAGACATATGGTGTCTACTCTAAAGTTTGTAAATATCTAAAATTAATTTAAGTAATTGAATTCCGTGATTATTTAATAGATGGAGGGTGTCATTGTTACGTCGCTCACTTTCGATGGAGCAACGACAAACTTGAACATGATGAAGCATTTGGGTGCTAATATAACAGACATCGACAAAATAAAAGTGTCATTTAAACATCCTGTGACCGAAGATAATGTAATTATTATACCGGATGCCTGTCATATGTAAAAATTGTTGAGGAACTGTTTAGCGAGTCAACAAGTTATTGTTAATGTAGATGGCCGTACAATAAAATGGAATTATTTTTAAAAATTAGTCCGTTTTCAAGAAAAGGAATGGTTTTATTTTAAACAAAATGTAATATTTGCGTTAACAATCGTAAATAAAGTCATCAGCGCATGGATTTTTGTATATCTGCACACCCATTTAATCTTGTGTTTAAATATCAATAAAATATATTTTAATTTAAATACGTAATCCACATTTTGCAATCACCGCCATCCAGCTATAATATTTATAAACAATTGAGTTATATTCTCACAATCGTATTAGAAACGTACCGCGTACGTGATTTCTTTTTATTATATTTATGGACCTGACCACAGAATTTGTTTAAAAATTTACATATAGCTTAACAAAATACGAAAATACGTAGAAATCGATTTTAAATATTAACAATAACCACCCACCTATAATAATTATAAACAATTGAGTTATAAATTAGAATTCGGGTTTTATTTTAAACAAAATGTAATATTTGCGGTAAAAGCCGTAAATAAAGTCAACTGCGCATGGATTTTTGTAGACCTGCACAGTGCACACCCATTTAATCATGTGTTTAAATAACACCAAAATATATTTTAATATAAACACGTTATCCATATTTTGCAATCACCGCCAAATTAGAATTAGGGTTTTATTTCAAACACAATATAATATTTGCGTTAAAAACTGTAAATAAAGTCATCAGCGTATGGATTTCTGTAGATCAGCACACCCATTTAATCTTGTGTTTAAATAACAACAAAATATATTTTAATATAAATAAATATTCCATATTTTCCAATAACAGCCAAATTAGAATTAGGTTTTTATTTTAAACAAATGTAATATTTGTGTTAAATAGTAATTTAGTGAAATGTAGGAAAAGATCTGCATTGTAGGCCACTATATTCAGTTTTGTATTGAACATTACGTTTATTAAATATAAATACAATTATACATATATAATTACAATGGTTAACAATAGATAGTACACTTAAAGTTTATTGTACGCGCGACTCGCGTGCACTTGTTGCAGCTGCAGGTTTTTCTAGAATTTGTACTTTTATTTATAATTATACATTATATTTTTTAATGTGATTATTTCGAAGATTTTGTACAAAGTAAATATATCTTGTTTTTTAATATGTCACAATTTATTTTTTATTTACATGTTATTGATTAATATAACTTTGATCCTTTTGTATCGATATTTACTAATATTGGGATTTTCAAATCGATATTTGACTACTTATCGATACTTCTTTCCGATACTAAATATTACTAAAAATATCAATACTATCTTTCGATTGCGTATCCCTACTCTTGGGCGCGACTGGTCTGTTCATTCTTCAGTCGCTGGGATTAACCCCCCACCCCTTCCGCTCAGCACAACATCACACGGCGTCATTTCTCTTCCTGGAATGCGCCGTTGCCGCTTCCCGCGTTGCTAAATAAGATTCGACAAGCTTCTTATTATAATTTTCGTGAAAAATTTAATTTATTGCACATATAGCGGATACAATTTACCTTTTTCTTTTTTAACTGACGCCTATCCATGATAAGGTTATATCAGAGATCGTTTTGTGTTCCTCGATATTTGATTTTAGTATTTTCTTCTTAATGCTTATGTGCATCTAGGTATGTGTAATGGATCATGCAAACACCGTAGCGCAAATAGATACTAACAATCCAAAAATTTCAAAATTATAATTTCAATGTTTTCGTTCCTAGAAATAGTTAATATGAATTTATTTACTACTATTACAATGGGGTCCACCGTCATAAGAAAAAATAATACAATGTACACTTTATCCTTAAAGTACTACTCAATAAATAACGATTGAGATTAAAAATAATATATTATGATGCAAGTGTATAAGCCGGCCATTAAAGCACGCGTGACAAATTTAAAATCGCGACGCGAAGCGCAGCGCTTTTAAAGGCACGAGTGCTTTAATGACTCTTATACAAGTGTACGCCAAAAATTTAAATTATTGCTTACTATTAGATGTTAACTTCCACTCATCTAATTTTGATATCGATGTCCACAAGACGTGCACGTACTCTATAGATATCATATATACTTATAGGGCTATTCTGTAAGATCGTTATGACATAACGAATCGGTAAAACGTTATATCGTCATGGTAATAACGAAAATCGTTTAATATGCTTATTCTGTAAACGATCGTTATGACATTTTTCATTGTTAAATCGTTATCATAACGATAATCGTTAAAGTGGTATTCTGTAAACAATAATTTAAGTCTACATAACGAAAAAAAGATACCGATATCGTTATTTTTTAACGATTGGAAAAATCATTCGTTATCAAAACGTTTTGTCAATAATTCAGTATTTTAATTCATGTCAAAATAAAATTGCTATTATGTTGAATAGTGATCTCAAAAACCAGTCATATTACAGTTTTCTGCAAGGTAATATTAAAATAATTTAATAAGTTTTTATTCATAGCGCCTAGCGCAAGCTTCTCAATTTGTCTATAGATGGTAGTAGTTGGTCTAGCATAACCTACAAAAAGAAAAATAATGATCCGACAGCTGACAGGTTGACAGCAGAATTCATCTAACCTAGAAGTTTTGTGAATTATATTGAATTATTTTAGATATTTCAATTAAAATTATAATTTGATTTTAGGAAATAAAGTTCTTAACTTGATCCCAAGGTTATTATTTTTCAAAATGTGTTACATAATACGGATACAAAGATAACGATTATCGTTAAGTAGAGATAACGATTTTCATAATAACGATTTCGTTATGGTAACGATTCGATTTTACAGAATAGGCCTATTAATGTGTCAGAGTTAAAATTGACTTTTTTTTAATTGACTTTTTATAAATAATTTTACATTTATAATACGTCAATTAATTATATTAATACTTCATAAAAATATGAAAAATATTATTTGTAAGTAAAAAAGATTATTCAATTTTTATTTATAATAAGGTAATATTAAAAATATTAATTTTTTATAATTTTCATGAAACATAAACTAGGATGCATCAGGTCAAAAGTAATTCAGGTTCCCAGGAGGGGACCTAAAATTTTCATATATCGGCAAGAAATCGGTCGCTTGCCGGTAAAAGTCTTGTCCCCGGCCAGTGTATTGTATAACCAAAGTAAAAAAATTACTTATTATAATAAGAAAGCTATTATTTATAATCAATACCGATTGACATATGTTTATACTAAGTACGTAGGTATTTGTTAAACAAATTATTTGTTTAATATCAAAAAAGTAGTAAAATAAGTGAATTAAATATTCAGTTTTTGTAAAATAGTGAAAATAATGCCATACGTTGCATAGTGCGCGACATCAGTTTTGTGAATAAAACGTAGTTATATAAGGATATGGTAACTTTAACCTTATTTATAAACATTATTCCATTTTTGTACATCTATTAAGAACAAAATTATATGGTTATTAAGTGAATTAAATATTCAGTTTTTGTAAAATAGTGAAAATAATGCCATATGTTGCATAGTGCGCGACATCAGTTTTGTGAGTAAAACTTAGTTATATAAGGATATGGTAACTTTAGCCTTATTTATAAATATTATTCCATTTTTGTACATCTATTAAGAACAAAATTATATGGTTATTAAGTGAATTAAATAATCAGTTTTTGTAAAATAGTGAAAATAAATGCCATACGTTGCATAGTGCGCGACATCAGTTTTGTGAGTAAAACTTAGTTATATAAGGATATGGTAACTTTAGGTTTATTTATAAACATTATTCAATTTTTGTACATCTATTAAGAATAAAACTATATGGTTATTAAGTGAATTAAATATTCAGTTTTTGTAAAATAGTGAAAATATTGCCATATGTTGCATAGTGCGCGACATCAGTTTTGTGAGTAAAACTTAGTTATATAAGGATATGGTAACTTTAGCCTTATTTATAAATATTATTCCATTTTTGTACATCTATTAAGAACAAAATTATATGGTTATTAAGTGAATTAAATATTCAGTTTTTGTAAAATAGTGAAAATAAATGCCATACGTTGCATAGTGCGCGACATCAGTTTTGTGAGTAAAACTTAGTTATATAAGGATATGGTAACTTTAGACTTATTTATAAACATTATTCAATTTTTGTACATCTATTAAGAATAAAACTATATGGTTATTAAGTGAATTAAATATTCAGTTTTTGTAAAATAGTGAAAATAATGCCATACGTTGCATAGTGCGCGACATCAGTTTTGTGAATAAAACGTAGTTATATAAGGATATGGTAACTTTAACCTTATTTATAAACATTATTCCATTTTTGTACATCTATTAAGAACAAAATTATATGGTTATTAAGTGAATTAAATATTCAGTTTTTGTAAAATAGTGAAAATAATGCCATACGTTGCATAGTGCGCGACATCAGTTTTGTGAGTAAAACTTAGTTATATAAGGATATGGTAACTTTAGCCTTATTTATAAACATTATTCAATTTTTGTACATCTATTAAGAATAAAACTATATGGTTATTAAGTGAATTAAATATTCAGTTTTTGTAAAATAGTGAAAATAATGCCATACGTTGCATAGTGCGCGACATCAGTTTTGTGAATAAAACGTAGTTATATAAGGATATGGTAACTTTAACCTTATTTATAAACATTATTCCATTTTTGTACATCTATTAAGAATAAAATTATATGGTTAGTGAATTAAATATTCAGTTTTTTTAAAATAGTGAAAATAATGCCATACGTTGCATAGTGCGCGACATCAGTTTTGTGGGTAAAATTTAATTATTTAAAGGAATGGTACCTTTAGGCTTATTTATAAATATTATTCCATTTTTGTATCGACGGTTGGGGTGAAAATCAGTCATTGGCTGAACCCCGCCCTTGACTGATGTCAATAAAGTCTATTATTATTATTACTATTATTATTATTTCTTGCGTTAATTTATTTTCTTTGTCATTAAATTCTTGTGAGTGCATATAGGTTTTATTCGCTCATAAATACAACCAAGCCACCATTCCTTTCGTTAACTTGGTATCGAACCCAACAACAACAAAAAAAATCATAATTCCACCATCTTCATTAAATTGTGTTAAATTTTAACATATTGAAAATAAGTGTCAATTACAACTGACAGTTTTTGGTTATAAGTTTAATTTTGATATACAAGTGAGTAACAAATAAAATATTGTACAATACCCGCCACGTAACTGTTTTTACTGCCTCAAGGAGGTGACAGGCAGGCTCGCCTACTCGGCTCGCGAATCATTTCCTCCTCTCTGCAGTAAAAACCGTTTTACCTGGCTTGTAATGTAAAATACTATATTCATAACTATCAAGTAATAATCAAGAACTACTTTATAGTGGCTACATTTCGTGTTTGGTGAACTGCGTTTAAGGATTTATTTCAGCTATAGTTATAAACAAATTACTATTAATATACTTTAACAATAATTCTACAGATTTCTTGAAGCAAACTAGAGATTTATAAATTAATTGTTCATAACTATCAAGTAATAATCAAGAAATAGTTTATAGTGGCTACATTTTGTGTTTTGTGAATTGCGTTTGAAGATTTATTTCAGCTATAGTTATAAACGAATTACTATTAAAATACTTCAGTATGTCACTAGCATTCAATTTTGTATTGTTTATGTTTAACGTAAAATGCAACAACTTTTTGAATTCAACTACTAGAATATCAATTCGGCATCTGTCCTCACTTGTACGGTCGACCAATTCACGAATTTTCAAAAGTAGGCGTCTATGACAATAACGTGATTAATATCACACGTGGGTTGCAGCAAAGGACATTGTGATTGTAGTCACCACGAACATTGCGCTTGCCTCCATTTGTTGCCGCACCGCACTCGTGACGTAGTTGGTTGACAAATGCATTTTAATAGCAGCCAAAGAAGAGACAGTATACGGGGAATATAATCACCGGAAAATAGGCCGGCCGCTTGAGCGCTAGTGGTGGACATCGGTTATCAGACATATGTACTAAACAAAAATCAACTAAGATTTAGCGCGTTCTCAAATCATAACCGACCATGATAATATTTATTCCCGTCTAGTGTTTAGTGTTTTTATATTTACTAAAAAATAAAAACATTGCAAACATGAAAGCTGCGTTTTAAGATCTCTTATTATTTTTATGAGTACTATAATTAAAATAAAAAGACAACAAATATGTTTCTGTTGTGTTTGTGTAAATAATGTTTTATAATAAAATTGTCTTCGAGACTTTGTAATCATAATAATCATAATAAAGTAGATATTTAATCTGAATTGTCTATGTCAACAGTATTTTGTTTCTTTTCCTACAGTAAGGTTTATTTAGAAAATAAATAAACGCAGAACTCAGGCATTAGCAAATAATACATTCAGTAATCATTTCTAAAAGATTTTTGTTCGTTGAAGAGGGTAGATATTTTTATGAATCGTTCATAAAAGTATTTTAAATTCTGTAGTTTATAAACACAACCACAATAATGACTTCTATTGCGTCAAATACGTGTGTGTACTTTAAGTGTAAAAATAGCAAAAAAGTAAGTAACTCCAGTGAAAGATATGTCTCGTTGCAAACAATGGCTTAAAAAGTGTGGCAATAAACAATTACTGAATTTAACAGAGAAACAATTATGTAGAAGATTAATATGTGAGAGAAATTTTAAATCTGAAGATTTTACGAACGAATTAAAAAATAAATTAACTCATAAAGCAGTGCCAATAAGTTATAGTGCTTCTAGTACTAATACATCATCATGTGATATATCACATGTAAAAACCCCTGTGAAAAAACAATCAAACATAAAAAATATTACGCCGGATAAAGTAGGATCATCGACGTCTTATAATATAACAACTCCAGAGCTATACATCAGTCCCAGTAAAGTGCAACGAAAATACAAAAATCCATTTAAATTGAGCCCTGTTAAACAATTTGGACCTGTCAAAAATTTAGAAGAACTTTTTGTATCGTCTACAATTAAGGACAGCAACATTTCCGACACATCTTCAGAATCTAGCACCCTATCGGGTGTATGCAGTATGCAGTCATCATCATTTAAAGAAACGCCTACTAAATTAAAATTAAAAAACAGAACAATACAACTGTCGCGAAAACTATCAGACCAAAAAGCACAAAATAAAAGAATGAAATTAAACTAGAAAAATTGTCAAATAAAAATGTTTTCTAAAATTTGTAGTAACAAACCATTTAATGTAAAAACCTTTTTTGGTATGCAATTATTACACAAAAATAGGACTAAATGGAGTGCAGATGAAATGAAATTCGCTGTATCTGTTTATTATAAGAAGTCACCATCATGTTACAATTATTTAAGAAATAAAATGTTGTTTGCTTTACCATCTAAAAAACTATCCAAAGATACATAAAAATAAATAATTTAGAAACTGGCAACAATAGTCGTTTAATAAATCTTTTTGCACAAAATGTACAAACTATGACATTAATTGAAAAACACTGTGTTTTGTTGTTTGACGAAATATCCATTAAGCGAAATTTACATTACAACGCGCAAAATGATTACATCGAAGGATTTGAGGATTTGGGTGATATAAAGAGGTCGGGAAAAATTGGTTCGCACATTTTAGTTTTTATAGTACGTGGCCTTTTTTCTAGTTGGAAAATGCCATTATCTTATTATGTTTCTTCTGGACCAATTAAAAGTAATATATTAGTTTTGCTATTAAAAGAAACTTTTATAAAAATGCATAACTTCGGACTCCAGATTCGTTTTGTGACATGCGACCAAGGTGCGAATAACAGATCGGCATTCTCTGCATTAGGTGTTTCCGAGAATTGTCCGTATTTTGAAATAAACGATAAAAAAAAATATGCTGGTATTGATGTGCCACATTTAATTAAAAGTATTCGGAATAATTTATTGCAAAACGATATTTACATTGAACAAAATAAAGTTTCTTGGCAAGATATAAAAGAAACATATTTAATTGACAAAAGAAATGGATCTTTGGCTAGAATTTTATGCAAAATTACTGACAGACATGTATTTTTAAATAATTTTGATAAAATGAAAGTTAAATTAGCAATTAGCAGCATGCATTTTAACCGCGGTTCATACTAAACAATTAAAATCCAAAACAGCTTTAAATACAGCGGAATTTATTCAAAATATCAACAATATATTTGACTGCTTAAATAGTAGAGTGTTAAATCATAAAAATCCCTATAAATCTGCAATAAGCTCTAAAAATAAATTAGTTACAAATACTTTGAAAGAATCTTTAAATAATGAAGAGCGTCACAACATTTATTGCTTTTAAAGGTCTTAAACAAAGAATTTTGGCAATTCTACTGTTATTTAAGGATATAAAAAATAAAGGCTACATGTTTATTTAGACATCGAGGTTGCAACAAGATGCTTTGGAAAAAATATTTTCCGTTATTAGAAATAAAGGTGGTTACTGTGTTCATCCAACAGTCAAAATGTTTCGCGAAGCTTTTCAGATGTGTTCGAAAGTGAGATGTTAGATACTGTAGATACATCAAATTGTGAAAATGACGAATGCACCATCATAGAATTAAATGAAGACAATATAAGCATACCCAGTACAAGCACCTGCACTTTATCTGCATCCCAAGAAACCAGTGGCATAATGACAATGGGGACATTTACCATAAACAATTTAGTATTTGTGATAGTAAAATTCATTAGTTCACATCTAAATAATTTTAGAAAATACTTAAAATCTATTCAAATAAATTTCCTAATATATTTTATTAATTTCCGAAAACTGTTATTTTTGCCCTGTATACAATTTCCTTGAAAGCTGTGACGTCACAATCACAGACATTAGAAAGAGACGGAAAAGAGAGAGATAGCATGATTAGTTTTGACGTTTGGGAGGCAGATGTTGAGCAACTTAGCCATGGGCGTACGCAGGAATTTCTTCAGGGGGGGGCAAGAAGAAATTATGTTTAAAATGCTTTTGTTAAAGGTTTACTTAAAGTAAATACCAAAGATAATCATTTTATTTAAAAAAGAACAAATAAAAATTAATAATATATTTAGTGAATTTAAACTTTCTAAAATATTAACCGTAGTGGATTTACAGAAAATCTTTGTGTCACTTCTACCTCTATACGTATAAAAGTATATGTTCTTGGTTATTATAAAATGTACTGTAATTTTTTTAAAGATGTCCGATTAACAAATTGGATGAATTAGGATTTTAGCTCCGCCTATTCCGATAAATACAATATTGTCGTTCACTTAGTTTTTATGTGGGTCCATAAGATACTACTGTTATATTATTATTATAACAATATATGTTAATGCAAAAGCATTCAAAACGGAAATGAACTAATACATGTGAAACCAAAAATGTGAAATATATGATACTGACACTCTGTTAGTGTCAGTGACACTGACAGAAAATAAAGTTATTCGTCGGCTTTGAATCAAGGTAGGTAATATATCTGAATTAATAAATAAACTTGCGTTACAGCGAAAGTAATGTCAACAACGAGCATCGTTTCAAAATAGAATGCCCTAACTTAGTCGAAACAATATTAATTTTTGAAAGACAAGCGTATTGTATCCACCCCCTATCGCACACGCTTCGTATTATGTAAATGAAGGAAATAAATGTATGCCAATTTATTAATTCGTTCATGATACAGATGACCTTGATCGGATATGCTATATGTTATTATACCTGTACAATTCACATGTATTATACATTTCATACTCTATAAAACGTATTATTCCTTTTGAGCAGTTTCAAAATATTTAGTATTGATCATATTATATCATTTCATACACGTATATTATATTTTTATACAGTATTTTACGTATGTATGATACATGTGCAATATAAAATGTATAATACATTTATTTTATATACATATATACAGTAAATTTTCCATTTTACTTTTTATATGGAAACTTTAGGGGGGGGGGCAACTGCCCCACCCTGCGTACGCCCATGAACTTAGCTGTGGTAGAGAGGTTAGTTTATTTATTATTATTATACTGAAGGTTCTACGCTTCTTCTATGGAGCCACAATAAATAATTACAATTTCATCTTCCTCGTTGATAACAGCAGATACGGAATAGCTTGTATTGCGAATTCGATGTTCCGGGGTTATTTTTGCTATCACCGTACAAATGTAACTAAAAACCAATTGCCTCATCCCCATAATGTTCTCTGCCAGCCCTAGAAAATTTACATAATTTTATATTATTTATAATAATAATAAAAAAATATAATTTCAAACAAATCACTTGAAACTTTTCACGTTTTACATTTTTTTTTATTTCCGCACTTTAATATTTAGCATTATTTGCAAAATAATTATTTACCATACTTGCATCTACAAGTGGCAAATTTTTTGAATCAGCATTGGCATAACCATGGTCCATTTCGACACACTTTCAACTCATGCAAACAATCACAATGATACCATACAATGTGGTTAGGGTATTCTCTCATGATTACAAACATTAAAAAGTTATTTAAAATACTAAAGTTGATTGGTAAACGAGAGAGAAAAAGCAAAAAAACATGTTATAAATTGATTGTTGCAAAAGATATAAAGCATTAAAATTTTGATGATGTACTAGTTGTACTATCAATGGGAGACCAGTTGATATCCCTACTACATGCTCGAATATGATAACACGCCGCATTTAGGTACGTACATGCTCGGGTCTACTTCGGTTCGTTCGGGAGTATTCGTACTACAGCTGTAGGGATAAATAAATGTAATCATTTACTTAAAATGGTTTTCTTATAATTATCTTTACATTTTTTTAGTAATAATATGTATGATTACAATTAAATATATTTGATTTCCTACCTTTTGTAATACTTACTGAAAAACTCGAAAACTCATGAACCACTGATTGTACACCGCTGGTACGTACAACTAGTACGTCACGTATCACGTGACCTACCAAAATTAAATTTTAAAAATTAATATCTCGCTTATTAAAAGGTATTTTTAATTCGGGTTTTCACAGGTACTCTTAGAAATACCTGTTCTTTAAGAATAAAAAATAAAAAAAATATGCGAGAATACCCTATTACAGCAGCTCTTATTATCTAACACATCTTGTTTAGAGTATACAGGTTCGGCTTTGGTCGGATAATTCAGTCATTAATGTCGTTCCGTGAATTCTACGTCATCAGAAAGGAATTCAAGTATTACATACAATTTTTAAAAATTAATTTCTCTGTTATTACAAATAATTTTTAAATCGGACAAAGACCAAATACTATATATATATATATACTTTCAGAAAAAAAAAAAAAAAAAATGATAAATGACCCCATTGAATTAAATGATACCGACGATGATGAGTGTTCTGAACAATCGTTATTTAGTGCTGGAAATAAAAGTACTGCTACACTGGAAGATTGTTCTGCAAAAACTCTGGCCCATCCATTGGCCATTGGCCCACCCGTTTAAAAGGCAAATGAGAGAAAACAGTTTACGCACATTATTTGAACTGCATTCCAACAGTAGCGCAGCCAGAAATTTCTAATGGGGAGGGGGGAGATTTAGGATTTTAAAATAAAATGTATACGTAAGTAAGAGATAAATAAACAGTTATTAATAACGAAAGAAAAATACAATAAGTAGCAATAATGAAATAACAATATGTAATACTACTAATAATTATAAATCAAAATTTACACTTGTACTACATTCTGACGCTGACCGAACACCTGGCGCTAACTTCGCTTATAAAAGTGTAGCGGGAATTTAAGTTGTACACTCAGTATGAAAAGTAAAAATCATCATAATACTTTGTAATTTCGGCGTTTATTTGTTTATTTATGTCTAGATACATACTATGTACATATATTGTTTCTCAATGGGGGGGGATTGAACCCCATATCCCCCTCTTGTATACGCTACTGACTGCGTACTTCCCCGAGCAACACGTAACACGTGCAAACTGTGTGTATTGTACATGCAGACCACCCAAGAAAAAACCGGGAATAAACGGAAATAGCCGAAATATAACAAAATATATAATTGTTTCAACAAAATATTCTATTAAGGATCGAACAAAATGAACTTGTTCTTTTAAAGATAAGACTTATATAAGCAACAAATAACTTTTACCACATTAGTTTGTAAATTTAACAAAAGGCAAAATGTTATTTCAAAAAAATTAGTTGTTCGAATAACAAAAATATATAATTCGCTGTACAAATAAAATAAAATAAAAATTTTGTTGCTTCAAATAAATAAATTCACTTGAACTAACTAAATTGTTTTATATTCATTCAAAATTTTGTTAAGATGACAAAAAAATCTTTAACAAAATAAATTTTGTTTTTACAACAAAATCGTTCTTTCATTATATAATGATTGGAAATAAAATAATATTACTGTTTCTTTATCATAAATGGCATTATTGTTTTGGAATGTTCTGTTGTTTATTTAGCTGGTTTCATGATTTATAAAATTAATAAACAATTTTCCTGTCAAGAATGTAAGAAAAATTTAAGCAAGTGTGACAATTCAATTGTGAATGATAATGAAATATTTGAATAGGGCTTCAAATAATGTAATTACTGTAGTCACAGTAACGTTAAATACCTTTAATAATATTTATAACTTTATTAAATTCAAAAGAAATATTTTAAAATTAATTGAGGCAGAAGTTTTTCAAAATTTAAAGAAAAAATGTTCTTTTTGATTCAAAAATGATGCTTATGAATCCAACAGAAACTTTTTAATAAAAAAATTAATTTTGGTCAAATTACATAAAACTTTGAAATGGAATAACAAACTTTATCAGATACTAAAAAGTATAGTAGAAAAATATCTAAATTGTCTTAATGTTACTATTTATTTTTGTAGGTATGTAATAACATTAATAACGGAACGGCGATAGTTTAAAAATGTTTTTGTTCATTTTTACAATGCTGCATAATTTTTTGGAAATGTATTTTCTTTTATTTTCCCATTATATTTGTATTATTATTATTAATGTTGTAAAAATTTAATATAATGCAATATATATATATATATATATATATATATATATATATATATATATATATATATATATATATAACAATCTCTAGTCCATGAATATCAATAATAATAATAGTAATAATAATAATACACAAATAATAGTTTCCAATAAATACTTCAAACTCCAATACAACAATGTAGAATATAAAATAAAAACAGAACGGACACGCGGCGGCATCGCTGTACTATTGATTGTTTTGGTTACTCCCAAACCTTATCGCATTCCACGCTTCCAACAATGAAGCCATTGATATTTGCCGTTCGATCGACTGATCTTGGATCTGCTAGCACACTTTTGCTTCATAAGCTGTTTTAGGCACGTACACTTACGCATCCGATTTGTTTATACTGCAGAGCTGTATACAGGTGAATCACATACAGGTGATCCATATACAGCGTGATCCCCGACATATATTTACATAATTTTAATATTTTTGGAAATGTGTATATAAATATATGTATTCATAATAAAAATTATTTTTTTAATTGTACCACAGATTAAAATAATATATAATTATTATATATTCAGTGATTGTACTTTCTACTTTTTTGCGTTGGCTATTTTCATTGATAAATTAAATAAATATTATTATTTGGTTGTTCTGAGCGCTTGCATTTCTGTGCGTTTATGTTGATGTACGAACAAATATACCAGAGTGATTCTAGCGGCCAATTCTAGCGGCCACTTCTGTAACATAACCTATTGTGAACAAACATTATACAATGCATTACCATGACCTAACAGATATACCAGTGTAATTATTATAGAAATTAAGGAATAAATGACAATAAAGTATATATTAAACGAAAGAATAAATATAAATAATACATATAAAATTATCAGACGCAGGTAATTTATTAAATTTGATGATACTAACCACATAAACTTTATAGGTTATAGCAGTATATAATGGACAAATGTATTTATTCCCTAAATATCTTGAGAGTGCCGCATCGAAATTATTATAAATAAATAGTATGTATTATAACAAATATACTCATATATATTTTGTAATACAACCACCCGTAGGGAATTTGTAAAAAAATAATAAAGTTTACGTTATCTATCCTATGTGCATATTTTTTTAGATATCTCTTATATAATGCCGCGTGCCGCCTTGAAATAAATATAAATAAATAGTATGCATTATAACAAATTATATAATATATATTTTAATATAGCATCACCCGTAGGAGGGTGTGAAAAAAATTCATAAAGAAAGTGTGACCCGTCATTCATTTTTATGTAATCTTAGATATCTCCTTTATAAGTTCGCGTGCCGCCTTGAAATTACTATAAATAAATAATATATATCATAACAACTTATTTAATATACATTTCAATATGGCACCACCCGTAGAGGGGTGTGAAAAAAATCATAAAGATTTTACGAGTCGACTTATATTTTTCGTATATTCTTAGATAACTCCTATATAAGTTCGCGTGCCGCCATGAAATTATTATAAATAAATAATATATATTATAACAACTTATTTAATATACATTTCAATATGGCGCTACCCGTAGAGGGGTGTGAAAAAAATTCATAAAGGTTTTATGACTCGCCTTGCATTTTTGTATAATCTTAGATATCTCCTATACAAGTTCGCGTGCCGCCATGAACTTATTATAAATAAATAACATATATCATAGCAACTTATTTAATATACATTTCAATATGGCGCCACCCGTAGAGGGGTGTGAAAAAAACTCATAAAGATTTTACGAGTCGACTTATATTTTCGTATATTCTTAGATATCTCCTATATAAGTTCGCGTGCCGCCATGAACTTATTATAAATAAATAATATATATTATAACAACTTATTTAATATACATTTCAATATGGCGCCACCCGTAGAGGGGTGTGAAAAAAAATCATAAAGATTTTACGAGTCGACTTATATTTTCGTATATTCTTAGATATCTCCTATATAAGTTCGCGTGCCGCCATGAACTTATTATAAATAAATAATATATATTATAGCAACTTATTTAATATACATTTCAATATGGCGCCACCCGTAGAGGGGTGTGAAAAAAAATCATAAAGATTTTACGAGTCGACTTATATTTTCGTATATTCTTAGATATCTCCTATATAAGTTCGCGTGCCGCCATGAACTTATTATAAATAAATAATATATATTATAACAACTTATTTAATATACATTTCAATATGGCGCCGCCCGTAGAGGGGTGTGAAAAAAATCATAAAGGTTTTAGGAGTCGACTTATATTTTCGTATATTCTTAGATATCTCCTATATAAGTCCGCGTGCCGCCATGAAATTATTATAAATAAATAGTACATATTATAACAACTTATTTAATATACATTTCAATATGGCACCACCCGTAGAGGGGTGTGAAAAAAATCATAAAGGTTTTACGAGTCGACTTATATTTTTCGTATATTCTTAGATAACTCCTATATAAGTTCGCGTGCCGCCATGAACTTATTATAAATAAATAATATATGTTATAACAACTTATTAAATATACATTTCAATATGGCGCCACCCGTAGAGGGGTGTGAAAAAAAATCATAAAGATTTTACGAGTCGACTTATATTTTTCGTATATTCTTAGATATCTCCTATATAAGTTCGCGTGCCGCCATGAACATTATAAATAAATAATATATATTATAACAACTTATTTAATATACATTTCAATATGGCGCCACCCGTAGAGGGGTGTGAAAAAAAATCATAAAGATTTTACGAGTCGACTTATATTTTCGTATATTCTTAGATATCTCCTATATAAGTTCGCGTGCCGCCATGAACTTATTATAAATAAATAATATATATCATAACAACTTATTTAATATACATTTCAATATGGCGCCACCCGTAAAGGGGTGTGAAAACAAATCATAAAGATCAGTCCTAGGAAAGGAAAGTACAAATAAAATTATAATTACCATTTCTCTTCGTAACATTAAATGAAATTAGCATGTTATAGATGAATAAATAATAATTAGAGAAAAAAGAATACTTAATTATAAGATCTAACAAAACAAATTCCCCAGGAGCTAAATTTACCGAGTGTAAGTTTGGCTTTCAAAACGTGGCAATTTCAACAAATTTAAATTTGTGTAGTATATCCCATGTACCTAGATATATTTTTCATATATCTCCTATATGAAATATGAATCTGTTTCGCTTACGAATTATTATAAATTAAAAGAATAACAATTCTAATAAATTACACCTTATTTTTTGTTGCTGTGCCACGCTACGGGGAGGTACAAAAAAATTTATAATTTGCTTTCATATCAATTCATTATAAACAACAAAATATCTAGAAAAGATTTAGATTGAGCTTGACTTATTACATATTTATGACAAATGAACATTGTTTAAATGATATGTTTATGATTAATTTTCTCTGTTTGAATATTCTTAATATTATTAGAAAATAAGGATCTCATAATTTATGGAAAGGAAATGAAATAAGAAATATAATAACAAAAATCAACATTATCTAAAGTATATTTTTATTATAATATAAATATATATAAAGAACTTTTGTCGATATTAATCTTTTGTATGAAACTTTTCTCCCATATGGCTGTGTCGTACATGTGGTTCTCAAGTGATGGAAATACGTTTTTCATTAAAAACTCTGTGAAAGTGCAATTAATGTGTTATATATATATATATATATTTTCTATTGGTAGCCTTTCGTTTGTCACTGTCGCCATTCTTCTTAATTAATTTTTTTTTTTTACTGTAGCCCATATTTTGACAACTCCTTCCGAAGGAACAACAAAACTATCTACGAATTAAAATATGCACATTGAAAAATAACAAAATAATTTTAGAAATAACAATATGTACTGGCTTTTGTTTGCCAATATAGCTTCAGTTGCATCTCAGGATGTTATACATTTAATGGAACTATTTTTTTGCGCAATATGCCCACTAATGTGACTATATTTTTCGAATATTCGGACAAGGATAATTACAGTGAAATTTCGTAACTGTTTTCTTCGAGCAAATCTTAATTTAATACCATATTTCTTAATAATTTTTATATCGTTTATGTCTATGGTTGGCATAATCTTCGATTTAATCGTATATTTGAAAGAGAAAAGTACGTCTGCATATTCTTATTGGACATTAGCTTGACTGCTACCACAAATTGCATTATGCAGAAAATAGTCAGAGCAGATAATTGAGAGTGGAAACTTTTCAATAACAGCATCCAATTCCAATCTTTCTTAATATTTGTAAATATTCTGTAAATATCCCATAAAGTTTCAAGGTACAAATAATATTTGAAAAGAACTGTTTCTTATGTATCATGTTCTCCTGCAAAATGTTATGTGTAAATCTAGCTTTATGCTACAGTGCCATCTATGATACAAGTTATAACACAAACATAAATTCTAACCTCTACAATTTTTTTAATTTTTAAAACAAAAACAAAATTTAAATATTGCAAGTAGAAGTGTTTAATATAATTTATTTGTATTTTCCTTCCTTTCAGAATATTTTCCGTGTGTAATGAAACTTCTGCAGGTGTTTTTCCTAATTACAGGACTGATTAAAGTTTATGATTTTTTTTCGTAGGTACCCCTTTTACAGAGGGAATTATATTAAAATATATGTTAAATAATTTGTTATAATACATTCTATTTATTTATAATAATTTCAAGGCGGCACGTGAGCCTGTATAAGAATAATGTATAATTACACACGAACGACGGGCCATACAACCTTTATGATTTTTTTTTCACACCCCTCTACGGGTGGCGCCATATTGAAATGTATATTAAATAAGTTGTTATAATATATATTATTTATTTATAATAAGTTCATGGCGGCACGCGAACTTATATAGGAGATATCTAAGATTATACAAAAATGCAAGGCGAGTCATAAAACCTTTATGAATTTTTTTCACACCCCTCTACGGCTGGCGCCATATTGAAATGTATATTAAATAAGTTGTTATAATATATATTATTTATTTATAATAATTTCATGGCGGCACGCGAACTTATATAGGAGTTATCTAAGAATATACGAAAAATATAAGTCGACTCGTAAAACCTTTATGATTTTTTTCACACCCCTCTACGGGTGGTGCCATATTGAAATGTATATTAAATAAGTTGTTATAATATGTACTATTTATTTATAATAATTTCATGGCGGCACGCGGACTTATATAGGAGATATCTAAGAATATACGAAAATATAAGTCGACTCGTAAAACCTTTATGATTTTTTTCACACCCCTCTACGGGTGGCGCCATATTGAAATGTATATTAAATAAGTTTTTATAATATGTACTATTTATTTATAATAATTTCATGGCGGCACGCGGACTTATATAGGAGATGTCTAAGAATATACGAAAATATAAGTCGACTCGTAAAATCTTTATGATTTTTTTTCACACCCCTCTACGGGTGGCGCCATATTGAAATGTGTATTAAATAAGTTGTTATAATATATATTATTTATTTGTAACAAGTTCTTGGCGGCACGCGAACTTATATAGGAGATATCTAAGAATATACGAAAAATATAAGTCGACTCGTAAAATCTTTATGATTTTTTTTCACACCCCTCTACGGGTGGCGCCATATTGAAATGTATATTAAATAAGTTGTTATAATATATATTATTTATTTATAATAAGTTCATAGCGGCACGCGAACTTATATAGGAGATATCTAAGAATATACGAAAATACAAGTCGACTCGTAAAATCTTTATGATTTTTTTTCACACCCCTCTACGGGTGGCGCCATATTGAAATGTATATTAAATAAGTTGCTATGATATATGTTATTTATTTATAATAAGTTCATGGCGGCACGCGAACTTATATAGGAGATATCTAAGAATATACGAAAATATAAGTCGACTCGTAAAATCTTTATGATTTTTTTTCACACCCCTCTACGGGTAGCGCCATATTGAAATGTATATTAAATAAGTTGTTATAATATATATTATTTATTTATAATAATTTCATGGCGGCACGCGAACTTATATAGGAGTTATCTAAGAATATACGAAAAATATAAGTCGACTCGTAAAATCTTTATGATTTTTTTCACACCCCTCTACGGGTGGTGCCATATTGAAATGTATATTAAATAAGTTGTTATGATATATATTATTTATTTATAGTAATTTCAAGGCGGCACGCGAACTTATAAAGGAGATATCTAAGATTACATAAAAATGAATGACGGGTCACACTTTCTTTATGAATTTTTTTCACACCCTCCTACGGGTGATGCTATATTAAAATATATATTATATAATTTGTTATAATGCATACTATTTATTTATATTTATTTCAAGGCGGCACGCGGCATTATATAAGAGATATCTAAAAAAATATGCACATAGGATAGATAACGTAAACTTTATTATTTTTTTACAAATTCCCTACGGGTGGTTGTATTACAAAATATATATGAGTATATTTGTTATAATACATACTATTTATTTATAATAATTTCGATGCGGCACTCTCAAGATATTTAGGGAATAAATACATTTGTCCATTATATACTGCTATAACCTATAAAGTTTATGTGGTTAGTATCATCAAATTTAATAAATTACCTGCGTCTGATAATTTTATATGTATTATTTTTATTTATTCTTTCGTTTAATATATACTTTATTGTCATTTATTCCTTAATTTCTATAATAATTACCACTGGTATATCTGTTAGGTCATGGTAATGCATTGTATAATGTTTGTTCACAATAGGTTGTGTTACAGAAGTGGCCGCTAGAATTGGCCGCTAGAATCACTCTGGTAACAAATATTCTTTGATAGACGGTAGCCGCCTCACCGTTATCGCTTGGCACACATTTCCTTTCCCCGCACCGCCCGCCAGAATAAGTTGTTCTAAAATCATGCCAGAGGCAGCACTGCACTGCTTGTCATTGCCGCGTAACCTAGGTTGACGAAATGATGTACACGGTGGCGCATCTTAGTGTAGCAGCCTCTGTAGCAGCTACTAACTGCCCCTATGATTCCACCACCAATATTACACACTTGCGGTGTTATATGCTGATGATCACATTGTGTACAATTAGAAAGGGTTTTTACTGCAATTTACATCTACAGATATTCCTTCTTGTTTTGTGCCTTTTTTCTTATCCCTAGTCGAATACTAGTAAAAAAAATATTGCAGAAGTATTTAAAATAAGTAATATTGATTTTAAAAATAATAAAATTGCTTTAAATAAATTATAGTGAAATTGTCAAATTAAAACTAGCAAATAATTGTGAAACCTTGGATTTAAAAACCATTAAGGAGCTAAATATCAAAAGTATTATGAAGTAGGACGAATCAACAAAACTAAATTCACAAATTGATAATAGCTAGTAAATGTATTAGTATGCAAGAAAAAAAAACTCATTCAAATTATTTACTTTATGAGCCACCGGCATCACCTAATATAATTAATTTATATTGAAGCAATATATAGCGCACCATAATATAATTGTTACCAACCTAAAGGAATGAGATGTGGGTCCTCACAAGACCTAAATATAACCAAGGACTCCATTATATACCAGTGTAACCTTTACACAACATTAGCCATCTATCATTAAAGAGTCTAAGTCACCTATGAAACCAACCAAATGCAGTCCCCACTAAGGGTTATTCTGACAAGGACTCCACTACGTACTAAATGTCAACCTGTGTGTGTATGTGTGTATGTGTGTATGTGTGTATGTGTGTATGTGTGTATGTGTGTATGTATGTGTGTATGTGTGTATGTGTGTATGTTTGTATGTGTATATGTGTATATGTGTGTATGTGTGTATGTGTGTATGTGTATGTGTGTATGTGTGTATGTGTGTGTGTGTGTGTGTGTGTGTGTGTGTGTGTGACCGCGGTTTCGGCCACGATATCTCCAATAATAGAAGTCCAAAAATTACAATTCTTGCGTATTCCTCTACCTTACTACCAAATGAATACTTGATTAGATTTTGGTTATAATTGGTCATCCGGAAGTATCCTCATTTGAAGATTTTAACAGTTTTTCTTGAAAAACTCAGTTAAATTTTATTATAACTTAAAGAATATATTATTCTCTATACGATTTGATTGCATTTTATATTTTATATTCAACAGATATAGAGTTAAAGAATTATAAAGATAATAAATTTCCTAAATCAGCCAGCTATGCTAACTTAACAATGGAAACTGCTAATATATTCAGGTAATTCAAATAGACAGATGTCAGTATCAATAAAAAGTAAATGAATGAAAGAATAAGGGAAATAATCCTAGTGTTGGGCGTTTCTAGAAAGATATAAGAGAGACGAATACATTGGTTTGAACATATCATGAGGAGACCTCGCCGCCGCCGCGCCTTAGCAGGCGCCGCTTTATCGCGCCCGAATGTCCGCGCGTAACAGACAAGGTCGAACTTGTTGCGATGATGTGAACTATTGTGCGCGCTGTTTTTTATCTCGCAGTATTCTAGTCATTTCTAGAACAAAAGTCGCCGGGTATATAAGCACGTCGGAGAAGCCAATGGGATAGTCTGTGATATAGAAGCAACGAGTATAGAAGTGTGATATAAATAAGCGTCGTGTCGTGAATTGTTGGTGATGTAAACAAACAGCCGACAAGAAGTGAACATAAATAAATGTAATTAGTGACATAAATAGTAGTGTTAATTGTTTAAATAAATAATCTTAGTGTTTAATTGTCTTATAATATTCTTAGTCTTTAAATTAGTGTTATCATAATGGTAGTTAAATTTACTATCTTTTAATTATCTTTTTAATATTTATTTATCGTTTATTAAACGTATTCCTTTAATTAATAATATGACTCCGACTATTTACACTTCACCCATATAAATAAAAACGTTACATTATAACAGAAAGTAGAAGAAACAGGAAGACCAAATATAAGATGAAAGGAGAGAAAAGGAACTGAATAAGGACGACGCGCAAAACAAAAATTAGTGGAAAAAGAAAATAAAAAATAGCGACCCCCTAACGAATGGGAAAAACTAAAGAAGAAGAAGATGTCAGTGTCAGGTGCCATTTGCATGAAACAATATTACTGGAAATTTAGAATCTTTTGCAAGAAAATTTAAGTATGGAATTTGTACATAATACACAGGATTGACGGAAGGGATTGTGCTGGCCACATCAGATTTTTTTTTAAAAAAAATTAGGCGTAACATGTTTAAAATAATATAAAAAGACAAGATTCGTAGGTACTTAACACGTCCACTGCAAATAGTAATTTATGGTAATTCATACTCAGGCTGAAGTATGTTTTTTTTTCTACTACCACTACTGTAAGAGGGTCATTACTGAACAGACTACTAACAATGTAAGTTCGTGCTTATGAATAGTGTTACGTAATGAAATTTCATTACGTAACACTGTTACGTAATGAACAGCAAATTTAAGTTGGCAGGACTGATTGTCAAACTGTAAGAAATGATTAAAATTTGATAAATAGATTTAAATATAATAGAATGAAATTTATCTGACATATACATATAAATACATATTTTTTTGAGTTATTATATTAATATTATATTATGTCAACAATACATATTTTATTTCAATCAAATATGCAGTAGAGAACTATTTTTCATCGTATATCCATACGCTTTGCAGTAACCATGGTAACATCGTTGCGCAGTTTTATTTTTATAAATAAAACCCATCAAACTTTTTGACATTTCGAACTGATGTATTTTTTGTGTGATTACAAATACATAACTGAGGTAATAATAATTATTATAAAGAAAATTAGTTCGTAATATTATTTGTAATTTGTAAGTAATGCAATAAAAAAATAATTAATTTATAACTATGTATCTGAATTTTGCTTCAATTTAGAAATATTAATGAGTGGTCGTAGAAAAAGTATAGTACTTAATTCGAGATGTAAAGCAATTACTCACTCGTAAAATTACAAACTCGACGCTACGCGTCTCGTGTGTCAATCATTTTACTCGTACGTAATCTGCTTCTTACATCTCTCATTACGTAATATACTATTAAAACCAGTACTTGACGTGTTAAACTATTTTATTTAATATTTCTGTAATTATTATTAATAAGATATAAATTGTATGAAATAAAAATATATGAAAACAATAATTTTTATTAAAAAAAAAAAAAATTCGTTCCCCTGGGTTATAGAAAAGTCAGCGCCTATGATCTCAGATGTGATTTTGTTTATCTAAAATTTCTCATAGGGCACTAAATAATGACGAAAAAACTGAATTTTTGTTAATTTTTACCTTCCGCACCGTTAAAGAAGGTATTGTCTTCGGTCAAAATATCGATAGTGAGTTTCTAATGAATAAACACTAGAAATCCAAAAAGCTATCAATGAAGAACAAATTCTTATGAACGACCAACTAGACTTGTACAGATCACCATTGATTAGCCCGCTTTAATCCCTTTATGACATTTTCTTGTAAAAATTACCGTTAAATAACTATATATACTCACTAAATAGATTTAAAATTCATTCTGTATTTTCCTGATGATGGCCTAACAAGCCGAAATACGTATAGAAATAATAAAGTAATTTGAAACATATACCGACTATTTTTATCTATATTTTTTACAAAATGTTTCAACGAGAAGTGACAGTGGAATCCATCAAATTCCCAGAACATTGGAAATGTGTGGGCTAACAGACATGGCGGCTTGTGCATCAAAACTTCGGTGAGGCAACACTTCATAAGATAATTGAGTACCATAACTACAGCTCTATTTAGCTAATTGATTCATTTAAAACAAAATCTATATTTTCTTTAATTAGTTTAGGAAATTGATATTTCTTAAATTAGAACTCCCAGCTGAAACCATTATATTTTTTGTTTTCAATTCAAATTCAAAATACAAAAACATTATGTAAACATATAAACACAAGGAAAAAATCTGATGTGGCCAGCACATAACCTCTCGCCGTATATTTTACCTGGCTCTATTCATAAAGCAAAGAATATTTTTAGAAATACAAATAATATATTCATATAAGTCTATAACGTATAAACTATGACTCAACATAAAACAATGTTCACATATACTTACAAAATCTATAAGATATTTTACCATAAATTATGTACAATAAATTACAAAGTAGAGTTTACTATATATACCTGCTGGTAACACGGATTTTCAATTCGAACAACGTTATTGTTTACTTTCTCTTCATATTCTTCTAGTAAAAACATTAATTTTGGGCGGCTAAAATGTATAATCTGAATTGTGCATCTATTCTTACATATCTTCTTTTACATTTTATTTTTTCATACATGCTGTATCTAAATAACACTAATTCCCATTAATAAAGTGATGGATAGATTGCACTCCGATTATTTTCTTATAACGATGTGTAATTTTGTCAATATTTACAACTTACTTGAGAAGAATTTGATAGCTTTTTCGCAGTTCAATGTTACTCCAGCTACAGTGCTGGTGTGCATTGTCCCATAATGTTTAAAACAAATTTAAGTCCTTCAACTTAGACTTGTCACCTCCATAATAGTCACAGATCAAGAATTAAGAGATTCTCCAAATACATTTTTCTTTCATTACCCATTATTTCGATGAGATACATTTTTTTCTGTATTTTACGTTGCAGAGTGGAGACCATTAATAGTATTTCTGAAGGGTATGTGTAATATACCTATAATTTTAAATATTTAACTACAAATACAATAAGAAATAATATAATGTATGTACTTCCCAAAAAAAATCTTCAGTAATGTCTCCGGATTTCTGACACTGACATTTATCTCTCAGTTACAAACATTCAAATTTTCAACTATTTTTCATGGCATCCTTTCGGTTGTAAAATTAATTACAACATTATTTTATATATTATATTCCTTTTATCTCTAAATCTATAAAATATATATAAAAATATTTAAATGTATCAGAAAGAGAATTTATTTTTCTTTAATATTATCAAGAAAAATTTTCAAAAAATAATATTTAGAAGATTTTTTTTTCAAGAATCTTCTACTTCCGGTTGTCCAATTATTACCAAAACCTTTTCAGATCTTCCCATGAATGTCCGATTGGGAAATACGTTGTTAAACAAATTTTAAGTCTTATAGTTTTTGAGTAACCGTCCTTCCAACATCCCACACACACACACACACACATCCACACACACACACACACACACACACACACAGACATCATCGTAAAAATGTTAAAATCGGATTGTAGGGACCTTAAAACGTGCTTATTCATTAAAATCTGGATATGCGATTTTTAGCATGAATCCAATACCTCTCTTAGCGAGAGTAAAAGTAAAAATATAAGGATTAAATACTGTTATTTTCGAATGCAATATGCAGTTAATAACACTTAATTTGACTTGCAACAATGTACAGTACATATACGTTCTCCTGCACTTACAAAATTTGCTACTACGCAGACAGAGAATTAGAATTCTATTCACGTACGGTCAAGGCCTCTATAAGGCCGTGTGGAAAGTACCTATCTTTTATTCTTTACGCACTCATTGCATATTGCATTTGAGGCTAGCCTCAAACAGCTCCTTCTCTAGCGCACGTATCGATAACCGGGATGAAAGCAGTATCAATAACATTAGACATTATACTATTCATTTCGAGTATATATCAGAGGCAAACCTCACAAGGTTTAATTTATATGAACTACATTACATATTAATTATGGTGGTGACTTAAATAATTGACGTTTGTAAAATGCTACAGATGTGCGAAGAGATGGTGTAGGGAGACACTGTTGTAGATCGAACGTATAAGTCTGAACAGTATCATCGTTCTTAGACAACTGAGTATCCAATTTCTTTTCATCATAAGCCTGGTCTGCTAACATTTTATGGTGTTCATGTTGGGAACTAAGTTCCATTTTAGTCTGCTCATCTTGAGATAACTTTATTTTCATACTGAATTTGTCACAAACGAAACATGTGTCAACATGGGGCTTTTTAAAGGAGAGCTTCAATTTATGAAATTCTTGACTATAGATTTTTATAGATGGAGGATTTTCATGAGTCTCTTTATACAACTCGTACATTTTTTGTAGGGTCAAATGAGTTGGTAAATACTTTTTTGATGTACTCTTTCTCGAGTAATGGCTTTCGTATGATGGAAACGATAAAATATGTGTTTTGATTTCGTCTCGTTTTGTATCTGATATCTTATGTTTCGGTATAACATTTCTTCCACGCATATCGTCAGTTTCTGTACCGGCTATCGACGATCTTTTCTTTAAAGCTACTGTTTTTATAAAATTATCACTTTCATCCAGTATCTTCAGCAAACAACCCCGACAAACTGGCTGACGTTTTCCATGGATTGTTAAAAAGTACTTATACGTTTTTGTTCTAATTTTTTGTTTCTCTGGATCAGAAACGCGCATTCTCATAGTAGCTTTATCTTCAATATCCATGAGCGAAGCCATGTATCCTGATCTTTTTGTATATGATCCCAAACGCCAATATTCTTCAAATACAGCTTGTCTTTCGAAGGCAGATATCCGATCCTTGCATTTGATTCTACATGTTGAGAGTTCTTTCATGTTTCTGTCACGAATTAATTTTCCTTTTAACGTTTTATAGGACTGTCCAGTATTGCGTTTTAACTTTTTATCCTTTTTTAAAAAGCGTAGGCTTTTAACAGGCTCACTTTCAGCAGGTAGTATCTGATTAGTCTCTAATTATTCATCGGTTGAAGAAACACATTCGTCATGTCGAGATGGTTGATAATTTGGGTCTTGTAAAGAATCATCGCTAGAAAAGTCCACTTGTTCCTCTTCTTCGCATTGTTTGGTGGCGGTAAAATGACCCGTAGAGGTGGATGGGCCTAGCTCCAAATCCATGCTATTTTTACCCGTACCTCCATTTTCACTGCTTTCGTCTAATAAAATTTAAATCATTATAAACTAGTCTTGAACTTGAAATAAACTAGTCATACAGAAACATAATATTTTAATAAGTACTACTTACCTTTTTTATATTCCGTGTTGGACAGTGCCAGTTCTAGTATTTTCTTTCCTCTGTCGACATTCATTTCGTCTATCGAACACAATAAAATACGTCTTTCTAGTATGTACAAAAAAGATTCACCGAGACCATAATCTAATAAGTATGGACAGGTCCAGACATGTCTAATGCATTTGCGTCTATGTACCTTATAACATAAGTCACCGGTATGTAACGCTTGGTAACCGAACTAGTGGCGTTCCTTTTCACATAAGTCAAATTATGTGCTTTAATACGTCTATACTATGTAACATTAGTTGATGTTGAAAAAGAACGTGTGTATTTTTCATCGGTCAACAGGCGAAGTTGACTTATGTGCTTTAGTCTGGTTGTGAGTTTTTGAAATACGGATACGTTGCAATAATAACAAATAAATGTCATTTTTTGACTTATGTGCTTAGGTCCGCCGGGCCTAGAATTGTGCTTTTGATATTTATAAAGACAAGAATTAACAAAATAAGTTGAAATTTAATTTACATACTACTTTACATTATTTACAATTTATTAGTTCAAATTAGTAATTTGTTAAAATGATATTCTGAGTTATTTGTTTCTGGTGAGGCACTACCGCACCTGCCTACCCTGACAAGCTGCCACTGCTAACAGATGATAGATAGTAGAAAAGATACACCCGAAAACCCTAAAACAACATTCAAGATTCAACATTCAAGATTCAACAATCAAGATTCAACAGTCAAGAGTCAACAATTCGACATTCAACATCGAACGGTCAGAACGATCAGTCTTAGTAACGAGTGTCCAGTGGTAGTGTCATCTGTCCTCCTGTGCTCACGTGTTGTACCGAGACCCACGACGATCATGGCTCCGTCCGCATTGTAAGTCTACCTTATTGTATAACCATTTATAATGTATATGTAACCATTGTTTTATGTATGTTTTGAATGGCATGTAAATTGTCCCCGAACAGTAATTATGAATAAATACCAGCCTTAAGTGCATTGCTTTTATTTCGAATATGCCTCTATCAAGTCCTATTCGCAGCCTTAGGTCACGTGCGAGATGCTCTATATAACAGTAAGTATGAAATACATTTATTTCATGTAAGTACAAGCGAGTTTAAATGATCAAGTCAAAAACTAAACGTGACAATATAGGTAAAGAATTATAAAGATATTAAATTTCATAAATTAGATAAAAGATATAGATATTAGATACAATACATTACTGAAGATTTTTTCTGGGAAGTATATACATATATATATATATATATATATATATATATATAAGTAATATTTTTGGTGTAGAGTGTAGGTATACAAGAAATGTTAAATATATTAGGGCGCGAGCAGTCATGTGACTTTGTTGGCCTTGACAAGCAGATATGGGGGCTTATGTCAGAATGATAGGTAGTAATTATGTATATAGATGCCAAATATCATAATTTCTCATTCTAAATTTAGTGATTTTCCAATTCCATATGGTTTATTTTCCTCGACAAATAAATTCCACACTCCTGGTGACAAATTAACTACGTGAGTTTAGAAAATCTTGAAATTTTTAATTCAAAATTCTGACATTTGGCATCTATGTACATAATTACTAATTATCATTCTGAAATGGGCCCCCACATCTGCTTGTCAAGGCCAACAATGTAACATGGCTGTTCGCACCCTATACTTATGTAACCAAAACGGAAGTGGCGTGAGGTATTGTGCTGGCCACAACAGATTTTTTAATATTCAAAAATCGATTAATGAAAATCATTATCGAACAGCGTGTATATTTGACACACTCAACAATCGTCCTGCGCTACATATTATTACCAAAATAAATTAGTTTCGCCTCTTCCACTTTCACACAAGCTTTACTATTTATTTTTCAAACAATCTCTCTATATCTCTCCACTTATCAATTCATTTTCATTCGGACATTCATGCAATAACACGCTCTCAATATTCTCAACTTATAAATTACTTACAATTGTGAACGGGATGTGTTGTTTTCGTCACAATTACTTTTCTTCTAGTTTACCTCTTAACATATCACTGGTTTAAAATATTTATTCTGAATTATCCCCTCTTTCGTTCTGACGTGTCTTTTATTTTGGGTTTTCAAGCTTCTGAGGTAGAATATTGTTTCATTACTAATACATTCTTTATTGAAGGTTATTATTTTACAATCTGTTTTCCTTGTAAGTAGTTAGTCATATAATTGTTCATTAATTACACATTGTGATGAGATATTGATATTGTCGCAAATAGGAAAATATACTTCATCTATATTTCATAAAGACAGTTTACAATAAAATAAAATTAACATATATTTCCGAGAATTACACGAATTTAATAGTATTGTAACGTTTTTATTTATATGGGTGAAGTGTAAAACATAGACAATTATTATTAACTAAAAGAATACGTTTATTAAACGGTAAATAAATATTAGAAATATAATTAAAAGATTATAAAAGTAACTAACACTATGATAAACAATATTAACACTAATTTAAAGACTAAGATTATTATAAGACAATTAAACACTAAGATTATTTATTTAAACAATTAACACTACTGTTTATGTCCCTAATCACATTTATTTATGTTCACTTGTCGACTGTTCTTTATATCACGAACTATTCACTACACTTATTTATATTAGACTTCTGCACTCGTTGCTTGTATAATACCGAGTGTGTTCGCTGGCTTTGGCGGTGGGTTATATACCTGGCTAGATTATTCCTAGAACCTACTAGGGCCTTCTAGATAACTTCTAGAGGTAAACAGCGTGAACAATAGATAACCTCTCCGTGACCTTATCCTAACACGTTCCAACGTGTGAGTGGCGGGCGAGATTCTGTGGCGCGTAGTAGCGCAGCGGCGGCGGTCGCGGGGTTTACGTTACAGTATTTTATTTACCAAGGGCGTTACTATGATCATAATGCCAGGAGGGCGATGGGCATTATCATCTAGTAACGCTCGTGGTGCATACAAGATTTTATGTCTCACTAGAATATCTGAAACAAGTTTTAATTGATAATAATTTTGATTACAATAATGCTCAAATTTTAATTTTTATTTATTACCAACGTTTATTTATTTTTAAAACATCAACATCGAGGATCAACATCAACTAAACATTTGGAGATGATGGAGGGTGTTTCGGAAGATATTTTGTTGAGAGCCAAGAAAGCGAATGAAGATTTAATACCTACGAAATCTAAGGCAGTTTATGAAAAAGAGTTTGTTGAATGGAAATTAAATGTTTTTTTTACATATTATTTCAATACATAATGGCCCGTACTACGATCACGGTTTTAACTAAAACACTGTTTTAAGAAGTGTCAGATATCATTATTTAATAACAATAACAAATAATATCGAATTTATCAAAATAAGATTTAAAAGCAGAATATAGTTTGTATTCAAACAAATATTTTTTTAAAAATTGATTTTCAAACATACGTGCAAAATTAAATGTTGAAATTTTGACATTTTTTAAAACAGCGTTTTAGTTAAAACCGTGATCGTAGTACGGACCAATGTGATAACGTATTCAAATCAATATTTTGGCTAAACTGCAGTGCAGTATTATTTAGGTTAGATTTTAGAAGCACTGATTTATTTAGTTACATTCTAGTAACTTTCAAAAATCACTATATTTTGCCAAATTACAACTTTAGAAGAAAAAAATCTGATGTGGCCAGCACAATACCTTCCGTCAATCCTGCGTATTATGTACAAATTCCATACATAAATTTTCTTGTAAAAGATTATAATTTTTTGGTATTATGTGATTATTATATATTGATATTATGCCTTTCTCGGCAACTGAATTCCATACTCCTGATACTCCTGATAACAAACAAACCACATGAAATAAGAAAATTATGAAATTTTGATTGAAAAATTATAACACTTGTCAGTTATGGACATAATTAATTGCTGTCATTTTGACATGGGTACAAGTCTTGTTACTGCACGCGCCCCATACATAAATTTTCTTGTAAAAGATCCTATATTTCCAGTAAAGTTATTTCATAAACAAACTATGCAAATTGCACTTGACACTGACTTCTTCTTCTTCTTTAGTTTTTCCTATTCGTTAGGGGGACGCTATTTTTTATTTTCTTCTTTCACTCATTTTTGTTTTGTGTGTCGTACTCATTCAATTCCTTTTCTCTCAAGTCTTCTACAATACAGTCTTTTCATCTTATATTTGGTCTTCCTATGTTTCTTCCACCTTCTATTAATATATTCATCTCTCCTCATAACATGTTCAAACCAATGTATTCGTCTCTCTTATATCTAAAAACTTCTAACACTAGAGCTATTCCCTTATTTTTTCATTCAATTACTTGCTTTTTATTGATACTGACATCTGTCAATTTGAATTACGTGAATATATTAGCAGTTTCCATGGTTATGTTAGCATAGCTGGCTGAATTATGAAATTTATACGAATTTTTTATCTTTATTATTTTTTAACTCTATATCTGTTGAATATGAAATATAAAATGCAATCAAATCGTATAGAGAATAATATATTCTTTAAGTTATAATAAAATTTAACTGAGTTTTTCAAGAAAAACTGTTAAAATCTTCAAATGAGGGTACTTCCGGTTGACCAATTATAACCAAAATCTAAACAGGTCTGCATATGGTTGTAAGCAAGAGGAATACGCAAGAATTGTAATTTTTGGAATTCTAGTATTGGAGATATCGTCCACGAAACGGCGGTCACATACACACACACATACACACACACACACACACACACACACACACACACACGCACATACGAACACACACACACACATACAGACATCATCGTAAAAATAGTAAAATCGTATTGTAAAGACCCTAAAACGTGCTTATTCAATGAAAACTCACCACCGATTTTTTTGACCAAAGACAATACCTTCCTTACCTAGAGGTGACGGAAGGTAAAAATACTGCAGTTTTCCCAATATTTCAATAATGTAATAACGTATTCAAACATATTTCAATAACATTTTTTATTATTTATTGTTTTTACATTCGCCCTTTTATGCTTCTATCTGACTATAGGTACAAATCATTGTTATCAACACAGTGTTGGCATTGGCAACACTGTTTAACCTAACTACTATTAATTTTATTTCTTCTTTGCAGTCTGAAAAATATACTCCTAACTCGTTGTGGACAAAATATTCAATATTGAAATCAACTTTGCTTGTTAATGATAACGTTGACATTTCTCGTTACAACCGTTTAATGTCATTTTTGAAAAAAAAAATCAAAAGGATACATTCCAAGAAAATCGAAAATTTTGACAGGAGATCAGGTTTTGACTTTTATAAAGAATGCTCCTAATGAAACTTTTCTGCTACATAAGGTATAAAACAGATTTATTTATGTTCGTATTTTTACGTAAATATATTAAGGGTATGTTCTACTGGTAAAAGTTCCGGAAACCAAAACTGGTACACCTAAGAGTTTTACCATTTTACTATTATTGAGGAGGAAGAAATAGGTGCTTTGAAGTTAGTTCGACAGTATGCAACATTGAGACCGTCTATGGTACGGAGATTCTTCCTAACATATAGGAATAATCGTTGCACAGTACAGCCAGTTAGGAAAAATACCATAAGAAGTGTACCAGCAATTATTGCAAGATATTTGAAATTAGATAATGCAAATGAATACACTGGCCATTGTCTGCGTCGTACGTTATCTACGCTTCTGGTTGAGGGAGGCGCAACATTTGAAACACTGAAGATGCATGGAAAATGGAAAAGTACAGCAGTTGCTGAAGGATATGTAGCAGATAGTATGAATAATAAAAATAAAATTTCTAATATAATAGCAAGTTCTGTGGGTTCGTCTTCATCAAATATTTGTCATGGTCAAGAAAATGTAAATTTTCATATTCGATCAGTTGAAGAATCTTCAGAAGCAGAAGGGTTTCAAGAAAAATCAGTAAATTTCTCCGGGAAATTTAAGAATTGTAATTTTATATTTAGGAAAGATGAATAATGTAATCATTTGAATCAATAAAAAATGTTATATTTAATTTTTGTATCAATAAATGTTGTATATTATATTTTTTGTGTTAACGATGATCGGGTACGGTGTATATAAACATATCCAAGACAACCGGGGCATAATGGATATGTTTATATACACCGTATCCTAGTAATAAACAGTGCATAATACTTTTAGTGAGACATAAATACCCATAACTATACTTCGTTTCAAAATAAATCAGTCCGTGAAAGATATTCTTCTGGCTTGTCAATAACTGTATGCTAAGGGATTATCAAAAATATTGAATTGAGTAGTGATCGACAGTTTAAGTTCTCAATTATTTTTGTAGACTTACATAGAAATGAATATAAATGTTGATAAATTTGTCGGGCTGGAGAAAATGCTCGTGCTCACCTGGTATGATGCCGATAGGGGTGAAGGTAGTGTAGGACTTGTACCCACTAAACTCTCCCATCCCTTAGCCCAAAAGGACATGGCACCATTTTGAAGCATTACTTTGCCATCCTTTGTTCTATGTTGTCTTCCATTTCTATGTCTATGTTATTCGTCCTTCTTTTCTTGTTCATCCTTTTCTTTAAATGCATATAACGGGGGGTGGCGGTTAAGGGTGAACATAGGGATTTAACATGGGATTATTGTTTTAAGCAATTTCCTACACTCCTGTTCATTTTCGGCAAAAACTGTAGACTGTAAAGTAAATTAACAAATGTTTGACCTTTTACTTGTCAAGTTAGGTTAGTATATTTTCATTAGTTATTATTTGTAATACCTGTTTAACTGAACAATTATCTGTTAATTAAATAAATATTTTTTTACTTTAAGAAGTAAGAATCTGATGCTGAATGTTGATAAATGCAAGGTGTTAGTATTTGAAAAGAGTAAATTTGTGATTAAGTGCAATGTGTTGGTGGATGGAGTGAACTGGAGCAGGTAAATGAGTTTGTATATTTGGGTAGCATGATATCGACGGATGCTTGGAATTGATCGAGAGATTGAAAGGAGAGTGAGTGCTGGAAGCTAATGGGTGCTCTGGATACGTTTTGCACGAAACGTTAACGTAACAAGGGATGCTCGGTTAAGTATATATAATGGAGTGCTAGTGCCTGCTTTGTTGTATAGAAGCGAATGTTGGGCATGGACGGGAAAGCATAAAAAGAGAGTGATTGCCGTAGAAATTTGGTATTTACATGGTGTAGAATTTCCGTCAGCTAAGAAAAAGTCATTTACGTCATCAGCGCAGAAACCAATTTTCGTCATTGCCCTTGGTTGTCATAGCTACGGGTTAAATAGCTTGTTCATGTGATACACCAGTGTAGTTCGTGTCTTATTCTGACGTTTAGTTCTAACGAAAATGTATGGCACGCCACTGCCTACAAAATGTTTGAGCCTACGTCATTGCTTCGCGCATCTATTGATGACGTAAATGGCTTTTTCTTAGCTGACGAGCACTCTATGTGGGTATGTAAGACGGGATCGCGTGTTGAATAATTTGGTTTATGACGAATGTATGGTTAGGAACAATGTTGTTAAGAGAGTAGGTGTGAGTCAGTTGAGATGGTTTGGTCATGTGGAGAGAATGGCGAGTGAACAGCTTGTATAGCGTATATATCTTGGAGAAGTTGATGGATTTTGATTGCGTGGCCGACCAGTGTGTAAATGTATGGATGTGGTTGGTAGGGTACACTGGCTTGCAAAAAAATTGCGTACAACTTAAAAATCAAGTAACCGAGTTTTTATCTTTTATTATCTATGTAAATACGATTTTTTAAAAATAGGTTAATATCAACTGTCAATGGAGTTGTTCATACAGCAAAAAACCAGGTGTACGCGATTTTTTTGCAAGCCAGTGTACTTAAAGAGAGAAAGTCTCCAAATGGGAAGAGAAGAGACAAGAATGTGTGGCGAAAGAGGATTGTTTCGTAACTATTATTGTGATCCGGATGTGATATTTCGCTACCGAAAATCGGTCACTTTAATATGTTAAGGTAGTTGTCACTCGAGTGTACCTATTCAAAAACTTGTTCTATGTTCAAAATAAAAATGAAGCTAATGCAGTTTATATTTGCAATAACTTGAAAATTTTAACATTATATTATATACACAGATTGCATCAAAATAGTTAAAAGCTAATATCAAACATTGTAACAGATGAATTTTCTTTATTTTTCCGTAGAAAAGTTTTTTTTAACTGTACCACTCGCACTAACACATACACAGTTGTATTTCAATATTCTCACACTAAAGTATAAATGTTGAAGAATAACTGTGGCATCGTCGCACCTAGATATTTATTGGTACATTCGGTTATAAAAGTAATAAGATATTTTAAGATATAATACTAATTCTAAACTACAAATGGAAACTGCAAAACAAATTAATATATTTCTTTCTTAAAATTACAAAAGTAGTATTATATTGTTTAAAGTTTTTATGCTTTTCACGTAAAATACCAATTTAAAAAATATTTCTTTCGAATGTACGTCTGAAATTCCTTTAACCAAAGATCACCTCTTATTCGCTAATACCAAGCGGGCGTTGTTAACTTAACTGATACTCCATCTGGAACGTTTGTACATGGTTGTCAAGTATAATTCTACCTATTTAACGTATCTTCAGATTATAATTTTCTAGAGACAATTAAATTAAATCTGGAAGGTAAATCATTTTCAAATTTTTACATAAAATCCGTTAATTAGTTTTCTATGACATGCTAGTTTTTCGATTAAATGTCGGTACGGATATAAAAGTTATAATTTAAAATGTTGTGTTTATTTTGCCATTTCTTATTCTTCACGTGTAAAAACGCCAAATTTAATTGCAAATATCTCAGTTACCGCACGGTTAATTGTTTTAAAACTTGGAAAGCAGGTAGATTATATTTCAGTTGAGATGTACTAAATTTCAATTAATTCTGGGTAAAATGGTGAACATTTTTTATATGATGTTGATATTGTTGTTATTGTTTTTGGGTTTGTGCGTGATTTTATTTATGTATGTACAAATAATAAAATTATATAAATAATAAATTAACCTAGCGTGACAGATAAATCGCCAACATTTGTTATAGTCGCCGTCAAATACCTATGGGCTGATGGTTAACTTTTTCCATTCTCCGCATCCTATCCTTTGCCCTGCGGTGTTGTCGCTTTTTCATAACTTAGCATTTTCAACAATGCCCATGAATTAGCAACAGTATAGAAATCTCCAGTCCATAGTTCTTTGACGGAAACTATAATTTTTATTTTCATTTCCATGGCTATTGCTATTTTTGGGATGATTTTCGACATTTTCATATCTAATTTCTGCCGGCATAGAGCATGCTAAATTAATTTTGGTTATTCATTCCGATACAAAATTTTAAGCTCTACAACTTTTATTTGAAGCTCTTTCCCTAAATTAATTAGGGAAGCAGGAAATTACGAAAGTATGATTTTACATATTAAAATCTTATATTCCGGTGTACAGGTCAATACCCTGTAATCATCACGGCATATTACACATTGCTAGGTATGCCAATCTGTTTCATACGCAAATTTCGGTAATGATGATGACATATTTGTATCGTGCGGGCGTTTACCAGGCGTCACATCACGAGTCCTCATTTCTGCCTTGGAGATTGCACCACAGTGGTTATTTTTGTACCATTTAAAATTCAAAATATTTTTGTCATCAATCGGGAGCGTACCCGGTTCCCCAGATTCGCGACCACGGGCCCGATTCTTGAAATTTCACGCATGCGTAAGTGGGAGAGATGCGTATGCGAACTGCATATTGGTATTCTTGAATCGAAATCGTGTGGTCGTACGCGATAATTCCGTGTGTAATGACATCGCATGGGTATGAATCGCTTGAAAGTATCATTCGCACACGAAACAGTGTATGTCACATTGTCACTGTCACTTGAGTTTAGGTATTAGTACTTTAATCAGGTCATATAGATCAAATTATGATTTTAAATAATTCCGAGTATGTTTCATGATGTTATATATTGACGCCAATTATAAATCAAGGGTCTCCACTTTCAGTATCATTATTATAACATCCGACAAATGTGTGCTCCTGCATTTTTAGAACGATGCAATGGATTGTTAAAATAGAATTTTAGGTGCCTTTTAACTAGGTCTGAAATCCAAACCTGAAATGGTTTGCAAAATTATTAATGCGTTTAATATTATATAACACTTGCATATTAATATTGTCATATTACTCGTATGTACGTGCATACTATAACTATAGAAAAATAATACCTATTTAAAATAACATACGTATAATAAATTTTGAATATTGAAATTACAATACTTATGATTTATGACAGATTCGCTGACAGCTTTGTTGACAGTTACAGTTAAAAAACAATCAAATGATGATCACGTGATACAAATGTTTCGTTTTGATTGGCTGCAACATACTACGTTCGTTAGCTTTCGAGAATCGTAGACATAGACTTCGACCGAGTTTCATTTGGTATTCAAGAATTACACTCACGCATACAATACTGTTCGTGCACGAAACAAACCAAACGAATTATGTCGCGTGCGAAAATTTCCGCATGATTTCAAGAATCGGGCCGCGACACTCAAGCACACGGTCACGAGATCCTTCTCTTTAGTCTTCATTATATCAGTTATCATCGTCCATACTTCCTTCCAATGGGGTATTCCACTGATATGGAATTTATACAAAATAATAACTGTTTTCTGTAGTTTACATCTTCGTATATTAGAAAAATATAATAAAACATGTTTAGCAAAAAGTTTTCATACATAATTTGATATTAGAAAATTGATTTTTTTTACAACTCTAGGAACGTTCTTCAAAATTGTGACATAGTTCGATATGTTGTTGCTTATTTCATATTAAATATATACGGATAGAAACACAGATGACGCTAGTAGCAAGTATGCGCGTGTATTTTCTATTAGATATTTTATTCATTTGTTTGCTCTAATTATTACGTGATTCTTTGATATTTGTTTGTTTATCTAGGCAAACACGGGTGTCTATGAACACGTGGGTTTGATGCTGAAGTTCGATACGGATGTCAACAGGCGGATGAGCCTCATAGGCGCGCCATGATAAAAAAATTGAATATCGATGAAATTTTTGAAAATTCTCGCTTGATATATAGTTTTTCTTACTCAAAATTAGATATTCATAGTCCTACACATCTGAACTAATAAAAAAAAATGCCTAAATATCCCATTGTCATTGTTATTCAGCAGGGGTGTAGAGTCGGAGTCGAATTCAGGATATGTAATCATGGAATCGGGCAATTTTTAGTGGAGTCAAAGTCAGAATCGGCATTAAATCTCCCAACTCCAAATTTTAGAAAATATAAATTGGTTTCATTACTACTGAGTAAACTATTGAATGTGCTACATTGTGGCATAATGTTAGTTGTTATTGTTACACACGGACAGTTCTTTACTCTGCTTATTTCCCGGTGAAGTTAGGCACCGTACTCATATTTATAGATCCACTGGTCGAGAATTTGCTCTTTATTTTACTATCTTTGTACCTCTTATTGTTCTCAAGACAGCAATGGTTTTTCATTTAAAAAGAACAACCTGTATATTTTCATTCAACACAGAAATAGTATATTATTCAATGAGCATGTAATGTATGCTATTACTCATGAGAATGAAGTTTGCATCACGAGCCGAAAGGCGAGTGATATAAATCATTCGAATTCAAATCCAAAGAATGTAATAGCACAAAACACCTATAGTTTTTTCCTCAGTCCTTTTAGTGAAGCAGAGGTTTCTTCCCTGATTACCTCAAAACTAAAAAACAAAAATTCAGCTGGTCCAGATGAGGTGCCCAGTCGTATAATAAAAAAAGTACTGCATTTTATACTCGTACCGCTTACTTATTTAATAAATCTATCTTTTAGCACTGGTATTTTTCCCGATTGTGTAAAGTTAAGTAAAATCAGTCCAATCTATAAGAAGGGCGATAAAAACAATGTAAATAATTATCGCCCAATAGCTCAAACATCCATTTTCTCCAAAATACTGGAATATTGCTTTCTTGATAGGCTTGACACATTCATAAATAAGTTTAACATCCTTAACAATAATCAGTTTGGTTTTAGGCCCAATCTGTCAACTATTGATGCAATAACGCAAACATATGACAAGATTGTTTCCCAAATTAACTCCAAACAAATTGTATTAGGAATCTTCTGTGACATATCTAAGGCCTTTGACTGCCTAGATCACAAAAGGCTATTAGACAAACTAAATTCATACGGCATTAGAGGAATGCCAAATAAATGGCTAAATAGTTTCCTTGAAAATAGAACACAGTTTGTCTGCTTAAAATTTAATGACAACAATCTATATCATAATGTTCAATCCAACATTTTGCAAATTAATATCGGGGCCCCCCAAGGGAGCATTCTTGCTCCAATTTTATTTGTTCTATATATGAATGACCTAATCGAGTCCATTGATAACGATACCAGTCTCATACAGTACGCTGATGACAACTCTATGGTAATTTCTGCCAATAATGTAACAGAACTTCACCAAAAATGTGAAATGAGCATGCATGCTCTCTCCCACTGGTTTAATGAGAATAAACTATACCTCAATGGGTCAAAAACCACTTACATTCACTTTAGAAACTACCAGAATATAAATACAATAATTAATTTAGACATTTATATTAATGGTACTTTAATGGAAAAATCACAAAGAACTGTTTTTCTAGGAACAACTGTTGATGAATTTTCAATTTGGCGGCCTCATTGTGAGCATCTCATTATAGCAGTTAATCGCGCGTGCTATGCCCTACGCTACTTTAAAACCCATCTTAACTCTTGTCAACTTCGTACGATATACTTTGCCCTAGCAGAATCGCGATTACGATATGGAATAATCCTCTGGGGCACTTCATCCTGGGCCACACAAGTATTCATAATTCAAAAGCGAGCTGTAAGATGCATTGCAGGGCTACATAACCGACAATCTTGTAAAGCTGTTTTTAAACAACTACAAATTCTCACATTACCCTGTTTATATATCTTAGAAATATGTAAATATGTCCATAATAACAAACGTAAATTTACCTTAAATAAAGACCATCATGCTTTCAATACGAGAGCAAATGATCAGTTTAGAATACCAAATGTTAAAAGCAACATAGCA
The DNA here is from genome assembly GCA_951394225.1 of Harpalus rufipes. Classification (NCBI taxonomy): domain Eukaryota; kingdom Metazoa; phylum Arthropoda; class Insecta; order Coleoptera; family Carabidae; genus Harpalus; species Harpalus rufipes. Next base: position 15,545,421 of record OX596290.1, on the reverse strand, counting down.
GCTAATTGTCCAAATATTTCGGGATTAAAAATTTTCAATGCATTACCAAAGTAACTTAGTGTAATTTCATCATATAATTCCTTTAAATACAAACTAAAATACTATCTTCTAGATAATTGTTTTTATAGTATTGAGGAGTACTTTAAACATTCCCTTTCTCCAGCAGGATCAAGTTTACGTCCCTCCAACTAATACAATTTGAACAAATGTCCTGTTATATGTTATATGTATTACTTTTATCTTGACGCTCTCTATGTACAGTTTTGTATCTTAAGATTAAGAATAAAATAATAAATAATAATAATAATAAATAATAAATTACATGCGAATAGAATACTATACTTTATCCACAACTGTCAAATAATAACATATTGTACTATTATAAAATCAGAAATAACCTAATAAATTTTAGAAAATTGTTTGTTGATTACTGGGTATTTGTTTTAACAAAACTATGAAGTGATTTGACATTTAACAGAAAATTTTAAACCGACTATTCAGCTACATTTTAAGCTTAAGAAGAAAATAAAACTATAAAAAACGAGAAACTTAGTATAATTTTGGCTTTTTTGTGGAAATAAATACTTATTAAAAGTAATTTGTTTGTACTTTTTGTAAGGTAAGATTTGAATTTGACATAACGATTGAATAATATTATTCCATCGAACTGGCAATATTATTCAATTAGCAACAGTAACGAAGGTCATCAATTGATAAAAAACGATTGAATTATGGGTATATTATTTGACAGTCGTGGATAAACACAATTTTTAATACAATGTGACTTTCAAAGCAGTTCTTTTTTTGCAAGTATAAAAAATACATTACATATTCACAATAATCGTATATAACATGCAAAAATTGTATGATCTCTTAGTAAATAATAAACAACTATTCACATAACATCTTCAGTCTCAGAATCAGCGAATAATGAAGGTAAATACGAAAAGACAGCATATATTCACAACTTGTATTTATATTTTTATGATTACTTGAAATACTCGTTACAAGAAAATATTTATCGATTCATTAGTAACTAATGGTTATCTTAAATTTCGACAAATTGTTGCATGAACGTTATATAATTTTAAAGATACACTAAACAGTCCTATAACTTATAGGGCATATTTCGGAACTATAAATATTTACCGGTTCGATAAATCGGGGTTGACGTTAATGTCAAAATTACGTAAATAAATAATTGGTGTTAATTTTTCGTTTATATTTTAATAATTACTAATTAGAGGATAAATAAATAATCGTATATTATATTTATTTTGTTAGAACTATATGATGTTTACTCATCTTCGGATGAAGAAATGTTTTTAGAAATTTTAGAATTTGTATAGCAGTGTCTACAAGCACGCAATTATTAATAACTATACATACTTAATTATAAAACTGGATCTTCCCATTTATTTTTTAATTTTCGTACCATCTATTTTTTGTTTTCAACTACATTTTTAATGATTTCCAGCAAAATATATTTTTCTTTCAGTAAAATTTCTACTCCTATTTCATTTATTCATTTTTAATAATGATTCTTTTTCTCGATATCAGATTTGCAATTTATTGATTATTACATTGACATTTATTGTATTAATACTGCTGCCAGATAAACATTTCATTAACTAAAGATCCCAATATTTTTTATGCAACTGTTTGAATTTTAAGGTGAAATCATTTTATCCAGAATTAATTGAAATTTTAAGTACATCTCAACTGAAGTATAATCTACCTGCTCTCCAAGTTTTAAAACAATTAATTTAGCATGCTCTATGCCGGCAGAAATTAGATATGAAAATGTCGAAAATCATCCCAAAAATAGCAATAGCCATGGAAATGAAAATAAAAATTATAGTTTCCGTCAAAGAACTATGGACTGGAGATTTCTATACTGTTGCTAATTCATGGGCATTGTTGAAAATGCTAAGTTATGAAAAAGCGACAACACCGCAGGGCAAAGGATAGGATGCGGAGAATGGAAAAAGTTAACCATCAGCCCATAGGTATTTGACGGCGACTATAACAAATGTTGGCGATTTATCTGTCACGCTAGGTTAATTTATTATTTATATAATTTTATTATTTGTACATACATAAATAAAATCACGCACAAACCCAAAAACAATAACAACAATATCAACATCATACAAAAAATGTTCACTCTTAAGGTAGTTATATCGTGAAACCATTTTACCCAGAATTAATTGAAATTTAGTACATTTCAACTAAAGTATAATCTACCTGCTTTCCAAGTTTTAAAACAATTGACCATTCGGTAACTGAGATATTTGCAATTAAATTTGGCCTTTTTACACGTGAAGAATAGGAAATGGCAAAATAAACACAACATTTTAAATTATAACTTTTATATCCATACCGACATTTAATCGAAAAACTAGTATGTCATAGAAAACTAATTAACGGATTTTATGTAAAAATTTGAAAATGATTTACCTTCCAGATTTAATTTTATTGCCTCTAGAAAATTATAATCTGAAGATACGTTAAATAGGTAGAATTATACTTGACAACCATGTACAAACGTTCCAGATGGAGTATCAGTTAAGTTAACAACGCCCGCTTGGTATTAGCGAATAAGAGGTGATCTTTGGTTAAAGGAATTTCAGACGTACATTCGAAAGAAATATTTTTTAAATTGGTATTTTACGTGAAAAGCATGAAAACTTTAAACAGTATAATACTACTTATGTAATTTTAAGAAAGAAACATATTAATTTGTTTTGCAGTTTCCATTTGTAGTTTAGAATTAGTATTATATCTCAAAATATCTTATTACTTTTACACCCGAATGGACCAATAAATGTCTAGGTGCGACGTTGCCACAGTTATTCTTCAACATTTATACTTTAGTGTGAGAATATTGAAATACGACACTTGTGTATGTGTTAGTGCGAGTGGTACAGTTAAAAAAAACTTTTCTACGGAAAAATAAAGAAAATTCATCTGTTACAGTGTTTGATATTAGCTTTTAACTATTTTGATGCAATCTGTGTATATAATATAATGTTAAATTTTTTAAGTTATTGCATATATAAACTGCATTAGCTTCATTTTTATTTTGAACATAGAACAAGTTTTTGAATAGGTACACTCGAGTGACAACTACCTTAACGGTTTGCTAACGTTATCAATAAACTATTTATTGAACAGTTTTCATGCAACCCAGCATTAATTAATTTCTGATGCCTAAAAAATATTATTTGTTATTTTATCGCATTTAAACCCATTTGATATTTGAGCTATTATAAATAGAGTGTCGTATTCAAGTTTTTGTAAATATTTGTTACCAGAATAGTAGTTAAAACCCGATAGAACTGTTTCCAAGTAAAACACTAATGTTATTTATTGCCAGGGATGTGTCACGTAAATTACATCATTGTTTACACGTAAGTAGCCAATGATAATAATGTAGATGATGTCATCAAAATTTGTTTAGTGTCTACGTACGGTTATGTAGACTATGTGTATTTTAAAATTTTAATAAAAAAATATTACTATTTGTTATTTATGCGCTTTGTGCTGGGATGTAAGAAACTATTTATCGATTCATTATCAACTAAACAGTCATATAATTTATAGGGCTGATTTCCGACCTATAAATATTTAACGGTTCAGTACAACAACGAAATATAACCAGACAAAACTTCATTTGGTTTGTTTTGATTTCGGCTGGCCAGACAGAGACAACTAGAGATAGAGATATGTTTGGTCCATGATATTATGACTTCAATTGAAGTCATAATATCATGTGTTTGGTCCCGTTTGAGCATTGCTCTCTAGAGGCGCAAGTGTTCTTAATAATACATTCTTTGAAAATAAAAAATAAAACTACTAAATTATGATTAAAACCAACAAACGAAATCCAACATACGAGTATTTTAAGTCGATTAATTCAGTACCTATCTACCTTAGTAAATAAGATACCGGAATAAAAAAAATCGTCTTATTCTTGTTACATTGTTTACAATAACTTTTGTTTGGTGCTGTATTCTAATTTTTAAATAAATATCTAAAATTTAATTTAATAATTGTGTTACGTGATTGTTCAGAGGATCTTGATCAATTATATGAGTATGATCCTGCAAAGGTGTTAAAATATCTTGTAGGACATTTCTGCCTTTCAATATTTGGAGCCAAATGGCGAACTGCTAGTGGATCTCGTCACTTATATAATGTATTTAAAAATGCCTTCTTGTTGCAAGAATAGGTCTGAAAAGGGTTTTCGACTATTGAGAATACTATGTGAAAGAAAAGAAATTTAGTGTAACTTTATAAGAAGAAAAGATTCTTCGGTTGTGAGGTTATGGTGGTATTCTGAGCGTTTTCATAACTTCTATAAGAGTTATAGATCTAACGTCAGAGTAGTATTCTGAGCGCATCTATAGCTTATAGGTTTGTCTTAAATGTCTTAAGATATCTTAAAAACTTACGGTCACTGTACAGTTCGCTATAACTTGTCAAAGAAACAAATAGGAGTACAATTTGGTTTGAAAATGAATAACAATTTGAAAATTTTATATTTTGCACATTTATTATCAGAAGAGGAGTATGAACTTTAAGTATTAATTAAAATATTTATACATTTGTCAATATTTGAGGTTAATTATTGTTATATTTTTATATAATTAATACATTTTAATTTCCAAACATTTTAAACAAATGTTTCGTCTTACAAGGGAATGTATGAGAGATATAATTCAGACTTTGCAGCTCCATTATGTCGGCCGCACATCTTGAATACCATTTCATAGCAAGATACTTTTGCTATATTACATTATTGTGCATCTGGTTCAACAATTAGCAAGTTTTCTTAATTATGGGAAATACCGTGAGTATTTTTTAACATGAAACATGGGGTTTGTCATATCCATGGTTACGACTTGACATTTGATTGACAGCAATGTATTTACCTGTCTCATTTAAAATGAAACATAGGGGATGAATTTGACGGAAGTATTATATTTAAATATTGAGCAGTAATATATTCCCGTTAATAAAAAATGGCCCAATAATATGGGTTCCTATTATGCCAGCCCAAACGTTAACTTTCTCGGGTCGTTGAGTCCTCGTACTATGATACAAATGTAGATTTTCCCTGGACCAATACCGACAATTTTGTGAATTTACCTCGCCATGAAAATAAAAAGTTGCTTCGTCCGTAAAAAGTATATTTTGCAGCAAATCTGAATTGTTATTAACGTTTTCAAACATTCTTTCACAAAAATTTATTCTTCGTTTCGTATCGTCCATAACTAACTCCTGGTGATATTGGAAATGGTATGATCTGTAATGATCCTTTTTAAATAGTCTGTGTACAGTAGCTTTGTTTACTGCAGTAGCTTGCCCAATCTCTCTTAATGTTAATCTGTTATTATTTAATAATAATAATAATAATAATAATTTTGTATTAAAGTCAGAATTTCATGTTTTTTTTTTGCGCAGTTAATATATTACAGGATCTATTCCTACTGTTATGTGCAGGCTCGATGCAACCATTTCCTCTAAAGGTATTCACTATTCATAAAATTTTTGCTGCACTTGGTGTAGGCCTGTCAGGAAATGAAGCGCGGAACAAGTCCGACACATGCTTTAAACTTGGATTAAAATTCGAATAATACCAGTTAATAATCTGCACCTTCTCTTCCACAGTATAAACCATTGTATTTCAAATTGGTTTTTTGACACTGACAGAGTAGACAAATGTCAAAATTGTCCCCTATGTTTCATTTTAAATGAGACAGGCAAATACATTGCTGTCAATTAAATCGTAACCATGGATATGACAAATTCCATGTTTCATGTTAAAAAATACTCACGGTATATAAAATGCCAAATAATAACAAATTCTTAACTCATTTTAAACTGACTGCTATGTGACCATACGTGACTATTTGTAAACAAGTTTGACGTTAAATCTTCTGTCAACTTCTTAAAGTAACATTCAATCAGTAAAGTTAACTTCAGAAAAATAAATGTTATTCATATGCAATTAAGAATTTGGGAAACTTGTATTTTTTTTTTTTTTATAGTAATAATTCATTTTCAAATGTAAATAACGTTAATTAAAATAGTTATAAATACACTATTACTCGTATTTTATAAATATTAAACCATAACACATATTTTATTTTCCAATGAGTGGCCAGAAACGCAAGGTTATTGACGCGCGCCCAGAATACGGATTTATGAAATTCTATAAGCCTTCATGTTTTTGTCAAGCTATAGATCTTAAAAGTTACAGACATTTAAGATAATGTCCAGAATCCCACTATTAGTTTGTTTTCGTACATATTTATTATTCGGTAAAGTCAATAATTTTGTATTTTGTAATTATAATACATAATTAATAAATATTTTATGGTAATTTTTTTTTATTTTTATAACGATAAACCTATTTATCATCGTATTGGCGCTTAAATTTTGACTTTAACACTGGATGTCATCTAGTGAGAAATTCTCGAACGAGACTAAATATATCTCTATCTCTAGTTGTCTCTTTCTGGTCAGCCGAAATCAAAACATTCAGTGAGGAGGGATAAGGAATGTTATGTCTAGTTATATTTCGTCGTTGGTTTAGTATATCGAATTTAACGTTAAATGTCAAAATGGCATAGATAGATACTTTGTATAAATAATTTTACTTTTAAAGGGTAACATAAATAATCGTAAATATATAAGTATTTATTAAATATACACAACAATATAATTTAAATTCATTTTGGTAGATTATGTCATCGTTGTTATATTTAGATGAAGAAAAATAATTTTAGAAATTTTAGAACTTGTTCCAAGGTCCTGAATATTCAGATCAAATCCTTTGCTTTATAAAATCTCCTCCACATGTCATAAATTTCAACCTAAAAACAAACCTGTTTTCTTTTTCAATAAATTTTTTGCTCCTATATTTTTTATCCATTTTTAAAAATTACTTTGACTCACGTGTATGGATTATGACAATGATGGTATTCATAGTGTTGCTAAAGATCCCAATATTTTTTTCATGCAATTGTTTAGATTTTAGCGATTCAATAACTTTATAGAACCGGTAATTATAAAATCAATAAACTACGAGGGCAGTTCAATAAGTAATGCAACACATTTTTTTTTTCAACCAATCTTGGTTGTAAACCGGACATTTCTTGTGGAACATTTTCAAATATTCCCGCTTCGTCTCGTAGAGTTTCATTGACAGCGCTGTACGGAGCTATTAAAATGGCGTCTGTAACGGTTGTGCGTTCCAAACAACGGGCAGTGATTGAGTTTCTTTTGGCGGAAAACCAGGGCATCTCAGATATTCATAGGCGCTTGCAGAATGTCTACGGTGATTTGGCAGTGGACAAAAGCACGGTGAGTCGTTGGGCAAAGCGTGTATCATCATCGACGCAAGGTTAAGCAATACTGTCTGATCTCCCGCGCGCTGGCCGGCCGTGCACAGCTGTGACTCCTGCAATGTGGACTGTTCTTCCTCATCCACCCTACAGCCCCGATCTCGCACCGTCGGATTTCCATATGTTTGGACCAATGAAGGACGCAATCCGTGGGACGCACTATGCGGATGATGAAGAAGTTATTGATGCAGTACGACGTTAGCTCCGACATCAACCAGTGGAATGGTACCGTGCAGGCATACAGGCCCTCATTTCAAGGTGCCGTAAAGCCGTAGCATTGAATGGAGATTACGTTGAAAAATAGTGTTGTGTAGCTAAAAGATTGGGGAATAACATGGTGTATTTGAATGCTGAATAAAACAACCCCTGTTTAAGAAAAAAATGTGTTGCATTACTTATTGAACTGCCCTCGTATTTATAGAATAGTTTCCTCACAACTCAGCATCACTCTAAATAAGTAACTATCATAGATTACGTATAGAGGCACATCCGTGTTTATATGTATAAATGAACTAAACTGTACAGTAAATAGTAATTTGTTTAACAAGCCAAAAAAGTCGCAAATTCACTGCCGTACCATAATGACGTTTGAATTTATGGCCTTTTTTACCTTCCGTCACCTATAAGGTATTGTCTTTGGTCAAAAAATTCGGTGGTGAGTTTTCATTGAATAAGCACGTTTTAGGGTCTTTACAATACGATTTTACTATTTTTACGATGATGTCTGTATGTGTGTGTGTTCGTATGTGCGTGTGTGTATGTGTGTGTGTGTGTGTGTGTGTGTGTGTGTGTGTGTGTGTGTGTGTGTGTGTGTATGTGACCGCGTTTTCGTCAACGATATCTCCAATACTAGAATTCCAAAAATTACAATTCTTGCGTATTCCTCTTCCTTACAACCATATGCAGACATGTTTAGATTTTGGTTATAATTGGTCAACCGGAAGTAACCTCATTTGAAGATTTTAACAGTTTTTCTTGAAAAACTCAGTTAAATGTTATTATAACTTAAAGAATATATTATTGTCTATACGATTTGATTGCATTTTATATTTGATATTCAACAGATATAGAGTTAAAGAATAATAAAGATAAAAAATTCGTATAAATTTCATAATTCAGCCAGCTATGCTAACATAACCATGGAAACTGCTAATATATTCAGGTAATTCAAATTGACAGATGTCAGTATCTATAAAAAGCAAGTAATTGAATGAAAAAATAAGAGAAGTAACTCTAGTGTTAGAAGTTTTTAGATATAAAAGAGACGATTACATTGGTTTGAACATGTCATGAGGAGAGATGAATAAATTAATAGAAGGTGGAAGAAACATAGGAAGACCAAATATAAGATGAAAAGACTGTATTGCAGAAGACTTGAGAGAAAAGGAACTGAATGAGGACGACACGCAAAACAAAAATTAGTGGAAGAAGAAAATAAAAAATAGCGACCCCCTAACGAATGGGAAAACTAAAGAAGACGAAGATGTCAGTGTCAAGTGCAATTTGCATAGTTTGTTTATGAAATAACTTTACTGGAAATATAGGATCTTTTGCAAAAAAAATTATGTATAGGGCGCGTGCATGCAGTGACATGACTTTGCTGCCTTTGGCAAGCAGATATGGGGACCCGTATCAAAATGACAGTAATTAATTATGTCCATAACTAACAAGTGTCATAATTTTTCATTCAAAATTTCATGATTTTCTTATTTCATGTGATTTGTTTTAACAGGAGTATGGAATTCCGTTGCCGAGAAAGGGAATCATAAAATACCAAAAATTTAGAATCTTTTGTAAGAAAATTTATGTATGGGATTTGTACATAATACACAGGATTGACGGAAGGTATTGTGCTGGCCACATCAGATTTTTTAAATATAAAATTATACATAAGAGTGGCAGTTTTCTTTGCGATTTTGTTCACTATTTACAAATTTAAGACTTACAGTTTTGAACATAATACGGCAGTTATTTAGGCAGTGAATTTGCATTTTTACCTTGTTGAACATAAAACTTTCTTCGCCGGTTGTTTATAATTAATATTATTTTTATAATTTAAATAATTTTATTGACAATAATTAAGGTAACAAAATAATATTTTCACGTCGTCGGCAGAGATAATGTAACTTTGTTGCCTACTAACTATCAATGAAATCATTCTTTTAATACCAATCGGCAAAAAATAGTATTATTAACTTTTTCGCTATAATATTTTTTATTCACTACTAGCCTAAGCAACCGCAATTATTTACTTTTATTTGACAAGCGAAATTGTTTTTTCCTACTTGTACATTGTAACCATGGTTACCGATAATTACCTACCAAGGTCGGTAAATCATTACCGACCTCTGTTAAATGTCAATAATGACAGTAACTTTTATACTTCCAAAACCATATAATAAATTAAAAAAGTGTATATTATTATACAGTATACGAGGTGTGTTCAAAAAATATCGCGAATTTTGTGTTTTTTCAAAAATTATTTATTTATTCATGAATATCTATTTTGTCCCCTTCAAAGTAATCCCCATGAGATATTATACACTTGTGCCAACGGTTTTTCCAATCTTCAAAGCACTTCAAAAAATCATTTTTTTGATCTTGTTCAGCTCCTCCTTCGATGCCGTCTTTATCTCGTCAAGCGTAGCGTAACGTCGTCCTTTCATTGGCCTCTTCAGTTTAGGGAACAAGAAAAAGTCACAGGGGGCCAGATCTGGGGAATACGGTGGCTGCGGCATCATTAGTGTGTTGTTTTTGGCTAAAAAGTCGCGCACAAGCAACGATGTGTGAGCAGGGGCGTTATCGTGGTGCAAAAGCCAATTTTTGTTCTTCCACAAATCCGGGCGTTTCTGGCGGATTGCTTCGCGCAAATTGCGCATAACTTGCAGGTAATATTCCTTATTGACCGTTCTACCCTGTGGCAAGAACTCATGATGCACCACGCCCCTGCAATCGAAGAAAACTGTCAGCAAAACTTTCACATTCGACCGAACTTGGCGCGCTTTTTTCGGTCTTGGTTCGTGCGGCAGCTTCCATTGAGATGATTGAACTTTGGTTTCCACGTCATAACCATAAACCCACGATTCGTCACCAGTTATGACCCTCTGGAGCAAATTTGGGTCGTCGCGGACAGAGTCCAACATCTCATTAGCAATGTTCATGCGATGCTGTTTTTGGTCGCAATTGAGCAATTTTGGTACAAATTTCGCGGCGACCCGTCTCATGCCCAAATCATTGATAAAAATCGAATGGCACGAGCCAATCGATATGTTTAGGTCCTCAGCAACTTCTCTAACGGTGATTCGACGATTGGCCAATATCATTTTCTCCACTTCATTAATTTTTTCGTCTGTTGTTGAAGTGCTCGGGCGTCCGGCACGCTTTTCGTCATTCACATCTTCTCGGCCTTCTGAGAACATTTTGTACCACCGATAAACGTTGCTTTGGTCCAAGGTAGCTTCTCCGTATGCCACAGTCAACATTCGGAATGCATCCGCGCACTTAATTTCGTTTTTCACACAAAATTTGATACAGGTTCTTTGTTCCATTTTTTTGAATAGGTAAAAATCGAAGACGATCCAAAACACGTGCAAGCAAAGCAGCTGTCAACAAGTAAGTGAACATTCAAAATGGCCGAGCTTGTCGACATAAGTGAGAGACATGAGTACCAACATAAAGCCACAAAAAGATCGAAATTCGAATATACGTAACCCGCGAAAATTCAAAATTCGCGATAGTTTTTGAACACACCTCGTACTTGGTCTACAATACTATAAATTCACAATAAGGCTGAATTTCTCAGAAATCAAATTGTCACACATAGAGATATAGGAATACATAGATGTATGTTGGAAACACAATCAAGTAACGTTGGTGACATTGTAAAATAATAGGGTTATGTTGAATAAATATTGATGAAATTAATTTAAAATATTTTGATATGTCTTTATCATCTTTAAGTAAAATAGTTGATTTTAATATAGGAAATATAGCCCATAAACTCGAAACCTTCTTAGTACATGACTGTTCTTGAAAATATGCCAGCAACACATTTTCAGAGATTTTAGTTACCTTTTTTATCAGACACCAATCTTTAAATATGGTATACACTTTCATATATTTACTTTTTGATTTTTCTGGCAGTAATAAATTATATACATTTTCAGCCTGCTGCCTTAATTCTGGAGGAGTGCAGTTAATGTCACTTTCACTACTCATAATTAATGGTCAAAATTGATTCACACAAGATTCAAATGATTCAAACTGAACAAACGTCAAACGTTCAAAAAAAAATCTGATGTGGACACCACACGATTTCCTTGTACGATTATTAAACTATACATATTTTTTTAATATATAAATTACAAAATATTAATTTTAACTTCAAAACAGTAAGATATATAGCGACCATAATCTAACCCGGTTCTTTTTAAAGAGAGTTTTGATTACAACAAAGAAATATTTGATTACAACAATGAATATGACTAATTTCCCTATAAAAATATAATATTTGTTATTGTACGAATCATAAAATTGCACGTATTTAACGTAATTTGACATGAACATTTTTTTTATGTTTTTGTCCTAATCCATAGCAAGCTTTATTACAAAAACAAAAAAGTATATAATTTTTAAATTTACTTATCTCGCTTATACAAAGGGCTAATTTAATAATACTTGATGTGCTAGATGCAGAAATGAATTCTCTAAAACTTTTATTTGAAGCATTTATTTCTAAAATCAAAATAAAATCATTTTATTCAGTTTTTTATTAAAATCTATTATAGGCTTCATGTAAAGTGCCACTTCTGGAAATTGTGTAGTAACCAGAAAGGGAGGTGCACAACTAGATGTTATAGGAGTCCTAAATACAAAATTTCAACTTTCTACGGCTTACCGTTTTTGAGTTATGCGAGATACGTACGTACGTACAGACGTCACGACGAAATTAGTCAAAATGGATTCAGGGATGATCAAAATGGATATTTCCGCTGAAATCTGAAAACCGAAATTTTTCGCGATTACAATACTTCCTTTACTTACGTGCAAGGAAGTAAAAACAAATGAGACCTACTTTGATTTTGAAATATTACAAAACAAATGTTCATTTCAATATTCTTCGTTATTATTAATTTAAAAATCGTTAACTAGAAAATATGTAAGTGCTAGTAGTAAATAAAATAGTATATTTACCTTGGTAGGGAAGACCATTATTGACCAGCGTTTTATATCCCTCGCTTTCAGCTCGGGATACAATCTTGACGCCAGGTCAATAATGATAGTCTTCCCTACCTTGGTTAATAATATGCTATTAACCACGACTATCATATAATATACCCATAATTCAACCGTTTTTTATCAATTAATGACCTTCGTTACTGTTGCTAATTAAATAATATTGACAGTTCGATGGAGTAATATTATTCAATCGTTATGTCAAATTCAAATCTTACCTTTCAAAAAGTACACACAAATTACTTTTAATAAGTATTTTTTTTCCACACAAAAAGCCAAAATTACACTATTTTTCTTATTTTTTATAGTTTCATTTTCTGAATAGTTTTCTGCTAAATGTCAAATCATTTCATATTTTTGTTATAACAAATACCTAGCGATCAACGCTAACTATGTTTATGTTTGTAAACAAACAATTTTCTAAATTTTAATAGGTTATTTCTGATTTTATACAGGATGCCATTATTTGATAGTTGTGGATAAAGTATAGTATTCTATTTGCAAGTAATGGCTATTACTCACTCGAATGATTTACATTTACACTTGCAAAAAAAGAACTGCTTTGAAAGTCACATTGTATTAATAATTGTGTTTATCCACGACTGTCAAATAATATACCCATAATTCAACCGTTTTTTATCAATTAATGACCTTCGTTACTGTTGCTAATTGAATAATATTGACAGTTCGATGGAATAATATTATTCAATCGTTATGTCAAATTCAAATCTTACCTTCCAAAAAGTACAAACAAATTATTTTTAATAAGTATTTATTTCCACATAAAAAGCCAAAAGTATACTAGGTTTCTCGTTTTTTATAGTTTTATTTTCTTCTTAAGCTTAAAATGTAGCTGAATAGTCGGTTTAAAATGATTACATCACCTTTCGGCTCGTGATGCAAACTTCATTCTCATGAGTAATAGCATACATTACATGCTCATTGAATAATATACTATTAAACTACCTACTATATTATTTATTTTCAGGTCATAATACTACTCGCTTTTTGCATACATGCAGTTTTGTCTAAACCTGGAGGCTTTGGCGGGTAATATATTTATCAATTATCTATATGAAATAGTTTTTATAGTACAAGTAAATGCACATGAGTACAGTTCTGTTTTATCACTTAGTCTCAATTTGAAGTTGAAAAGGTATAGTACTTTGTTAGGAGAAATTTCAGTTGCCACATTCAACAAACGAAAAAACAAGTACTAATATATACAAGGTAAAATATATTGCATACGAAGAAACAATCAAATGTCAGTTCAAAAAAATCAAAACAATTTTAAATCTATCGATAGGGTTTAATATGTCAAAATAATTTGCAAATCTTTTATTTTTTATTTTGTGCGTCAGTCGTGGTCAGTAAGTGTTCTTGTACCGGTATTGGATGTATTGAAGATCTTGACTTCGCCTCGATTTCCAAAATCATCCTCAACCGGCAAGAAGCACTTACTGCTCTTAATACTTAAATGACCATAACTTGAGCGATTGTCGACTGTAGAATGGATAAAGTGTCCAAGGAGAATAACTATAGTTCATGGCATAATTTTATTTCAAATGTGTAGTATTTTTTACTGGAATAATAAACAATTTTATCAAACTTTTTAGCAGACTCGAAATTTTCTTTTTACACTTCTGCAAAACTATAGTGAAAATGATTAGGCAGAATACGCACGTCATCAACCAGAAAAAAATCTTATAAAATAAAATATAACTTGTAGAAATTATTGGTTGTTATTTACTTTTAAAAAAAGAAGAAAAAATATACCAGTATTAAAGAAACGTATATATTAATGAATTTACAATTATTTCTAAGCCAATCTTTATTCCTTTTACGGATTATAAAATTATATATACATTACTTAAAAATTCCGTTTCCACGACGTGATCCCCACGTCATCCATTGTAACCATATGATACAAATCGCCAGAGGTGGGAGGGAATTGATGACGTCATGTTGTCGGGTGAAATCGGGCGAAGTCGTCTGATTTCCGTATTATTCATATAAAGGGAGCACATCGTAATCTCGAAGTCTCATAGTTCCGAAACGCACGACTAAAAACTGCCAGAAGTCCTACGCACATCGGGTATTCTCGGCAAAGTTCGATTTACATTGGGGAAAAAATATATATGCGGTCGAAAGAAAAGTTCAACATTATGAGAATAGATGTCTCTTACCTCTTAAAAGAAATTTATCTAGCGATCTCGTCAGATATTTAAAAATGATTACAACATTTTAAATACTTTTGGAATTGAATGAAAATGTAATATAGAGTTAAATAATAAATAAAATGGCAAAACAGGCAAATATTTGTAGTACATATATAAATATAAGATCTTTTTGGGTTAAATGAACAAAATATTGAAAAACTGATAAATACACATACAATTATACAAACACATGTTTATTTAAAGTTTATCATTAAGTATTCATATACCTTGCTGTGAGAATGATAAATACGTGTGTATAGTCGTATCTTAAATACTCGTTCATATTCAATAGTTCATATTATACAATACAATAATAAGTACTTTGTATAAAAGTATTCAAGCAGATACTAACAACTAATTAAATAACAGGTTCATTTATTAACTAATTAAACAAATTGCACCATACTCCGCGTAAATCAAATTTATGTGTATGCTTTGTTTCATAAAGAAAATGATTTACTATTTCTTTATTTTCGTCTATATGAGACTAAGCAGTGAGTTATCATGCACTCTTAACAAATAAACTAGAAATATTCATATGCTATTTTTATTGTTTTTCTAAAGGCTTTCCGCACAATGCCTCTTTCTATTTTCTGAAATAAAATTTACCATATAAGTTTTAAAATACTAACCAATTAAACAACGTATAGGTTCATTTATTAATCAATTGCACAAATATAGGTGTAAACCGCGCGTATACATATGCTTTGAATAGCTTTAATAATGATGGTTAAGTTATAATAAAAATTACTAAGTTACGACTAGTTTCACTAGGATACAACTTCTGAGTCAGCTTCCATGAAGCCATCGTCAGAAGTCATAAGTTTATAAAGTTAGTTTTTATAAACGCGTCTGTGGTTACTACTATATTTTTATTTAATCCATATAAGACCGGGCAGTAGATTCTATTCTAAGTTTTAAATTATTTTTAAAATGTAATTACATTATTTCAATACAAATATGAATTAAATATTTAATATATGAGTTGGTTATATCTTTGAAAATAAAAACATCAAAAATGTGTAATTTACTAAAATCTTGATATATACTATGAATTTAGAATCTATTATTATCAAAATTATGTGTACATTGTAATAGTTGCATGAGTTTTATAATTAATAATGCTATTTTGAATGGTATGGAGCTATCTAACTTCAATTACTTACAAATTCCTTGTTAAAACATTACATTTTCTGTAAAGATTTCATTTCTTAAGATGACGAAATACAAAACTAAAATTGGAAAATAAAAAATTATGGACAATATTCATACTTTCAAGAAAAAATATATAAAAAATAGGAATACAATAAATATACTAAAATATAGAAATAATATACTTACACAATTTAATTAAACTTCTTAGTCTCGTTTTAAATAACATACATTCATAGTCGTAAACATTAATTTTCTGTAGGAAAATAGCGGAGAAATGTAATGTTGATTTTACATTCATAACAAAATAACTCAAAGTACTTATTATTATTATTCTCGTATCCAAACAATATATGCACAGTTATTAAAAATAGATAATACAAAATATACTAATATAAAAATAACCAATTTGGTAATTATATAATTTATTAGGCCTAATACATCGCCCGGCATTAAGTAGGACGACAGCTTTTGTTAACACATATTAAAAAAAATACTTTATTCATACTTTAACCATAATCGAAATATAACAAATTTATATAAAAATCGCAAAATACTTACTGACTAATAAGTAGTAAAACTCATTGCAAAACTTTAAAAAATCATATCTTGCTTAATATAAGAAATTTTCATGTCGATTTTTCATTAATGGTCATATCTTTGTACAATATTTCATACAAAAAAAATGATTTATGGGCCCATTAGGTTTCGTTCCACACTTCAGATCTTAATTGGCTCTGAACATATTTCCAATATGCAAAGAAAGATAAAACATAAAAAGAACAAAATATTATCATAGGTCTAGTTTTCGCTTAGGTAAAGATTAGGGATGCAATGGAAATGGTAGCGGTGAGCAACATGTTAGATGTTTTTTTTCAGGAGCCACACAAAGTCACATTGCTAAATTGTACAGATCTAAATCATGCATAAACCAGTCAAATCAGAATAAGAAACCAACTGTTGATGTGCTGCATAAACTAGATAAGGTTAAATCAACAGAGTTGGGCCGATTGAGACACAACGTATCATCAATGTAATGATTGATAAACACCAATTACAACTGAAACTAAACGCTCGGCGCGAGCACCATGTGGGAGAATAAGTTAAGGAAGTTTAAACATGATTAAAATTTATATATTGTTCTTATATATTACAGCAGGAGTCACCAACATTTTTGAGAGGCGGGCCGGCCACATGCGAAATTTTAAAATATATGATGGGCCGGATAATAATTCTTATTGGAAGTCATATTGGATTATAAATGGAAGGAAATTTGAATTATACTTATCTTTCTTTTACATATCAATATATAGTACTTGTAAATTTAAAATAACAGTTTAGAGATTTTAAATACAATGCACCAATTTGTAAAAAGTTTTTGAGATCAGTTATTCGCGTTTGATTTCTTGGTTTTACATGTTTCGGCTCTGAAAACTCGTTTGCATTCTCGTCGAAAGTGAAGATTTATTTACATATGTGATAAATAAAAAAATTAAAAAGTATAGTACTCTTTTCTTTGTCCCAGCATTGCGGGGGCCCGCTAATTTGATTTTACCTCAAGGCCCGTAACAGCTCTCCATTGGCCTGCGAGTTTGCAAATGTACATACTACCAAAAATTCATACAATTTTCCAAGTAATTTTTTTGAATAATCAGAAACATTCAATAATGTATAAATTTGAATAAATTTTCGTTTCTAAATAGTGATGTGAGCAACACATCATTAGCTACAATTTTAGCAATAGGAGTAGGATATCCAGTGTATTGATAAGAATACTGCAGAACTGGAACAAAACTACCTATCTGATATTTACGTTTCTTATATTGTTATCGATGTGCAAAATACCTTGAGGTTTTGCTTGCAGTAAATCAATTGTAGATGATTACATACTGTAACAGGTTTTTTACTCGTTTTACGCTATTAAGTTTACAAAACAGAATATCCAAAAATGTGAAATAGCTGAAGTAACCTCTTACGTTTATTTCTCCAATGTGCTAAAATCAGTACATCAGAAACTTGTGGCTGTTCACTGTATGAACATACATATAAATTAATGTATCTGTTATTACAAAAATTTCGCTGTTGACTGAATAATCCAATAAAATTCTGTACAGTAGGAGTCGCTTTATTGAAAATGATATACTAACACAACATCCAACAGCTGATTACTTTAGCAGATATTCCGATACGTCATCTTCTCAATTGTAATATGACACTTGTTATTTAATTGTTTAATGTGATTGTTAATAATAATATTCAAATTTTGTACCTGTATTACCGTATAGTAGATCACCAGTTTTACAAAACATTAAATTAAATACCTGATATCAATAGTAACCTGCTTTACGTTAATTTCTTCAATGAGCTAAAACAGAACATAGAAACTTGTGGCTGTACATTGATTTATAAATAAATTAACTTATTTTTATTAAAAAAAAATGGCTGTTGACTGCAACAATCAACAAATTTCTGTATAGTAGGAGTCGTTTATTCAAAATTTAAATGCTAACACAACATCCATCAGCTGTCACCTGATTACTTACGCAGATATTCCGATATTTGTCATCTTCTCATTTATAATATGACAATGTTATTTGTTTATTGTGATTGTTATTATTATAGTATATCCTTCATTGTTTTTAATGTATTGTTACAATGTCAAGAACCTAATATAAAAGATTTTTACAAATTATATAATATATCAATATGCACCTACTTATTTACGGCATTAAATAATTTTTATAATAGTGTTCATTATATGAAACATATTAAATATTTTGTAATTTATTTCACAAAACAATTTTAAATGACGTTCACATTCAATAGTCGTCACAAAATTTTAGTTGGGTAAAACGGATTTCAAAACTTTCTCCGACCGAAAACGAAGCGTGTTCGGTTGTCGTCGTTGTCGAACTTCTAAAAAATTGAAGTTATAAGACTTCTGAGTTCCGGTATGTACCCCATATAAATTAAAACGGAAAACAGACAGTATACAGTATAACTTATACCGTGTGAATATTTTTATTCATCAAAATTCGAAGTAAGACATTTATTTCGCAATAATAAATCAATTGAATAATTATGATGTAATGTCAAATATGACAGTATTATAATAAATATAACATATATTGTGTCAGATTTGTTATTCATCAAAATTCGAAGTATAAATAGTTATTTAGCAATACTAAACGAATTGAATAAATACGATATAAGTATAATGGATGAAATATAGATACCTCTTTATATTGTCCAAAAACAATATGTTGCATTAATTGTCGGAAATCTTAGAAACACCGTTTTTGCAATAGAAAAATGCACAATATAATACAAACAATTAACAAAACTACCAACACACAAAGAAACACAAATTATAGACGCCAAAATCAAAAATATTCAAATAATTCAAATATTAGAAATTTACATTTGTTACCGCGGTTACAATACAGTTTCTTTCATTTTTTGCCGTCGGTTGGACAGAGATAGCGTATACCCCTACGAAACACCGACCATAATGAGATAGCGAATAAAAGTCTCAGGTCTCATATATGTCATGTGTGTACGACAAAGATGCTAGATAAAAGTTTAGCAATTCTTGCATCAAAAATTAATGACGTAGGGATCAACCCGGAGATACAGAGAGTACTAGTACTTTTTTCCTTCTTTTTTTAAAAATAAATAACGCCCAATAATTTCTGCAAGTTATATTTCATTCTTATAAGGTTTTTTTCAGGTTGATGACGTGCGTCTTCTGCCTAATCATTTCTACTTTACTCAATATGGACATTTGTTGTTTTTCCCTGGTCCTTTCGTATATGTACATATGTGTATAAGTATTCGCCTTTATCCTCCTTTTACTTTTACCTTCAAAAATTTATTTGTTCGTATCGGTATTGGGATCGCCGATATTTTTTAACAAATACTGATATCATATCGGTAGAATCAAATATTGTTGCACCCCTAATAAATATATGTCTAAATGAATATGCCGCTCACATCCTTTAACTGAAAATAGCCTTTAATATATTTCTGTGATATATAGGGTGACAATGAAAAAAGGGGCTCACAATAATGGTATTTGGTATAATGGTAGCGCTTCCGGTTTAAGCGGAAGTGACATTAATTTTCATATTTCAAATGGAACACTTTATATATTTTTATATATTTGGAATCTACCTATGGTGGAAATGATTAGGCAAAGGACTCACGTCATCAACCTCAAAAAAACCTTATAAAAAGAAATATAACTTGTAGTAATTATTAGTTTTTATTTATTTATTAAAAAAAAGAAAAAATATACTAGTATTAAAAACACGTATATATTAATTAATTTACAATTTCTAAGTCAATCCTTATTCCTTTTATGGAATATAAAATTGTTTGACACAATATCATCATTCTCAGTAGTGCCAACGTATGGTACAAAAATAAAGTACAATAATAAAAATAATAATAATTATTATTTCAAATAATTTTACATTTCGTCAAAGAAATAACGATTGACTTGGAAATAATTGTAAATATCATTAATATATATATACAGGTGTCCCAGAAGTCGACGATCAAACTAAATGGGGTGATAGAGGAGATCATTTCCAATCAAAATAACTATATATATTGTAATGCAATTGTTGCTGGTTCAAAAGTTATTGCAACTTTTGTAGTTTCTCCTAAAAACGGCAAGGCGTCCAATAGAATTATTATTATTTTTATTACGAGACGTTTGTTTCTCTTTTTCTTTTTTATTGTATGCACCTGAAGGGTTCTACTTTCTAATAAAATCATTTTCTTGAACATGAGTACCTTCTATTAATAATAAAAATATTGTTTTGTGAAAAATTTTTCTACCGAAAAAAAGCTACTTGATTTTAAAGTGACGCTGACAGAAAAAAATGTCCTAAAAAAAAATTAACCAACTATCAGAAGAAGTTGTGTATTTAATGTAGATTTTAACGCGGTATAACACATGGGGATATTCAGAGCAGATTTTCTTAAATTTTTTTTTTTTCTACAAGAAAGTATTTCAGTTAAAAATACAATTGAAAAATTCGAGAATTATCTTAGATGCTGTGTCAAAAATAAAACAAAATAATAGTTGTAATAGTTTTTATACAACATTAAAACAAAATAGGGTTTATGAAGCTTTTCATGATGTTTTCAAATTTTACAAAAAGTGTTCAAAATTTCTACCATGTTTTCTAATGCACATTAAGCATCGCCGAATAAAATTTCTTTTTATTGTTCGGAACGCCCGTTGATTATTTTTAATAATGTTGGTAGCCTCTCTTATTTTTTGTTGCAACTCTTGTTCATTCTGACTTTCTGTCATGTAGACTATTTCTTTAAAATAACCCCATAGAAAAAAATCTAAGGGGTTAAGATCAGGGGATCGCGGTGGCCACATAATAAACCCTCCTCTACCAATCCACCGATTCCGAAATTCTGTGTCAAGGTGTCGTCTCACATCTACAGAATAGTGAGGAGGAGCTCCATCTTGTTGCAGCCACATATCTCGGCGTGTCTCCAATGTCACGTCTTCAAGTAGATAAGGTAACTCATTTTGCAAAAAATGCAGATAATTTTCGCTGTTAAGCCTTCCTGGGAGCTCAAATGGATCAATCAATTTTCCTTCAATTATTCCCGCCCATATGTTGACCCCAAACTTGTGTTGAAAGTTGTCATTTCTAACAACTCTAGGGTTCACATAGTCCCAAAAATGTAAATTGTGAATATTAAATATCCTGGTTCTACAAAAGTTTGATTCGTCGCTCCACAAAATCTTGTTAAAAAATTCGGAGTCTTCTCTATGACGACGCAGCATTTCCCGACAAAATTGCACTCTTTTGTCATAGTCCGCAGGTAAAAGTGCTTGCACGCGCTGCACATGGTATGGATACAACTGGCCCTTTTGCAAAACACGATGAACCCTAGATTTTGGAATTTCCAAATGTCTGGATATACGACGAACACTTGTTGACGGGTTCTCTATCACCATTTCAATTATATCGTCGTCATTGCACTGAAGCGCAGGTCTTCCTTCTCTTCGCGGATTGCCAGGGATTTCGCCTTCTAAGTAAGACCGATGAACATTTTGAAATACCCTATAATCAGGATAGCGTTCTCGATTAGGGTATCGTATCCGATACTCTCTTGCAGCAGCTCGAGCGTTCCCGTCACAAAACCCGTACACGTAATGCATTTCTGCATATTCTCGAGGGGTATAAGACATATTTTTGAGACCAAGAAGAACAAAGTCCAAATGAAAGGAGTATCAAAAACCAAAAAATACGCAAAATCACAAGAATTAAAACAAAGTTTAAGAAACGAAGAACTGATAAATCAAAAACACACAAACAGTAAAGTTATTATCGATATGTCACTTCATATACCTTCTTTTGTTTTATTTTTGACACAGCATCTAAGATAATTCTCGAATTTTTCAATTGTATTTTTAACTGAAATACTTTCTTGTAGAAAAAAAATTATTTAAGAAAATCTGCTCTGAATATCCCCATGTGTTATACCGCATTAAAATCTACATTAAATAACTTCTTCTGATAGTTGGTTAATTTTTTTTAGGACATTTTTTTCTGTCAGCTATCGCTATAAATCAGCAATTTTCGAAAAACTTTGAAATTGATTTTCTTGGTTATGAAACGTCGAAAATAAAATCTTATTACTAATCTGGATGCAGACTTTAATTCTCTACAACATTTATTTGAGTATTTTTGTTTAAAATAATTTGGGAACTTTTGCGCAAGGAAAAACTGATTTCCCATGTTAAACGCCTATGGCCAGGTTTTTAATTAACACACTGTATATATATATATATATATATATATATATATATATATATATATATATATATATATATATATATATATATATATATATATATATATATATATATATATTACTTAATACTAGTACTTTTTTTTCTTCTTTTAAAAATAAATAACACCCAATAATTTCCACAAGTTATATTTCATTTTATAAGGTTTTTTTTAGGTCGATGACGTGAGTCCTCTGCTTAAACATTTTCACTATAAGAGAAAATTATGAATAATTAACTTGATGAGCCATATTAGGTAGGCTGTGATAACAAATTGATTATTTCTTTGTAACAAAATATAGAATCTTACAAAAATAACTTACTAATTAAACAATTACTTAACTTAAATATCTAACCTATTTTCACAGCCTGCCTAATATCATGACTTAGCAGAGTAATTATTCATAATTTTCTCTTACGTTTCTGTAATTTATATCTTCCATAAAAATTCACTTCAACCATATCGTTGAACTCAAAATTGGTTAGAAGATAACAATATACTGAATGATTTTCAGACAGGTTTTAGAAAAAATAGAGGTGTTACAGATAACTTATTTTCCTTATCGTCTCTTATAAACTTTCAACTCAGACTAAAAGGTAATCAGACTTTTGCAATCTTTGTTGATTATAAAGCAGCCTTTGATTCACTTAATCATACCTTACTTTGGGAAAAAATGTACCATAATGGGATTAGTTCAAAAATCATTAGGATTATACAAAATCTGTACTCTAAAGCCAAAATTGTATCTGTAGATAACAATTCCACGTCTAAACCAATAGACTTGACCACTGGAGCCTTACAAGGGGAAATCTTAAGTCCTTTGTTATTTTCCATATTTTTAAATGATATTGAAAATTTCTTTAGAGAAAAAGGGGTAAGAGGTATTAATATAAATGGTAAAAATGATGTAATTTTATTGGCATACGCCGACGATATTGTTATTTTGGGACACTCAGAAATAGACACACAAAATAAATTAAACATATTGTTCGAATATAGCTCCCTTAATAAATTAAAAGTAAATATAAATAAAACTAAAATAGTAAGATTCCATAAAGGCCGACCAAAGAAATTAACTAGACAATTCAAATATGAAAATCATACAATTGAGGTGGTTAAAAACTTTATTTATTTAGGTATTAAATTTAGTAGCTCAGGGAAGTTTCTAGAAGCCTCAAAATATTCAAATTCTAAAACTAACATGGCCACTCAAAAAGTAAACTCCTTACTTTCTAAGACTAAATCTAAAAACTGGAACGAAAAACAGCAACTATATAACGCAATAATTTTGGCCACTGGAATTTATGGGGCGGAAATTTGGGGCTTAAGATATTTGAATGAAATAGAAAATATTCAAGTAAAATTTCTGAGATATTTGCTGCGCTGCCAGAGATCAACCCCAGGCTGCTTTTTACGGATGGAAACCGGTATAAAACACATTAAATCAGAAGTATTTAAAAAAGCTTTAGCATGGTGGCTCAAACTAACCCAAATGGAAGAAAATAGAATCCCAAAACAAATTTTTAATCGTCTCCTTGAGTTGGATAAATCACAAACAAACAAAGTAGCATATAATTGGGCCACTCAATTAAGAGAGTTGCTCGTGCCTCTTGAGTTTGGTGAGCTTTGGACCACCCAGACGATCTCAAAAAATAAAATTAACAACATAGTAGAAACTTTTGAAAAAACCCTAACCTTAACCGACAAACAAACTGCGAATAATTCAAATTATAATAACTTTTATAAATTAATTAAAACTAATTATGAACTAGAAAATTACTTAAACAATAATTATGAAATGAGTAAAGTACAATTATTAGCACAAATACGATTGTCTTCCAAGTTTCTAATAACCATAAACATTAATAGACTTAAATATAAACTAACACCCAAAGTTAACTGTTCAATATGTATCCTACAAAAGAAAGAAGACCTGTATCACTTTTATTGTGAATGTCCTATATATGATCCATATAGAAATCGGTATATAAAACCGTTATTTGATAATAAAATTACCATAAGCGAATCAAATTACCACTCATTATGGGCCAACATTGATCAAAGAAAGATTAATGCCATATTTTACTACACAGTAAATTCTTTAAAATTGCGTTCATTTTGCCTAAACGAATAATAAAGTTGAATTTTGTGTGTATGTATATGTATGTATATGTATATATGTATGTATATGTATGTATATGTGTGTATGTGTGTGTATGTATGTATATATATATATATATGTATGTGTATGTATGTGTGTATGTAGATATATGTATGTATGTATATATATATATGTATATATGTGTATATATATATATATGTGTGTGTATATATATATATATATATATAAACTAAATCCTATCTCTATACTATATCTGCCTCTATGTATTATGTAAATAATTCTGATCTTTGTTTGTGAATATATTGTACAGTATGATTAAGTTTAAGTATGCTTCTGTATATATCACAGCTTATATTATATTTTTGTACCAACCATTGTTAAAAGATTTGTATATCTTAATACAATAAATTATTGAATTAATTGAATATCGTTGAATTCGTAATTTTACGTAGAAATATAAAAAAAATACGTAATGTCACTTCCGGCTAAACCGGAAGCGCTATCATCATGCCAAGTACCATAATTTGTGAGCCTTAAGCCTAATTTACTGGTATATCAAGAAAATTAAAAAATAATTATGAATAAAAATAGTAGCAGTAAGTGCACCTTACTGGTTGAGAATACATCCGATACCGGTAAGAAGCACTTAATGCCCGCAATGCTTATTATATTTTTTGCACGATCGTCCCAATAATAACAAATTATAGTTTAGAATTATTTAAAAATTATTTTGACATTATAAAAAAATTAGTTGTCATTTTTAAGTAAGCTATGATCGTTGTTTTGTTATCGTTAAAGCTTTAAAAATTGTACATTTATTTTTTATTTATGTAATTTTCACCGCCTCCAGATCGGTAGGTAGTCACATCACTTACTGATCAGTACCACATCACTTTACTGCCTTGGAAACCCTATCGGTAAAGTTTTAAAAAAAAACCTGATCGTGCAAAAAAGTTATTTTGAGAGGCCCGTTTTTCATTGTCAGCCTGTATTATAATAATGTGAAAATTCTTTAATGAAGAGAAATAGGCCGTCCGGATCCAGGATCAATAGACCTTGCTTCGTTAACTCCACCTCCGATTGTGTCGTCACATGAGGGACACCAGCAACATGCAGGAGAAATCCATCGTCGTGAAGTTGGTCCTCCTGGACCTTTAAACTCCACTCTTACCGCATTCAATTGATAAAATCTCGAAAGTATACTAAATATATGCAAATTTTGCAACTATATATTTTTATGCTTTGGAGAAGAACTACTCTAAAATATTCTATTGTAAATTGTTCTCAACAATTGCTTATAATATGCTAAAAATAAATACTTTTTAAACATTAAAGTTTTTTTTTTCATACCTCTATCTACAATATCTATACCTACCTTATTTATTAATATTTTAAAATTGTATTGTGCAATATATAACTCATAACTTTTTATTATAGATATTAAGGAGACAGGTTTGATATAGCGTTCATAATGAAACGTGTGTGATGTTAAATCACGAGGCGATGAGCCGAGTGTTTTAATCATGCAAGTTTCATTATGAGGCTACATCGAATGTGTATCCTTTAATATTTTATCTGTTTAAATTGATCTTAAAATACATTTTTCATTTAATTTTTGGCATAATGAAAAACACTGAAATGTTCGTTCGAAGCCTACGTTATTAAATCACTCCTAATGACATTAAAATTGGTGATCTAATTACATATTAGCACACTGTCGTAGATAATAGTACATTAAGATACAAGTTTCATAAGACATGATTTTAGCGCACGTGTCTTTGTTAGAAACGAGCGGCTTGCCGCGAGTTTTCTAACGGGACAAAAATATTTATTTATTTCACTGTATATCATAACAATAAGACAGTGTGTACAAAAAAATCCTAATAAAGAAACGTATACCATTTTAAAAGTATTTAATTAAATGTCAATTTAACACGAGATACTTGTCAAAATGTTATCTAAAGAAAACAAATCTTTTCTTCTTGAATCTTATTTTAGTAATGGAAATAAATTATTTTTTCTCCTAAAATTACATTTCAAGATCAATTTTGACAATTTGACTTTTGAAATGAATAATGATCAGACATACGCTTCTCTGTTCATAACCTATCCCGAGATAGATTTTATTTTGAACACACTGGTCGCTAGTATGAACAGTGATTAAGGGTGATTAACGAGCATGTGATTAACATTGTTTTATCTCTGTCAATCGTTTATAGATTATTTTAGAGAAAAATATTTTAAATAAAAGTTATAGAAAAATTAATTCTACACATTTCTTATTTGAACTATTTTTCTCTAAAATACTCCATGAACGATTGATAGAGATAAAACAATGCTAATCAAACGCTCGCTAATCACCCTTAATCACTTGTTCATATTAGCGGCCACTGTATTTTGATGTGTACGAGCCTAGGTAAGTAATTCCCATTTATTTATTTAGAATTTCGGACTATGTGGGTTGTAGCCCCATCGTGTTAGTACCAAAAGTCCCCTAATCCCACTTCTTCAACAACCATTCTCTAATTCCTAGACGTCTAGTGTCTTTGAGAGATGACGTGGGGTGGCCTGCGCGGTCGCCCGATTTAAGCATATTCGACTTTTTTCTTCGGGGATATCTTAAGGAAAAAGTGTTTAAACGTCGCCCTCAAAACCTGATAGAGCTAAGGGAGCAGATTGTTGAAGAAGTAAACGCGATTCCCCGCGAAATTTGTCAACGGGCTGTTTAAAACTTCAGAAATCGGCTCCAGAAATGTATTGCAGCTAACGGCCATCATCTTAAAGACATTATTTTTAAAAATTAATGAGTATAAAATGGTAAGTCCTACTGATTTCAAAAATAAAAACATTTTTCATATATACCCTGGTTTATTTTTACCTCTCGCTAAGAGAGGTATTGGATTCATGCTAAAAATCGCATATCCAGATTTTATTGAATAAGCACGTTTTAAGGTCCCTACAATCCGATTTTAACATTTTTACGATGATGTCTGTGTGTGTGTGTGTGTGTGTGTGTGTGTGTGTGGATGTGTGTGTGTGGGATGTTGGAAGGACGGTTACTCAAAAACTATAAGACTTAAAATTTGTTTAACAACGTATTTCCCAATCGGACATTCATGGGAAGATCTGAAAAGGTTTTGGTAATAATTGGACAACCGGAAGTAGAAGATTCTTGAAAAAAAATCTTCTAAATATTATTTTTTGAAAATTTTTCGTGGTAATATTAAAGAAAATTAAATTCTCTATCTGATACATTTAAATATTTTATTATATATTCCATAGATTTAGAGATAAAAGAAGTATAATATATAAAATAATCTGTTGTAATAAATTTGACAGCCGAAAGAATGCCATGAAAAATAGTTGATAATTTAAATTATTTGTAACTGACAGATAAATGTCAGTGTCAGAAATAATGAGTAATGAATTAAAAATGTACTTGGAGAATCCCTTAGTTCTTGATCTGTGACTATTATGGAGATGACAAGTCTAGGTTGAAGGACTTAAATTTGTTTCAAACATTATGGGACAATGTACACCAGTACTGTAGACTAGAGTAACTTTGAATTGCGAAAAAGCTATCAAATTCTTCTCAAGTAAGTTGTAAATATTGACAAAATCGGAGTGCAATCTATCCGTCACTTTATTAAAGGGAATTAAGGTTATTTAGATATAACAAGTATGAAAAAATAAAATGTAAAAGAAGATATATAAGAATAGATGCACAATCTAGATATATACATTTTAGACCGCCCAAAATTAATGTTTTTACTAGAAGAATATGAAGAGAAAGTAAACAAAGTTGTTCGAATTGAAAATTGCTGTTACCAGCCTAATATTTATATATGGTAAACTCTACTTTGTAATTTATTGTAACATAATTTATGGTAAAATATCTTCATGTTGAGACATGCTATTATTGAATAATAAAGAAGTTTATACGTCATAGATTTATATGAATATATTATTTGTATTTATAAAAATAATCTTTGCTTTATGCATACAGCCAGGTAAAATATACGGCGAGAGGTTATGTGCTGGCCACATCAGATTTTTTATAACTGTTTTGGAGAGGTCGACTGAATATTAAACTACTCTTTAATTCACAACTATTTATTACTAATCAAATAACGGTATAAAACAGTAATCTATACAACATGACATGAATCAACTCTAATGATATGACCTGAAGTTGGTTGCCTGCTTGTGGCTAATGTCATATATCTATAACATCCTCCTTTCTTTATTTTACATAAGTTCTTAAACTTATTTGGCAATTTAACATTTCTTTTAGGACGTGCAGGTGGGCATTGCAGTGTCGGAGTTTCTTCAGTCTTCGTTATCGTCTCTCGAGTTGGAGTTTCTTCAGTCTTCGTTATTGTCTCTCGCTCTTGGCAATTTTCTTTAAATTTGTCCTCTTGCTGTTTCAGTGGCGTGACTGGTTGATTTTCTTTATGATCTTTGTCTTCTTTTCTCTGATTTATTATTTGATTATCTCTCGTCGTATTTTCTATCGTCTCTGGTACTGTCGTTATTCTTGGCTTAACGTGAACTCTATCTCTCCTATAAATTCTTCCTTCCAAATTTACTTCATAAGAGTTCTCGTTTATCTTCTTTTCTATGGTTGTTGGAGTCCAAAGGTTGCTTTTATCGGGTCTAAGTTGTACATAGGCTGGTTGTCCGACCTTTATCTCCGGCAGATCTTTGGTTCGTTGATCGTAATAGTATTTACTATATTTTCTTTGGTTCTCGATTATGTAAGGAACATTTTCCACTATGTTTGGTGTAAATTGTGAGCTTACGGACGGGATACCTGTTCGTGTTCTCCTACACAGTAGTCTCTGCACAGGACTAGATCCTATTTTGTTAGGTGTGTTTCTATGATGTAGTAGTAACCAGCAAAAATCTTCTGATGATTCCTCACTTTTTTTAAATAAGTCCTTGCAAATTTTTACATCTGACTCTGCTTTTCCATTACCTCTTGCATGGTAAGGTGAAGACGTCGTGTGTTTAAAATTGTACTTCTCTTTTAGATAGTTGACTTTTCATTAATAAAGTGTGTTGCATTATCGGTACAAACAATCTCTGGTATTCCAAAACGACTAAAACTTTCTTTCATCGCTTGAACTACAGATTCGGCTGATAGATCTTTTAGTGTGAACACTTCAAAGTAGTCCGAGTAATGGTCTACCAT
This sequence comes from Harpalus rufipes, assembly GCA_951394225.1. Taxonomy (NCBI): domain Eukaryota; kingdom Metazoa; phylum Arthropoda; class Insecta; order Coleoptera; family Carabidae; genus Harpalus; species Harpalus rufipes. The sequence goes on along the minus strand of OX596290.1, from coordinate 15,515,254 downwards.
GACTAAAATTTTAATCTTTTTATTTTTATATGTAACATCTGCAATATCCATTGAGATATATTGCCACGAGTAAGTTGGTACTTCGTTTGATGTCATTGGCGGGTTAGACTGCGATGACAAATATTTCTGGCATATTTGACATTGTCTTATTCTTTCAGATATTTGAGATGTCATTCCCGGCCAAAAAATGTTTTGTTTTGCTAGCTTCGTACAGTTTTCAATACCTGAATGACTTACGTGTATTTTTTCAATCATGAGCTTTCTGAGACTAAACGGAATTAATATTTTACCTTCTTTATATATCAAACCGTCTTGTACAGTTAAATCATCTTTAAATTTATAATATATTTTTGCTTCGTCTGGGATATCTTTGATGTATTTTGGCCAACCATTAATTATAAACGATATAATTGTTTGAAAACTTTTATCTCTTAAAGTTTCCTCTCGTATGTTCTCTACGCGTCCTGCAGCAATATTTAAATTGTTTAGAATTCGTATTTCATTAATCTGTCGAAAAGCCTTTATTTCCTGGCCAACTATATTGTAAATGTTGCTTCGATTCATTTCATTCCCAAATTCCTTATCTTGTATGTTGTAAGTTGCGCGAGATAATGCGTCTGCTATTACATTATCATCACGTATTGAATGTCAATGTGATATCTTTGTAGAATAATAAGCATTAATTGCAGCCTTTTTGGAGCCTGCAATAAAGGTTTCTGAAAATTGCTACCAATGGCTTATGATCCGTTTTTATTATTACTTTCGGATTTGCTACTATCAGCTGATCAAATCGAACACACGCAAAAACTATTGCGAGCATCTCTTTCTCGATCATCGCGTAATTTCTTTCAGATTTAGTAAGCGTTCTCGAAGCATATGCTACTACCTGATCATCTTGATACATTACAACGCCAAGACCCGTGGACGAAGAGTCGCATTCTAAAGTTATTGCCTTGTTAACCTCGTAATATTTCAATGTTTTGGTATCTGCGACTAAATTTTTAAGTTTTTGAAATTCTTTATCTTCCTTTTGTGTCCATTCACGATTTTCTTTGGTAATCTCTCTAAGTTCTGTAGCTTCAGTGCTTAAATTTTTGATATATCTGCTTAAATAAGTAATCATGCCAAGGAATCTTTGTAGATCGCTTTTACTCTTTGGTGCTGGCATATTTTGTATAGCGTCAATTTTTGACGTATCCGGTTTTAAACCTTGTGTTAATACGTGTCCGTAAAACTTGACAGATGTTCTGCATAAATTTAATTTGTCTTTATTTAGTTTGCAATTATTTTCTTCAAGGCGAATAAATATTTTTTTTAAATTTTCGTTATGATTCTTCAATGCTTCTACCATGTTGTTACCATATCCTACTATAAGAATATCGTCTGCTATTACTTCTACTCCTCTTAAGCCCTGTACGACTTCTTGTAACTTCATTTGGAATAAATCTGGGGCTGGCGAAATACGAAATGGAAGACGTAGCCATCTGTATCTTCCAAACGGCGTCCAGAAACACGTTAGTTTGCTGGTCTCTTTTGTTAGCTTCAGATGCCAAAAACCCTGTTTAGTATCTACTGTACTAAAAATCTTGGCATTTCCTAACTCTGGCAGAACTTCGTGGATTGTTGTGCATTGAAAATGTGGTCGCTTCAACGCTTTGTTCAATACTACTGGATCTAAACAAATACGGAACAAATCGGCTTTCTTTACTAACAGGATGTTGCTCACCCATTCCGTATGTTTATCTTCTCTAGCTATGATACCATCTTCTTCTAATCTATCTAGCTCGGCCTTCAGTTTTTCCTTCATTCCAATTGGTATACGCCGAGGAGCTTGAATTTTTGGTGACACACTTGGATCTACCTCCAAGTCTATTTCACCATGAAACGCCCATAACCCTGAAACAACTGTTTGTGTTGCTCCACAACCTTTTCAGCTTCAGCAATGAGTTGTTTTTCTTGCTCTTTAACCTTTTCCATTGCCAATTTCACAGAATTGCAATACTTTATTAGACCTAATGTTGTGCAAGCGTTTGCTGATAACAACGGACCATGTTTCACATCTACTACTTGAAATTTTATACGATATCTTTTTCCTTTGTGGTAACATGGTAACTGTGTTTCACCTAAAACTTTGATAGATGTACCATTAAATGATTTTAAACTAGTGGTAGATTTATCTAATGCTGGTTTATCATTTTTCAACATCTTGCACAAATATTCATGGCCTATCAAGCAAACATTAGCGCCTGTATCCAAATCACAAGGTACACTGTGCCATACGCCGCCAAATTTCAATTTTAGTTCCGCTGTGACATTTCCACCTTTGCTAGAGTTATCAGTAACTTTACCAATAACTATTTCATCATTATGTGCATTCGAATCAGGATCAAGGTCTTCACAGGTTTCTACACTGCTCTGAATTTCTTTAATTTTCCTATTTTTGTTTTTAAAACAACACTTACAAAAGTGTCCTTTCTTCTTGCATAATCTACATTCGCTGTCTTTTGCTGGGCACAGTTCTTTCTTGAAATCATGTGTACCACCGCAGTATCTACAGTGCAATGCCTTCTTATATTGTTTCTTCTTATTTATTTTATTTACAGTTTTCTCATCGGAGTTTATTGTCTTGAAGCGATCTTCAGTGATCTCACTGATTTTGCACATGTTTATCACTTCATCTAGTGTTAATTTGTCTGGATCCGCTTTAAGGTCGCCGTCGAATTGGGCTTGACAAACTAATCCGCTGCGGATCTCTAGCGCTACAATCGCAGGGAGAGGCGCCAAAATCTCAGAGCAAGATTTAAAAATTACGGCCAGCGCGAGCGATACCTCGCTTGGAGGCTAGTCTAGTACGTACTGGACGGTAATTATTTCTACACTGCAGTATTTTCATTCTTTCATACTTCAAGAACGAAAAGTATTTAATTTTGGTTTGAAGAAAAATTGTATTTTTATAAATATAATTAGGGTTTGAATTTATACTACGAGTACATAAAGAACATATCTAGAAAAAAACGCGGCTCCCTATAATTTCTCTATTATTCAAGTTAAAAATAATAATAACTAATAACAATAATAATAATTTATTCTTCAAGTAAGACCAAAATTGCATCGGTATATGGAATGTCAAAAATACATACATGTCACAAATATAGTGTTCATGATATTTCAATAAACAAAGTACCTACTTAAAATTATCCGTATAATATTCATTAAATGTAGTAACATTTATCAATTAATAAATATTTTAGTTTCCTTTTAAATAAATTAAACGAATCAATGTTCTTTATATGTTTGGATAATGGTTATATAATTTGATTCCTATTACAAAAGAATTATTTAGAGTTAAATGTCACTTGTTTTGGAAGCACTAAATTCTCTTTATATCTAGTATTATAACTATGACAATTCTTATATTTTAAAATTTTATTTTTAATTTTTTCTAATAAATAAAATGACATTTAAAATATACAAACATGGCAGAGTAAGAAACTTTTCTTTTATAAAACTATGTTTACAGGTATTTCTGTAGCTAAGGTTATAAATATTTCTAATATGTAGCTCGTTTCTGTATTATAAAAATGCGAACGGCATTGGGAGAGCAGCCCCAGAAAATTATGCCATATGACTGACTGACTATAAAATTTTGCAACATAATTTTTTTTGCTGTTTTTACAATGGTATTTTGTGCAAGTTTTTTTAAGAGCAAAAGCATATATGTAAATAATAAAGTTGTAGGAGCCAAAAGTGACAGCTACTTATAAAAGAAAATAGTTCTTCAAATTGGAATACGTATTTTTTTTTAAATGAAAACATACTTTTACATAGAACGATAGATAATTTTATTCTGAATTTATTCTAAATCTAATTCCCTCAAGTGACTTGTTTCTCTTTTGTAGAATAACCCATTTGAAATTTTCCTGTTCATGATTTCCGGTAACATGCATTTTAAATAATAGGTCTGTTCGATGAGAATTTCGTTAGTTCAGTGTCGTGCAGTTAGGTGCGGTGTAGTGCAGTACAATGTATACTACTAGTGCAACATCTTGAAAAAACAGATCAGTGTAGTTCAGTGTGATACGTGACGAAGTGGACAACTGCTGCCGATACACAGTTTGACACTTTAAACATGAACGTTGATATGTTTTCATATATTTTGGACACAAGCGATTCATCTGATGATACAAGTTCATCATCAGATAGTGATGAAGAGTTTTTAAACATGTGTGCAAAAAAATGCAAATTAGCAAGAAATTGCATTAAAAATTATTTTGAACAAGTTGTTCCGAGTTATACTGATAATGAATTTGTCAAACATTTTAGAATAAATAGAAATTTATTTTATTCTCTTGCTGCTGATTTTGAAAATAGCGAGTTTTTCGAAAATCTAGATAGAAGAAAAGTTATAGACGCAAGAAAACATCTTGCAATATTTTTATGGTTTGCTGGACATGAAGCCACTGCATTTAGAGATGTGGCTGATAGATTCGATGTTAGTTTATCAACTGTGTCCCTCATTATTAATAGGGTAACAATGTTTATCAGCAACATGGCTAATAAAGTAATGGGGTCATTTCACATTTTCTAATTTATTTTTTTCTTGAAAGAATAGGTCCAATTAAATATGTAGGTTTATATTTTACACCTTACAAGTCTTTAGAATCAGAGATATGATTTTTTAAAAGTTGTCTTTAATTTCAAATATTTAGACGCTGACGTCATGGCTACGTCACGGTTTGCCAGATGCGGCATTAGCACTCTACCGGTTGTGTTCGGAACTATGATTGTTTGGGTTATCAATTCTCAGTTTAATTTTGTGAAAGCAACATATTGTTAACGAAATACATATTTCACACAACTTTTGGTATTTATTTTATTAAATGTTTTATTTACATACCTTAATTCTTAAGTCTGGTGTCACCTGTCACAATTTTAGGTTAGCTTGCAAACGGATACCACGTGGACCGTTGTGTGTGTGTGAGAGAGGAATGTCTTTGTGTGAGTAACAAGCCATTACGTCACGAATTTTCAGCCGCGAAAGTTTATTAGCAAATTTATGAATGAAAAGTCGCATATTTCATGTTATTTTATATTATTATATTTATTAAATGAGACGGATTTCATGATTTTATAAAAAAAACAACGAATTTTTTTTTTTGAAATGACCCCATTGTCTGGCCGGAAGAAGTAAAAAAACATGTAACTGCAGAATATTTTTATACAAAAAAGGGCTTTCCAGGAATAATAGGTTTGTATCTATCACATTAATTAACTGATATATAAAGCAGATTTTTAATTGTAGGCATGATTGATGGCACAAAAATCATCATAGACCCACCAAAAAACAATAAAGATGACTATATTGACCGAAAAGGCAACTGTAGCATATCTGTTCAGGCTGTATGCAACGAAAACAAAAAAATTATTGATATTTTCATTGGGTTTCCGGGATCAGTACACGACAGCAGAATTTTTAAAAATTCGGAGGTGTATCAAAAATTACGGGATTTGAACAATGGTAATATAAAATAGAAACTTTTGTAGTTTTTGTCTAATAATACATACACCTACTTTTTTAGATTTTCATATTTTGGAAAATTCTGCATATCCATGTTCAACTTCATTATTAACGCCCTATAAAGATAATGGACATTTAACCCGGGAACAAAAATATTTTAATAAAATCCATAGTTCATGTAGAGTTGCAATAGAACACTCATTTGGAATATTAAAACAAAGATTTCGCCAGTTATATTATTGTAAATTGAAAGGAATTGAAAAATTATGCCACTTTATTAGAGCTTGTTGTGTACTTCACAATTTAGCAGAGTTGGATGAAATTTTGTTATTAGAAGTTAATGATGATGCAGTTGGAAACGAAAATAATCAAGATATATATAGATGATGCAAACGGAAAAAGGAAAAGAGACGAGATTTGTGAAATATTGCAGCCTCGTCAACATTAAAATATATTTGTGTATGAAAAAAATGTATATTTTTTTTGTATTATACTACTGTTACAAAAATAAAAATAATTCTATAAAAAATAAAACACAACTTACTGTAATAATAAGGTACCTAGGCAGTATAAAATATCACACATTTTTAATTAACAAGTAAATAAAAAATATAGTATGAGTATGATTATTGTTTTTTCCCCATAACATTTATTAAATCAAGTAACAACTGATTTTTTTTCTCTATTTCTCTTGTTCTTGCTTCGTACGCAAGAAGTTTCCTCTCTTTCCAGTCTAAATTTTTCTGATTATATTCTATTTTTGCTTGTTTTAGTTGATTAATTTCATTGGCTACAGATTTTACATTATTTGCATATTTATGATGTGCTGGCGCTTTAGCAGGCTCTTTCTCGACTGTATTATTGTTTGATTCCAGTACCTCCTTTTCATTAACAATTCCAGCTTTCTCCTGAAGCTGTTCCTGTGTTATTCCCTCGGCAATACCTAATAAGTATTGTGGGAAAATATTGTCCTTATTTTTAAATACTGTATCCAGTTCCCTGAAATAAATAAATTTTTAGTTCGGTAAAATAATAACTTTTTCATATAATTACTTTTCAAATGAACAAGAAGCTCGGTCATTTCCCGTTTTCTTATTATACTGAACTTTGGCCTTATAACTTCTTTCTAGACTTTTAAATTTATTTTCAACTTGTATGGCTGTATATATGTGCCCATGATTTTCCATGGCTTTGGATATCACCTCCCACATCTTCTTTTTTGTTCTGAGTTTCACAGACTTTCCCACTTTTGGGCGGATTTCTTCCACTAAAGATATTAATAATTTGGTGCTTGATTCTAACCATATAACCTTTTCCAATGTATTTGCTGGAACAGTTTAATATGTTATGCTAATGTAAGAAAACTTAAATAATCGTTTATCTTTACCATATCTTTCCGGGCGCAACAAACTGGGAGATGCATAATTATCTGTAATAAAATACCGTCTTTAATATACTCGTACATGTAATTATTAAAATCATCAATACACTTACGTAAAGATGTATTTGGATTGAAAGGTATCTCAAGCAGGCTTTGTGAACATCCTAAAATTCGTAAATCATAACAAATATCACCGATTAGAATATGTACATTACAAAAGAATATAAATATTACCTTCATTTTCCTAGTAAATATATATGGAGCTGTCATCCGTGGTGTTTACAAAGTTCGAAAAGTTTGTTGACAACTATCCGTCACGCCGCCAATTTCTTAACCTCAGTTTTTTTTTGCATATTTATTCCAAAACAACTGATTTCTCATCCCCACTCTTGACCCACACTTTTCTACTCTTGCTTACGAGCAAGGGTAGGAAAGTGCGGTCTGGTGCAGCTGATTGTTTCATCGAACACGTTGCACTAAACTGACCCGCTGTCAAAAAACGCGTCATAGTGAAAAAGTTTACACCAGTTTACACTAGTGCTTGTCATCGAACAGAGCTTGTAACGTACCGCCACATTGTCAAATATTCGTTGACTACAATGATTTACAATCTGGCTAGTCGTGTGCACTTAGCTTGTATGAAAGCTATTCTTCGTTTATTAAAACGTCTATCCATATTGTGAAATGCATAGGTGTTTTATAATTTGGTTAATTTTAAAATCTGGCTAAGACATAATTAGAAAACCGGGATTAATACCGATACCGACGCTGGGAGGCTAGGCATAGCTTATAAAATATCGTTTATGAAAGCAATGTTATGATATATGTGACAGAAGTTTATGTTTCCGAGATATTTTTTATTAATCAGCTAAATAAATTTATTAGTGAATTTATTAGGAGGTGGATATACCTTTTCATTTTCAATTTTGTAAAATGTATCCTTATTCAGAGATTTAATGTTCATGATAGAAAGCAATTCTTATTTGTGCGAATTTATACTACCAGTTGCTATATTGCTCCATACGCAACCAATATTTATTTGTGATTTTTCTTTATTTGATTCTTCGGTGTATTTAGAAATTTCAATATCATACATTGAACATTTGAAGCATGTTAGGCTTATTAGACCTAATCCTCTGCAGTGACCCATAGTGCAAATTTTGGAATGATCCAGTTGTAATTTCATGGCCCATTTTAGAACATATCCTAATTGCTCAATTCTATTACCTGTTATGGTTTTCTCAAAATCAAATTCACTCGTAGTATTAGGATCACTTTCAATACATAATTTATAATTTTTTATATTAAAAATAAATTATTTATTAGAACCGTAAATATCAGAGTAGTTTTCACCTTCCGTCACGTTTTAGGGTCCGTAGAGTACGATTTTAGCATTTTTTACGATGATGTGTGCGTGTGTGTATGTGAGTGCGTGCGTGCGTGTGTGTGTGTGTGACGATAACACGAACACTACAATTCTAAAAATTATAATTATTTCGTCTTCCTTTTATTTATATCCATATGAAGAGCTGATTAGATTTTGGTTATAATTGATCAACATTTAGAAATTTTATTGGTACATATCTGCCAACCCTACACTATATAAACTATATACATAAACATTTACAAAAGGAGTATTAACAAACCTTTCGTATACATTTTTTTGGCACCAAACATCTTCGAAATTAATTAAATCATCTGAAATATGTGTGCCATCTTCCAAACTAATTAGTACTTCAGAATTTTATGGCATTTGATTGGGAACGTCATACGAATCCAACAAAATTCTTCTAGTTGCTTTTTTGGCCAAATTTATATTTGTTTGCAAGTTCTTTTGTTGAAGAAGAACAATTTTCGCCTCCTTAAAGCAGTAGCCGTTCGTTTCTTTGATTTTGAAGGCCTCTTTTGATTTGAATTTTTAGTTTTAACCATTTTATAATAAGAGTATATAAACTTGGCGCATAAAATTTCAAAACTGATGCTAGCCAGCTAGCCTCTATTCGGACCGCGCCAACAAGATTTCATGCGAAATCGTTTTCTCTCCTCTCTCTAGCTTGTGGGTATGACCTGAGGAGGGGTGGTGGCGAGCGCGGTCTAGAGGGAGCGACGGCAGAGCTCCAGTAGTGCGCTCCGACAAAACGCTGCACTAAATTTACATTACAGTATAGGGCAATATCGTAATTCAATTGGTTTATAACAATTACTTATTGCATTAAATTTTTTTTTTCATTATTCATTATAAAAAAAATATCTGCATATGACGAACATACTTTGGACCCATTTTTTTATTTTATTACGTGATTTAATGTTATAAACAATATTATTATTTTTAATAAAAAAATGAATATAAGTTCAACCATTAGATTTACATTTCTCAAAATCAATAAACAAAACTGCATTTGTTTTAATGAATTCCTTCAATCAAACAAACTGAATTAAGATTGGACTGTATTCGACGGCGACCTTAAGGAATTTCTTCTTTAATTCTGCATTTTTTGTACCAAACGCTATACGGTCACGAAGGATTATCTTCTTCACATCTTTCACTGGAATTTTGTCGAACTGACAATTACTGAGAATTTTATTGAGTCTCACCAGATAAGCATCAAAACTTTCATTATCCAGCTGGCTGCAAGTATGAAACAACCATCTTTCATACATGGGATGCGATTTAGTAACTAACTTTTCGCTTATTCTTTTTAATACTTTATCTGTATCGACAGCATCTGCTTCAGTTAAATCGAAATTGTTGTACTTAATTTTTGCTGCATCGCCAATTATAGATAAAAGTATACTAGCTTTCTTTGGTTCTCTATCAACACTCCATTTATCCATGCCTGTTGCTTTCATATATGTTTCCCAATTAGATTTAAACAGCTCAAAATTTTCTGTAACATCACCACTATCAACTTGTAGAGGTTTGGGAAAAGGGACATGTGTTGTTGAATTATGCTCTGTATTCATTGACTGTATTTGTTGTTGCATTTGCATAATCTGACTCTGCATAAGCTTCATATTTTCAGTTTGTACTTTTAAAAATTATTGCAAACCCTCCATTTATTTTTTAGGTTAACTTGCCGTTTTTACCTTTTTTGCGTATTTCTCTTCCTTACAACCATATGCAGACATGTTTAGATTTTGGTTATAAATGGTCAACCGGAAGTACCCTCATTTGAAGATTTTAACAGTTTTTCTTGAAAAACTCAGTTAAATGTTATTATAACTTAAAGAATATATTATTCTCTATACGATTTGATTGCATTTTATATTTCATATTTAACAGATATAGAGTTAAAGAATAATAAAGATAAAAAATTCGTATAAATTTCATAATTCAGCCAGCTATGCTAACATAACCATGGAAACTGCTAATATATTCAGGTAATTCAAATTGACAGATGTCAGTATCAATAAAAAGCAAGTAATTGAATGAAAAAATAAGGGAAGTAACTCTAATGTTAGAAGTTTTTAGATATAATAGAGACGATTACATTGGTTTGAACATATCATGAGGAGAGATGAATAAATTAATAGAAGGTGGAAGAAACATAGGAAGACCAAATATAAGATGAAAAGACTGTATTGCAGAAGACTTGAGAGAAAAGGAACTGAATGAGGACGACACGCAAAACAAAAATTAGTGGAAGAAGAAAATAAAAAATAGTGACCCCCTAACGAATGGGAAAACTAAAGAAGACGAAGATGTCAGTGTCAAGTGCAATTTGCATAGTTTGTTTATGAAATAACTTTACTGGAAATATAGGATCTTTTGCAAAAAAATTATGTATAGGGCGCGTGCATGCAGTGACATGACTTTGCTGCCTTTGGCAAGCAGATATGGGGACCCGTAGCAAAATGACAGCAATTAATTATGTCCATAACTGACAAGTGTTATAATTTTTCATTCAAAATTTCATGATTTTCTTATTTCATGTGATTTGTTTGTTATCAGGAGTATGGAATTCCGTTGCCGAGAAAGGGAATCATAAAATACCAAAAATTTAGAATCATTTGCAAGAAAATTTATGTATGGAATAACGGTTTAAAACAGTAATCTATACAACATGACATGAATCAACTCTAATGATATGATCTGAAGTTGGTTGCCTACTTGTGGCTAATATCATATATCTATAACAATAACTCTTCAAAACTGCTCAATTGGTTCTGCCGCACCTGTATTATTCTCTCGGTACATATCAACATAATGAATGGCAGATTCTATATATGAATCTCGCCCAGAATTGTAACAAAATAATAATTCATTATTAATGAAATAAAACTTGAATTCGGCCACCATTCAACTATCCACTTTTGGCAAATTCAAGGGGCAAATTGTCCAATTTAGCTTGGACAAAATTTGCAGCAGCTAATGCCATATTTATTACAGTAGTAAGTCAAATGTCAAACATAAAAGCACATGTCAAGTTTTGTTTACAAGCGACGGAGATAGAGATGCGATAAACAAGAAAGGTTTCTTGTGCCTTATGACGTCATAAGAGTAATAATAATAATAATAATATTTATTGATCAAAAAGTAGACCAAAAAGCAAGAGCTCAGCAATGCTGTTCTTCCACTCTGCTAATACACAAATGTACAAAATACAATAATAAATTTTAATACAGTGACAGAAAAAATCTACAAAATCTATCGAAAAAAGTAATTAAACATAAATTTTACATAAATGAAATAAACATACATAATACATACATATTGCCAGAATAATTAAAATCCTAATTAGAATTATTAGAAGAAAATTTCAAAAACCAAATTTACATAGATAAATAATCATCAAAAAACTCCTGTACTCAATAGTATTCTTTATCAATTAAAAGATTCTTGATGGTAGAAAGTGCTCGTTTTTTCGGTAGGGCCTTTATGTTCCGTGGCAAGCAATTATATACTTTAACTCCCATGTAGTATGCACTGTGCTCATAAGAAGTAGTTTTATGCCGTGGTATTTGTAACATAATATTTGTTTGCCTAGTATCATAAGTAGAGCAAACAAAACTGTACTTATTTAAGTTATTGAAAATATATTTTAATAATTCATATATGTACAATGCTGGGAAAGTTAACAAATTTAATTCTTTGAATTTACCACGACATGACTCTCTAGCTCCAATTTTGCATATAATTCTTATAGCACGTTTTTGTGCTACAAAGATTTCTTTACTTCTTAGTGACGCACCCCAAACAATAATGCCATAGTTCATTAAAGAATAGAAATAACCATAGTATACCATTAATAAGGCTGAGCAATTTAACTTTTGGCACAACATTCTTAAACAGTAACAAGCTTTGTTTAATTTGGGTAACAAACTTTCAACTTGAGCAGTGCCCTTTAAATTGTGATCTAGATGTAATCCGAGGCATTTGATTGATTTGCAACTGTTAACTTCCGTGTTAATATTAATGTTAATTTGACTCATCGTATTTAAGAAAAATTGAATAATATTAGTTTTATTTTAATTAAGTGATAAATTATTGCAATCACACCATAGATCAATATTTACTAGAGCACTGTCAATTGAGTTGGATAAACTAGAAGATTCTGTTTTAGGACAACTTATTAGGAAATATGCATCATCTGCATACATTATAGTGTCTGTACAATCAATATGTTCAGGAAGGTCATTAATGTATATTAAAAACAATAGAGGGCCTAAAACAGAACCTTGTGGAACTCCAGAAGTTATGTTATCCCAGTCGGAATAAATATTTGTATTTTCATTATTCGATAGTAATGACATTTTAACTGTTTGTGTTCTTCCGCTGAGATATGATTGAAGCAACCGCAAAGGAATACCACGAATTCCGTAATGTTCAAGCTTTTTCAATAACACGTTGTGGTTCACATTGTCGAAAGCTTTGGATAGATCGGTTGATATACCATAAACACAATTGTTGACATCCAGTTCCCTACGAATTTGATCCACGAGAGTACTAACCGCACTGACCGTAGATTTGTTCTTTAAAAAACCATGCTGACTCTTGCAAATTATACCATTTCGATTAAAATGATTGTTATTAAGTCTTGTATAAATTAATTTTTCATATATTTTGGAAAACACGCACAACAAAGATATAGGCCTATAATTTTGTATTTGATCGCGGTCACCATTTTTAAACATTGGCGTCACAATTGATTTTTTAAATTCTGAGGGAAATAATCCAGTCACAAAAGAATTATTAAAGATTAGGGATAATGGTTCCGATATATTATATGCACATTTTTTTATAAGTGATGCGGGCACATTGTCAGTTCCAACAGAATAACTATTTTTTAAATTGTTTATAATATCTTCAACCTCATATTTTGATGTAGGATACAAATATATGGAATTGGAACATGGAGAATTAATAAAGCTGTATTGATGATTTGGACTATCATTACCCATGGATAAGAAATATTTGTTAAATTCGTTAGTTCGGTTTTGAACATCACCTCCAACGGATATAGATTTCTCATGTGTATTTGTTTCCTTTTTTACAATATTCCAATATTCCAAGTGGGGGGTAGTTTTTGGTCTAGAGTTTTTGGCGGGATACTTTTTAAATCAATATTGAAAAAAATATGAACAAAAATTATTATTTTTCGGTTTATTATGAATTAATTTGTATACAAAGCAGATTGGCACACCCAGCAATGGGTAATATGCCGTGATGAAATATTTATTTATTTATTTTTATTTATCTTTCACGTAAAATAATAAAAATCTGTTGTGGCCATCACAATACCTCTCGCCACTTTTTTTTTTGGTTACATAAATATAGGGCGCGAACAGTCATGTTACATTGTTGGCCTTGACAAGCAGACGTGGGGGCCCGTTTCAGAATGATAATTAGTAATTATGTACATAAATGTTAGAATTTTTCATTAAAAATTTCAAGATTTTCTAAATTTACGTAGTTAATTTGTCACCAGGAGTGTGGAATTTACTTGTCGAGGAAAATAAACCACATGGAATTGGAAAATCATTAAATTTAGAATGAGAAATTATGATATATGACATCTGTATACATAATTACTAGCTATCATTCTGATATGGGCTCCCATAGCTGCTTGTCAAGGCCAACAAAGTCACATGACTGCTCGCGCCCTAATGTATTTAACATTTCTTGTATACTTACACTCTACACCAAAAATTCTACTTATATCTATTCCATATATTTAGATTTTTTAAATTTAAATTCATTCTATGAAGAAATTGTGTCCTACTCTTCTAATTTCTCGAGATGATTCCAATTCATTGTCAGCAATAAAGTATATATGAAGGGTATGTGTAATATACCTATAATATTAAATATTTAACTATTAATGCATTAAGAAATAATATAATGTATGTACTTAGCGAGAGGTAAAAAAATGTGCAACCACCATATTCTTTATTTAAAAAATTCTTAGGCCGTAGGAGTTGTTAGTTCTAGTTATTTAGTCGGTGGTTCGTTGGATGGTACAGGAGGTTCGGTGTATGCCAGTGGAGGACTTCGAACTTCTGGTGCGTCTGATTAATATGTCATGTTCATTAGTCGCCTCACAAGAGGATTTTTATCGTCTGGCACATGAGGAATCCGATAGTCTGGTGTATCTGATCTGTATGCCATAGCTGGTTTGTACTCGTCTGATACAAGAGGGTTTCTATGTTCTGGAGAAATTAAATGGGTTATCTTATTTGGCGTAAATATATATATGGTGTTTCTCCATCAGTACCTTCTCCAGAAGATTCTTCGGTATCACTTGTATCGTCAAAATAAGGAGAATCTGGTTTTCGAAACACATTATAGAAAGATTGAATACTTGGTGTGTCCTTTTCATACAAATTGATTTGAAGTTGTGGGTTGCTACCAGATTCAAAATGATTGATAATTTTTGAAAATTTATATTTTTCAAGTAGAGCGACAAGAAGTTGCTTTTCAGTTTCTTCAGTTAATTTTTCCGCTAATATTAAGTTTGTTGATAAAAATAAACAAACTATTGGTAAAATCTTCATTTCGTATTTGTCTGAAATAAATAAAATAAAACACATACATATGTATGAGCCCAAAATCGTAATAATATGGTCGGTTCATATTTTCAACAAATTATAGAAATATGATATGATATGAATGGATAGAAATATCTATAAACTTCTTTCGGCTACTTTAAATACAAACTTAAAATTTAAAAAACTTTGGGCCAAATGACTGATGATAATAGAATAATCTAATCATTTAACAGACTTTGAATAGGACATAAATTAATTCGTAATTATTTTCTATTCAACGTCTGTTACGTGATTAATAAAAATTTCATGTTGGCAGCGGCGAACGAAAAAAAATCAGCTGTGGCCAATACAATACCTCTCTCTCTCTCATTACTAATATATCCAGATAATTCAGACACGAAAAAATATAGTAAGTAAATAACTAGTGTTACAAGTTTCTAGAAAGATACAAGAGAGATGATTACATTGGTTTGAACATGTCGTGAAGAAAAATGAAGAATATATTGGAAGAAGATTGAATAGCTTAGTAATAGGAGGTTGAATAAACAGAGGAAGACCAAAGATAAGATGGAAGGACTGTATTGCGGAAGACTTGAGAGAAAAGGAACTGAATGAGAACGACACGCAAAACAGAAATGAGTGGAAGAAGAAAATAAAAACTAGCGACCCCTTACGAATGGGAAAAGCTAAAGAAGAAGAAGATATCAGTGTCAAATACAATTTGCATAGTTTGTTTATGAAATAATTTTGCTGGAAATTTAGAATCTTTTGCAAGCAAAATTATGTATGGAATTTATACATTATACACAGGATTGACGGAAGGTATTGTGCTGGCCACAACAGATTTTTTGAAAATGTAATTGAAAGTGAAATACATTTTCCACCCCCTCTCTAGACTAAGATAATGGAACCGGCAGAAATATTTAAAGCTAAACTGGTCGTTATTTTACCTGTAAGGGATTAGGAAATTACAGCCATGAATGAAATTCTGGGTAATTTTTGGCGACGTAGCACTGGTTCGGTGACCCCAATGTTCATCAAAGATATGAGAATTTTATTGAAATTAATAAAAATAACGTAAAATTTAGAAAATATGCACATCACAATGAAATATGCAAAAAATGCAAAAATATGCATTTTGCATACAATCCAAGCTTTTTAGTCATAACGATGCTTACAGAATAGCCTTATAAATATCGTTCATAGAAAAAACCTTCGCTACTAAAAAAGAAATGAGTGGATGAAGAAATTCAAGAATAGCGACTACTTAACCAGTGGAAAAAGCTAAAGAAGAAGAAGATGACAGTGTCAAGTGCAATTTACATAGCTTGTTTATGAAATAATTTTACTGGAAATATAAGATATTTTGCAAGAAAATTTATGTATAGGGTGCGTGCAGTGACTTGACTTTCCTGACCCGTGTCAAAATGACAGCAACTAATTACGTCCATAACTGATAAGTGTCATAATTTTTCATTCAAAATTTCATGATTTTCTTATTTCATGTGGTTTATTTATTATCAGGATTATGGAATTCAGTTGCCGAGAAAAGGAATCATAAAATACCAAAAAATGAAATTTTGAATGAAAAATTATGACATTTGTCAGTTATGGACATAATTAATAGCTGCCATTCTGATACGGACCCCCATATCTGCTTGCTAAGGTCAGTAAGTCACGTGACTGCTCGCGCCCTATACATACATTTTATCCTATATTTCCAGTAAAATTATTTTATAAATAGCTTAGTAATAGAAGGTAGAAGAAACAGAGGAAGAGCAAAGATAAGATGGAAGCACAGTATTGCGGAAGAAAAGCAACCGAATGTGCAAAACAGAACGAATGGGAAAAGCTAAAGAAGAAGAAGATGTCAGTGTCAAGTGTCATTTGCGTAGTTTGCTTATGAAATAATTTTACTTGAAATTTAGAATCTTTGCAAGAATATTTATGTATGGAATTTGTACATAATACACAGGATTGACGGAAGGTATTTTGCTGGCCACATAAGATTTTTCCTTCTTCAAATAAATTCTAAACCATTAGTAAGAGAGAAAAGTGTTTCAAATAAAGAAGTTAGACATTTTTATTGCCTGACCAGTGGCGTGCGAAATAAATGTTAATATCCGTAAATTTCCGAGATATAATACAAAGCTATTTTTTAAATGGAACCCATATCTGATTTTAGTCTCAAAAAAATACAATATTTTTCTTTTACGCTAATTAAAATAGACCAGTAAAATAGAAATTGTTTGCTAATTTGACCGACCCCGTATAGATAATATTACAGATGCACCACCCGGATAGGTACAACACAACTATACTGCTTATAGATATAGTGTACAGACTTGATTTCATTATACTTACAATTGTAGACGGGGACGGGATGAGTTGTTTTCGTCACAATCTCTTCTCTTCTTCTAGTGTATCTCTTAACAAATCATTGGTTTAGGATATTTATTTGTTTTTCATTATCCCCACTTTTGTTTTGGTTTACTAACAATATCCTAGGCTGACGTCTTTTATTTTGGGTTTGTTTGTCTTTACAGATTAAATATTCGTTCTTTCAAAAATACTTTCTTTTTTGAAGGTTATTATTTTACATGTTTGCCTTGTGAATAGTTATTAATATTTTAGTTAGTTAATTACACTGTGGGATGGGATATTATCGCAAAAAAGTGTTCTTCTCAAATGGAGAAGAATATTTCTTTTATATTTCACATGGATAATTTACATTAAAGTGAAATTATGGAGATATGTTATCCGAAAACCAAATGAATTATAATACAACTATTTAATATTTAATTTCTTACTGAGTATCTAGAAACTGTTTTATTTTACTGTGAGTAAATTCAAAATAATTGTTTCTAATTTACAAATAACACTAAAGTAACCCCTGTGGTGCTCTTTCCAAAACGGCTTACACAGTTTGTTTAGGTTTATTATGAAGAATTTTTAGGAATCTGTTTGGATTTCACTGATTCGCGCCCAATTTATGTAAAGGTGGCAATTGTTTGTTTATTGTTCGTTTAGGATTGTTTACACCATTTTTTGATTTTTTTAGGATTATTAAAATGTATTTTTACCTTCCGTCACCTTTAAGTAAGGAAGGTATTGTCTTTGGTCAAAAAATTCAATGATGAATTTTTAGTGAATAAGCACGTTTTAGGGCCCATATAATGCGATTTTACCATTTTTACGATGATGTCTGTCTGTATGTATGTATGTATGTGTGTCTGTGTGTGTGTGACGAAAGTTTCGGATCGCTTATAACTTCAATACCACGATTCCAAAAATTATATTTTTCTTTCGTATTCCTCAATTTTACATCCAGAAGAAGAAGTGATTAGATTCTGGTTATAATTGGTCAACCGAATGTACCCTCATTTGAAAATTTTAACAGTTTTTCTTGAAAAACGCATTTAACGTTATTATAACTTAAAGAATATGTTGTTCTCTATACGATTTGATTGCATTTTATACTTCATATTCAATAGATATAGAGTTAAAGAATTATAAAGATATTAAATTTCATAAATCAGCCAGCTATGCTAACCATGCAAACTGCTAATATATTCAGATAATTCATATTAACAGATGTCAGTATCAATGAAAAGTAAATGAATGTGGCAGAGATGAGGATGTTGAAGTAGATGTTGGGAAAGACACGGACAAGGATATAACTCTAGTATTACAAGTTTCTAGAACGATAAAAGAGTGACGATTACATTGATTTGAACAAGTCATGAGGAGAGATGAAAAATATATTGGAAGAAGAATGAATAGCTTAGTAATAGAAGGTTGAAGAAACAGAGGACGACCAAAGATAAGATGGGAAGTACTGTATTGCGGAAGGCTTGAGAGAAAAGGAACTGAATGAGAATGACACGCAAAACAGAAATGAGTGGAAGAAAAAAATATAAAATAGCGACCCCTAACGAATGGGAAAAGCTAGAGAAGAAAAAGAAGATAGTGTCAAGTACAATTTGCATAGTTTGTTTATGAACTAATTTTATTGGAGAAATTAAAATCTTTTGCAACAAAAGTTATGTATGGAATTTATACATAACACACAGGATTGACGGAAGGTATTGTGCTGGCCACATCAGATTTTTTATTACAATTTTGTGTAAAAAATTCTCTGGATACTCCTAAACTCTAAAAATACTACGATTTCCATTTTTATTTATTTTACAATTGACTATAAGTCGCAAAAATCATTTCAATACATTGTATTAAAATAAAAATGTTATACAAAACAAATATTCTAAATAAAAAAATCCATGGAGTACGGAGTAGAGTATTAGAATAAGAGTTTATAATTCCACGGTTTTGCATAGTTTTGGAACGACATAGTGTAGGAATTTAGTAATATAACCTCATTTATTTAGATCATTTTCATACCTATAGGGAAGGAAAGTGTGACGTCAAGTAGCCAATTTTGTTAGGATGGATAATAGTTTACTTTCCAAACAAGAAAATGGCTGCCGTCTTAGTAACCGTTGCTATGTTATGTTCAAAACTGACCGCGACCGCGAAACGCAGTGGCGCGAAGTTTTTTCTCCAAACAATCCGAAACATAACCTCTTTGTCAAGCTCTTTGTTCAGACGTTACATGTGCATGTACAACGTGGTGGTTAGAGTAATATAATTTTCTACAGGCGATTATACCCAGTAATTTGACGGTAAGTAAAACACAATACAAGGAAAAAAATATTTCTGAACAATGAGGTTATGTTTTTGTTTTGTTTGGAGACAAACCTCGCGCCGCGTCTCGCGGTTAGTTTTGAACATAACATAGCAACGGTTACCAAGACGGCAGCCATTTTCTTGTTTGGAAAGCTACTACTACCTATTCTAACAAAATTGGCTCCTTGACGTCATCACTTTCGTTCCCTATTGCATTTAAAACTTATTAACACTTCATATGAAAATTTTACCATTGTATTTCCCACCTCCCACGGATTCATATAAGAGTAGACATCTGGTGTAAATATACTCAAATTTTTCTATTTGTTCATTACTTGATTGATATTGAAATGAAAACCATTCTCATTCAATGTTTTAGTAATGGATTTCCAAACATCATTTTTTACCTTCGTGTCTTTAAAATTTTCTTCGTTCTTACTAAATATGTTGAAAAAATGAGTTTTATAGCTCAGTCACTCCAAAATTTGCTTTTATCTAGAATTGGAGAAAATGCATTTGTTTTTTATGCGTATCTCGAATTCTCGAATACAACATTTTTAGTTTCTGTAATTAAATATATAAAATAAACATTAATAAATGATATAACTTAATTTCTATAAGCATACTTTTATTAAAAAAAACAACTTTTCTTTTCCTGCAAATAGGTATATTATATTATTACAAAAAAATTAATTAGATATCATTATTATAACGTAAACAAAAAATATTAATTAATACAAAAAGACGTGATATTTATTTATAAAAAGGCTGAAAGGGTCTAGAACAAATGTTTAAAAATAAAAAACTAAAACAACAGATGGTTCTTATCGTATATCAACAATGTTTTACATATGTGTTTAATACAACAGAATTTTTAAACCATGTCAAAGAACAAACCATTTTAAACAACCACAAAACGCAAATTATAAAAATTATAATTGATAAATTTTTAAAAATTAGATTTTATCATGAGATGAAGTTACTTTCAGAGAAAGACGATTATATTAGAAATAAGTTCAACAGAATTGTATTATTTAGCAAGCCGTACTGCTGAAACTTGACAACACTGGTGAGAGTCCTACTATCGAAGATTTGCGCGCGTCGACTCGTATGTGCACGTATTTTTGTATTTTTTTTGAGTAAAACCCAAAAAAGGTAATTTTTTGTTCAATTTTATATTTTCCAACGATATTGTTTTACTATGTAGAATAGCTATTTGTGTATTAAGAGCGCAAAATAGGACATTGTCGATTGAGAGGTTGTTGCCGCGCGACTCAGGAGCGCGGCATTCCCTCGAAATCGACAATGTCCATTTGCGCTCGAAATACACACAAGATTTTTTCTACAGTCGCTACCATAACAAAAAATAATAAAATGTACACTTTGTACTTACACTACTACTCAATTAAAAAGGATTAATATAAAGAAAAAACGTCTTTTATATTTAATTTTAATTTATCGTTATTTCCCATTCTTCTTGACCTATTGCTTCAATCTAATCTAAACATTTTATACTTTCGTATTTGTAAATGAATGCCCTATTTTATTTTCACAATAGTGCGGCATTTTTTGTTGGTTATGTAACATACCGACAGAGCAGTTATATGTCAGATTGATTTGTAAAGGTGGTAAATGTGTCACTACAGTGCCATTAGTTCCTGACTAAACGTTTCCATTAAGAAGTTACATTTTTCAACCATTGTTATAGTTAGAAATTTGGACAGCGAGCGTTTTTTCTACTTTGTCGCGCTAGAGCGGCAAAGTGACATTTTGCGTTGACAAAAGAGAGCGCAAATGGCTGCTTTCTATGTAGACTGTAGAAAAAATAATTTTTAGTTAAATAACATAAATTAAGAGTAAAAATAATATAACCTTTAATAACATATTAACAATAACAAGTTTCTAAAGGATTTTATTTACTTAAGAATTAAACAAAACTTGTAAAGTAATCTTTGTTGATCGTTAAAATGCATACTGTGAGCTACAATGACTAATATTAAAATAGTTACACATTAATAATGAAAAATAAAGGAAAATAACTTTAGTTTCTGTGTTTTATTACATCTTTGTACTATTTTATAGCTAAATGTCTCGTCACTGCTGTGCACCAGATTGTAAATCGAACTACAGTTCGCAATTTAAGACAGAACTACTTTTAGTTTTCCAAAGAATCCTGAGTTATACAAAAAATGGATTAAAGCTATTCCACGAAAACAATGAACCCCTACGTCTACATCAGTAGTGTGTGCAAAACTTTTTTAGAAAGTGATATTATTAAATATGATAAATTATTGAATAAAAGTTATGGAACATGTCAACAATTGTTGCTTAGACAACCAAAGCTGGTGGAAAATGCAGTACCGTCCATGGATAATGAATATTTTAATCATTTGCAAAGAGAAGGATTGCCAATTCCTACAGAGGCTGTAATGAAGGTTAGGTGTTAACAAAAAATTCAAAGAGCATACACACATCCATTCGCTCTTTGATTTTTTTGTACGATTTAATAAATTAACTGAATGTTTTGTACGAATGAATTTTGTGTACATGATTTGTAACAATTTGTAAGATCTTACTACCCAGAAGAAGACGCAAGGGTGCACCGAAACGTTGGGTTAGTAAGAATAAATGCTGTTTGACTGAATTTTTGAGTAACTGTTAACACCTAATCCACATCACAGTCGAGATATTACCCACAATTGTAATGATAATATTTATACACATGTATGCTATCTTGCAATACATAATTAATGATAATGATTTAGAAAATAAGCATCAACAAAATTTATTATGTGAACTGAGCATTCTCATTCTGAAAATAGTTCCTTTTCTGACGATTTTTGCAATATTTGTGTTTGTGGTGAGGCCTATATACATATTACGAATATGTTAAGTAGTGTTTTTGCCAACATATTGCTTAACAAGTATGTAAAAAATAATTGCAAACATGAGCAACAAAAAAATATAGAATCTTGTCGAAAAAATAAGAAAAGGAAATTAGATACTTTCAAAAAATAATTGTAATTTTAATACAAATATATTTCTGTACACTACATTATTATAATTAAATGTATGATTTAGTACATAATAAATATGTGTAACATAATTATGTGTATTTGTTTCTATAAATATAAGTGTAAGCGATAAAGCGGTGATTCTGTATATATCTGGACCACTGAGAACAGATTTTGCGCCGTTGCCAATCGAACAGCATGGCTTGTATATTAAAGAAGGCTGTGATCCATTTATACCTGCTTTCCTTCTACCGTATGCGAGCCCTTACTTATGGTCTAATAGCGTACAAGAGTTCTTATTGATCACGTGAAAATTCACGCAATAATTTTGGCATATATTCTGCGAACAGAGTTTAGTTTCGCTGTGGTTTGGTGTATGGGAAAGGTGGTAGGTATGACAAATTTTGGACTAGATATTCTGGTGGTGTATTTGGTCTGTATTTCACTTCTGGTCTTTGGGTCGCTGGCACAGAAGATGATGGGTATGCTACAGAAAGCTTTTGATATCCTGATACATTTAGTTCACTTGACGGAGGACCGAAGGACGGAGGACCGAATGACGACACAGGAGGGCTCCTAGCTTCTGGTACAGAAGATGATGGGTATAACACAGAAGGCTTTCGATATTCTGATACATTTAGTTCACTTGATGGAGGACCGAAGGACGGAGAACCCAAGGACGGTGGACCGAATGACGACACAGGAGGGCTTTTAGCTTCTGGTACATCTGATTTGAAATTGAATTCAGGATTTAAATTAGTTCTCCTATTTGTGAAAATATATGTAGTGTTCATCCCCTAGTAACTTACCAGTATTAGGAGGCTCTAGTTTAGAATTATCGTTTGTATTAAGTTTGTTATTAAAAACAAACTAACTATTGATAATATCTTCATATCGCGTATTTATTTGAAATAAATGTTATTTCTACATAAAAAATACATTATTTTTGTGGTTTCATGGCAAAAATAGACATATTACTTTTCGGCATGATAAAAAAAATCTGTTGTGGCCAGCACAATACCTCTCGCCATTTTCATTTTATGGTGAATAGGGCGCGAGCAGTCTTGTGATTTTGTTGGGCTTGGCAAGTAGATACGGCGGCCCGTGTCAGAATGACAGCTAGTAATAATATACATAGGTGTCAAGTATCATAATTTTTTATTCAAAACATCATAATTTTCCTAATCCATGTGGATTATTTTCCTCGACAAGTATATTCCATACTATTGAAGACAAATAAACATCAGAATATTTTGAAATTTTAAATGAAAAATTATGACATATGACAATTATAACATCTATGTAAATAACTACTAGCCGTCATTCTGACACGGATCCTCATATCTACTTGTCAAGGCCATCAAAGTCACATAACTGCTCGCGCCCTATAAATAACGAATTTAACATTTCTTGTACACACAAATAATTGAAATTTGTTCTCTTCTTCCGTTCTATGAGAAATTTTGTCCCACTATTCTAATATGTTCAAAATTCTTCAAATTCATTGACAGTATTAGCGATATTTCTTAAGGATATAATGTAATATTAACATACCTATAATTTTAAATACATATTTAATATACAATAAGATAAATGTACTCGTACCTCCCAGAGAAAATCATCCAATAATGCTGATTTTTGACACTGACAATTTGCATTTATCTGTCAATTACAAACATTTATATATTCAACTCTTCTCATTACTCTCAGATTGAGGAATCCGCAGTTACACAGGTCTTAAGTCTTATAGAATTTCAAAACTCGTACCTACAACGTCCTCACACACTGTTGAGGTAAATCAACTCGCACTGTCATTGAAATGTTAGGTTGGCAACGCGTTGAAAGTACCAACGGAATTGTAGAGATTAATTTCAGTTTCCCCCTTTTATTGGTAACCATGCGTCAGTGAACCGGATATCACTATGCCAAGCTATCGTCACTCTGTATATTGTCAAGTTCACGACGTGTTGTCGGAAAATTGTAATCCGTGGTAATCGACATTTATATTTAGTCAATTTTGTCAGAAAATACCAGAATCGGGACGCTAAGTCTTATGCGAAGCCTCGTCAAATAAAAGGCGCCTTTTTGAAACTACTTATTTTCTTACATCATTTTTCCAAATAAATGATATACACACACACACACACACACACACACACACACACACACACACACACACACACACACACACATGACAGGTGTATGTGATATATTAAGAAATATTTAACTACGGATTCCTCAATCTAACATTAATGGGAAGAGCTGAAAAAATCTGTTGTGGCCAGCACAAAACCTCTCGCCACATCCTTTTTTACCTCTCGCTAAGAGAGGTATTGGATTCATGCTAAAAATCGCATATCCAGATTTTATTGAATAAGCACGTTTTAAGGTCCCTACAATCCGATTTTAACATTTTTACGATGATGTCTGTGTGTGTGTGTGTGTGGATGTGTGTGTGTGTGTGTGTGTGTGTGTGTGTGTGTGTGTGTGTGTGTGTGTGTGGGATGTTGGAAGGACGATTACTCAAAAACTATAAGACTTAAAATTTGTTTAACAACGTATTTCCCAATCGGACATTCATGGGAAAATCTGAAAAGGTTTTGGTAATAATTGGACAACCGGAAGTAGAAGATTCTTGAAAGAAAATCTTTTAAATAATATTTTTTGAAATTTTTTCTTGATAATATTAAAGAAAAATAAATTCTCTTTCTGATACATTTAAATATTTTACAATATGTTCTATAGATTTAGAGATAAAAGAAATATAATATGTAAAATAATCTGTTATAATAAATTTTACAGCCGAAAGAATGGCCATGGAAAATAGTTGAAATTTTTTTTTTTTTTGTAACTGACAGATAAATGTCAGTGTCAGAAATCCGAAGACATTACTGAAGACTTTTTCTGGGAAGTACATACATTATATTATTTCTTAATGTATTAATAGAATTGGAAACATTTCGAAAAATTAGAAGAGGACAAAATTTCTTCATCAAAAATGAATTTAAAATTAAACAATCTAAATATATGTGGAAAGATATATGCGTAAGTAGAATTTTTGGTGTAGAGTGTAGGTATACAAGAAATGTTAAATACAATAGGGAGCGAGCAGTCATATGATTTTGTTGGCCTTGACAAGCAGATATGGGGACCCATGTCAGAATGATAGCTAGTAATTATGTATATAGATGTCAAATATCATAATTTCTCATTCTAAATTTAGTGATTTTCCAATTCCATGTGGAGCAGAATTAAATGTTAAATATCTAAGGCATACAAGTAAACTTTAAACTCCCGGTGATAAATTAACTACGTAAATTTAGAAAATCTTGAAATTTTTAATGAAAAATTCTAACATTTGACATGTATGTACATAATTACTAATTATCATTCTGAAACGGGCCCACACATCTGCTTGTCAAGCCCAAAAATGTAACATTACTGTTCGCGCCCTATACTTATGTAACCAAAAAAAGGAAGTGGCGAGAGGTATTGTGCTGGCCACAACAGATTTTTTTGTTACGCGAACAGTCATGTTACATTGTTGGCCTTCACAAACATATGTGGGGGCCCGTTTCAAAATAATAACTAGTAATAAGGTACATAGATATCAAATGTCAGAATTTTTCATTAAAAATTTCAGGATTTTCTAAATTCACGTAATTAATTTGTCACCAGGAGTGTGGAATTTACTTGTCGAGGAAAATAAACCACATGGAATTGGAAAATCACTAAATTTAGAATGAGAAATAAATAAATAAATAATTACTAGCTATCATTCTGACATGGGCCCTCATATCTGCTTGTCAAGGCCAACAATGTCACATGACTGCTTGCGCCCTAATTACACCAAAAATTCTACTTATATCTATTCTTTATATTTAGATTTTTACCTTGCGTCACCTCTAGGTAAGGAAGGTATTGTCTTTGGTCAAAAAATTCGGTGGTGAGTTTTCATTGAATAAGCACGTTTTAGGGACTTTACAATACGATTTTACTATTTTTACGATGATATCTGTATGTATGTGTGTGTGTTCGTATGGGCGTGTGTGTGTGTGTGTGTGTGTATGTGTGTGTGTGTGTGTGTGTGTGTGTGTGTGTGTGTGTGTGTGTGTGTGTGTGTATGAGTGTGTGTATGTGACCGCCGGGTCGTCAACGATATCTCCAATACTAGAATTCCAAAAATTACAATTCTTGCATATTCCTCTTCGTTACAACCATATGCAGACTTGATTAGATTTTGGTTATAATTTGTCAACCGGAAGTATCCTCATTTGAAGATTTTAACAGTTTATCTTGAAAAACTCAGTTAAATTTTATTATAACTTAAAGAATATATTATTCTCCATTCGATTTGATTCCATTTTATATTTCATATTCAACAGATATGGAGTTAAAGAATTATAAAAATTATAAAATTTCATAAATCAGCCAGCTGTGCTAACTTAACCATGGAGACTGCTAATATATATGCAGGTAATTCAAATTGACAGATGTCAATATCAATAAAAAGTAAATGATGAAAGAATAAGGGAAATAACTCTAGAGTTAGGCGTTTGTAGAAATATATACTAGAGACAATTACATTGGATTGAACATGTCATGAGGAGAGATGAGTATATTGGAAGAATGAATAGCTTATAACAGAAGTTGGAAGAAACATAGGAAGACCAATTATAATATGAAAAAAGAGAAAATGAACTGAATGAGGACGACATATAAAACAAAAATTAGTGGAAGAAGAAAATAAAAAATAGCGACCCCCTAACGAATGGGAAAAACTAAAGAAGAAGAAGATGTTAGTGTCAAGTGCAAATCGCATAGTTTGTTTATGAAATAATTTAACTGGAAATATACGATTTTTTGCAAAAAAAATTATGTGTAGGGCGAGTGCAGTGACGTGACTTTGCTGATTTTGGCAAGCAGATATGTTGACCCGTGTCAAAATGACAGCTATTAATTACGTCCATAACTGACAAATGTCGTAATTTTTCATTCAAAATGTTATGATTTTCTTATTTCATGTGGTATATTTATTATCAGGGGTGTGGAATTAAGTTGCCTTGAAAAGGAATCATAAAATACCAAAAAAAATAATTTTGACATGAGGATGACCCGCAAAATAGAAATGAATGGAAGAAAAAAATAAAAAAATAGCGACCCCTAACGAATGGGAAAAACTAAAGAAGAAGAAAATGTTAGTGTCAAGTGCCATTTGCATGAAATAATATTACTGGAAATTTATAATCTTTTGCAAGACATTTTATGAATGGAATTTGTACATAATACACAGGATTGACGGAAGGTATTGTGCTGGCCACATCAGATTGTTTAAATTTAAATTCATTCTATGAAGAAATTTTGTTTTACTCTTCTAATTTTTCGAGTTGTTTCCAATTCATTGTCGGGAGTAAAAGTATTTCTGAAGAGAATGTGTAATACAACTATAATATTAAATATTTGACTATTAACACATTAAGAAATAATATAATGGATGTACTTCCCAGAAAAAGTATTCAGTAATTTCTGTGGATTTCTGACACTGACATTTATCTGTCAGTTAAAAACAATTTAAATTTTCGACTATTTTCCATGGCATTCTTTCGGCTGCAGAATTTATTACAACAGATTATTTTATATATTTCTTTTATCTCTAAATCTATAGAATATATAATAAAATATTTAAACGTATCAGATAAAGAATTAAATTTTCTTTAATATTATCAAGAAAAAAATTCAAAAAATAATATTTAGAAGTTTTTTTTTCAAGAATCTTCTATATCCGGTTGTCCAATTGTTACCAAAACCTTTTCAGATCTTCCCATTAATGTCTGATTGGAAAATACGTAGTTAAACAAATATAAAGACTTATAGTTTTTGAGTAATCGTCCTTCCAACATCCCACATACACGCATACACACATACACACACACATCCACACACACACAGACATCATCGTAAAAATGTTAAAAACGGATTATAGGGACATTAAAACGTGCTTATTCAATAATATCTGGGTATGCGATTTTTAGGATGAATCCAATACCTCTCTTAGCGAGAGGTAAAAAATTACATACTATTTTTTGAAAATTTTTGTTATTGCAAATAAAAGATGGTTAAATTTTCAATCTGATACATTTAAAAAAATTGTTATATCTTCTATAGATTTAGAGATGTAATATATAATAATATAGAATAATTTGTTGTAATAATTCTCCTTACCCAAACAATTCCATGGAAACTAGTTGAGATATTTAAGTGTTTGTAATTGATAGATATATACAAAATATCATTGTCAAAAATCAACAGTTTTACAAACATTACTGAAAGCTTTTTTCTGAAATGTAGGTACATTTGCTATTTCATATTTTATTATTAATTAAATATTTAAAATTATAAGTATATTAATATTACATATGTCCTTAAGACATACACCGCTAATAGACTCAATGAATATAAAGAATTTTGAACACATTAGAAGAGTGGGACAAAATTTCTCATAGAACAAAAGAATAGATACAATATACAATTGAAATTATTTGTGTATACAAAAAATGTTAAATTCGTTAATTATGTAACATAAAATGGAAATGGCGAGGGTTATTGTGCTGCCCACCACAATTTTTTTTATAAATTAATAAATTATTAGTAGGTATTCAAATAATTTATTAGTTGATTAATGAAGTATATAATGAATCAAAATAATCGATTATTTTTAATATGTAATCCGAAATCGATTATTTAAAATTATTCCTTTACATTCGGGTATCAGCGCAATAACGTGCCCTCAATATATAAATAACTTACAATAATTGTAGACGTGATGAGTTGTTTTCGTCACGATCTCTTCTCTTCTTCTAGTGTATCTCAACATATTTATTTGTTTTCCTTTATCCCCACTTTCTTTCTGACGTCTTTTATTCTTACAACTTGTTTTCCTTATAAGTAGTTATTGATGTAAGAGTATGTATATAAAATAGAAAAAAATGTCTATTCAGTTATATATCGGAAACATAACACTTTTTTAGAAAGGGTAGGGAATTGGAGCTCTATTATATATATATATATATATATATATATATATATATATATATATATATATATATATATATATATATATATATTAAAAAATTTGAAAGATGTCCTATCAGTGTCATCTGTATCATGCACGAATTAAAAAATTAGTATACATTTATCCCCATCCTTTACAAAGGCTTTAAGCATATTGTTTCGATAAAGTTAGGACATTCCATTGTAAAACGATGCTCGTTGTTGATAATACTTTAGCTGTAACGTAAGTTTATATATTAATTCAGATACATTACATTGATTCATAGCCGTACGAATAACGTTATTTTCTATCAGTGTCACTGACACTGACATTGTGTCAGTATCTCAATTTTCACATATTTGGGTTTACATTTGCTAATAAACTTACCAGTTGATTTATTTTTGAATTTTGAATGCTGTTAATGTAACATATTTTTATAATAATAAAATAACAGTAGTATTTTATGTACCCTCACAATAACTAAGCAAACGACACTACTGAATTTGTTAGAATGGGCGGAGCAAAAATCTGAACTCATACAATTCGTAGATAACCTTGATCGGATATCTTTCAATATATATATATATATATATATATATATATATATATATATATATATATATATATATATATATATATATATATATATATATATATACCTATATATATATGGAACATCTTCAAACCTACTAACCACTCCTCAGCAACTATCATGCACATACATATATCATAGAGGAAAATAAATGCATGTCGAATTCTTAACGGCATTATAATGTGGAAATGAATGATATATGAGAAATTTGCCGATTTACAATGTACAATTTGCGACACTTGGTGAAGTTGTTCTAAATATTTAAATATTTGTGAACACTTGGCACACTTCACAAGATTATTATTATTCTGCTAGCCAAGCTCGCCTGGTAGATGGCTCTGCATGTGGTTAGTTACCTCTGCAGGCTTGATATCTTTGTGGGATGTTTATCATCCGTCCATTCAACCAATCTCAGTGCCTCGAAAGAGGCGTCAGTACACCACACTGATGAGCTGCAATAACAGCGAAACGCGTCTGTGGTTTTGGTTGAGTGGACCAGTCTCTGATAAATGACCGAGAGGTTGATTCAGAGACTGAAATCTTGTGAAGTGTGCCAAGTGTTCACAAATATTTAAATATTTTCAAAATATTAAAGATATTTCTTTGGAATTGAAGTTATAATAAGAAAGAGAATTTAACGCTGAATTCATGTTTTGAAACCGCGTTATCCTATTTTTAACCGTGTGAGAGTGGTGAATGAAAAAAAGTTACTAGCCAATTTGAATATGTGTCTCTTATAACACGCAAATTGTCACCTGATGTTTAAAACAATTGAAAATCTGTTGGAAAGCATTGACAAAAATATTGTAAGGAATAATAATAATTCCATAATATAATAATTTAACCAGTGCACAAATTTAACGAGTGCAACAATATTTCTTAATAACTTTTCCTTGTAAACCTTCAAGATATTTAGTTAAAATTCTTCAAAGTTTTGTTAGGTATTTCATTACCCACCTATGGTTGAATTACGTCTACAAGCAATTGTTTCCGTTGTGATTGCGACTGAATACATGTGCAATAAAAGGTTGAATATTTTGCCAACATGTCAACACAAATGAAAGGTTAGAACCTGGTGAATAGATTGAACGATACACCAGATGGTGAAACTATACACAAATCGGGAAAGATAAGAAATAGAATAGAATACTTCGACTAAGGTAACAAAAAAAATCATCCGTCAAATTTTTATGTTACAACAGGTTGGACAATCTAAAAATTGTAGGACAATTATAGGATGCAGTCGACCAAGAACAATTCTACAATTGACGGAACAAGAAACCGCATAAAGATGATTAAAAGTGATGCAGGCCTAAATGAAATCACAATAAATGTTCAAAATAGCCACCGTCATTGTCAATACATTCTGAAGGCGTCGATGAAATGATGTAACTGTTGTTCTTACAATATCCTCCATATTGTCATATGTGACATTTTGTGTTGTAGTTCTATTCTTCTAGTACTAAAACCTGGCTGAGAATTAACACTTATTTTATTTACATACATGTAAAAAGGTGCGATCGTTTGGAAGATGATGATTCGGAAAACGGTCCAAATAAATTTGCTGGGCTCTGGGGTCTGGGCTTTGGCAGCGTTTCACTGAGCTTTACCTTAGGCCAGTGCAATGCCTGTATACTTACTATACGTAAACGTAGACATCTTTACTGATTATAACTTTTATAATGATTATTAATCGATTTATTTGTCAAAATTTATTTGACAACTCACATTTGTCAAAAACAATTGTTTCATTGTTACTGCTACTGGATCATATTATTAAGAAAATACCTAAACGACTCGTTAATTTATGGGGGGAGGGGGGTAAAAATGTTTAAAAAAAAAGAGATTTCGAAAAAAACTTATTAAGAAATAATTGTTGCTCTCGACGAGTTCTATCACTGGTTAAATTTAATGTACTTATTTCTGTTACACTCTATATAAGAAGTTTAAAAATATTTTGAATATTTAAAATTTGGGGGAGTGTTTTTTATTAGATCCTACGCAGTCGTTCTATTTATATCCGATACTGTAACTACTATATTTCGTTTCAAAACAAGTTGGAGTATAGTCCGTCAAAGATATGGTAATGACGTGTCAATAATTGTTTGCTAAACCTAAGGTATAGTCCAAAAGACTGAATTCGGTTGGAATCGACATATTCAGTTCTCAATTATGCTTTGAGACCAGCTGAAGTCATATTAAATTGAAATAAATACAAATTTTGATAAAAAAAACTTTTATTTGCAGATAATACAAATATATACAAATCTGATATTACCAACACAATATCTCCCGGCATTTATTTTTTATTAATTTAAATACATACCTATGGGGACTCGTTGCCGCATGCCTGATGTCTGGTTGCGAATCTGGGGA
The DNA here is from genome assembly GCA_951394225.1 of Harpalus rufipes. Lineage (NCBI taxonomy): Eukaryota > Metazoa > Arthropoda > Insecta > Coleoptera > Carabidae > Harpalus > Harpalus rufipes. The sequence continues at coordinate 15,482,647 of OX596290.1, read as the reverse complement.
ACCCGATTCGATCCCGATCAACGCCAATTATTTCCAATTTTATATGGCACAAAATTGACCCCTGTGGTGCAATCTCCACGCCAGCAATGAGTGCCCGTGAGGTGACTTACTTGCTAAATGCCCGCACGATACAAATATGTCATCACCATTACCGAAATTTGTGTACAAAGCAGATTGGTATATCCAGAAATTGGTAATATGCCGTGATAATATATTTATTTATTTTTTTATTTAAATGCATATCTGCATATTTACTAATGCTAGAAATTATGTATAAGTTACTTTCCATATAACTATTGTTCTATTTACAATTCTCTTTTTAAAACGTTACTGTTAGTAATTTGAAATCATTATTTTTTGACATTGACATTTAACTGCCAGTTACATATATTTGAGCTCAATAACAATGGAGTTGTGTTTAAAGCATAAGCTCCGAGATATAATTTTTACATTACTTTATAAATTTATCCATAAAATATATAGAATAGTATATTGTGTTATTAGGAGTAAAAATGAGATTTTGTGTGACGAGCGTGGTAGTTTAAACGACGAGCGAAGCGAGTCGGATAAATGTACGCGAGGCACACAAAGACACTTTTACTCCGAATGACACATTATATTTTTTCTTCAAACGTAGATATTTAAAGAAAAATATCTACTACTGACGTTACATTTTACGTAAATTACGTTTGCGACACGTTTGCGATATCAATTGCCCTGTAGCTATGGATACTTATTTGTTCCCTTTTGGTTATAAACATTGAAATGAATTTTTTCACGTTTTTACGTTTAAATAAAAACTGTGCAATTTTATATCCTCCTTGTGTGCAATTATGTCGGAATTTGAATGATTATAATGTAATGTAAGTCGCCTGAAGTTCAATTGGATGGAAATCTAATAGTGTGGCTGAAAGATATGTCCACGAATCACTGCAAATCAATATAATCTTTACTTATCAGTTTAATTCTAAGTATTTTTATGCTCATTACCGTCCCTGTAATTGTAATCTGTTAGTCTGCTATTCTTTAATAATGTTATTTCCTCAAAAGTAAACTCTGTTTATATTTCAATTCAGAGGTTATATATTTAAATTTGACAGCTATGAATCGTATTTAGTAACTTTATTCTTAGGTTCCCTAGCGTGTTATAGTGACATTTAGGCCGATATTACAGGTTTCTTTTATTAAAGTTAATTTTTATTCGTTAATTCTGTATAGTTTCCATGGATATTTATTTATTTTATTTCTACTCCGGCGGCGTAGAAATTAGCTATTTCTACTCCGGCGGCGTAGAAATTAAACTTCTACCTTGTGAATCAAGTCACAAAAGATGTTACTTTTATGACGTTTGAAGAAAAAAACTATTTATGCAAACCTGTAGAAAATGAAAAAAATAACATTTAAAGGTATTTTTTGAAGAAAAACCTTTTTTGAGTTTCATGTAAACTGCCATTTTCGGTTATCGGATTGACACCAAAATCTAATGGCTTCTTCCCTATTAGGACAAGATAGAAATACATAGTTTCAAAAGTTTCTGAATGATAGTATTTGAGCGCCCAGAAGATCCACACACACACACATACACACCCACAGACATCATCGTGAAAGTGTTAAAATTGGATTTTAGGGACCTTAAAACGTTTTACCAAAATCTCGATATGCGATTTTTAGCATGATCCCTATACCACCCTTATCAAGGCTAGCGGGAGGTAAAAAAAATCCCTCTGAAAACTTCTATCTACGCCATGTTCTTAACTCTTCAAAAGGGATTCACGAAACGTATGTCAAGGTCCTTTTATTGATAAAGAAGTAAATTTTGTTCCAGGTACAAAGCAGGCGGCAGACTATGAAGACCCTAGTAACGTTATATGTAGGTATCTAATTTTTCTGGAGGGTTTATTTGCCGCAACCCTGGCAAAAATCCAATACTATTCTTGCAAATTTTAATTTATTACTCCAACACATTTTGAAATTAAGAATAATGATATCTCCAAATTGCTTTGAATTTACGCATCAACGCACATTGCGAAGACTTAATTTCATTTTATTTAGTTAATTTATGATACAAATAATTAACATATTATCGCCAATTTTCATTAATCAATATTACGGACATTTGGTCGTTCTAATGACATATAGCAAGATATGTTTTCTAAAATACTGTATTGCTTAAAAAAGTTAAATTATTAAAATTATTACATAATAAACTTTACAAAATTTATAAGTTATAATTAATCCGATAAATAAAAGGTCAAACATTTGTTCTCTTTTGGTTCAAATGCCATGGCTTTCGCTACGAATGATCATAATTTAGTAGTTAGTATAGTAAAAATGATTAGGTAGAAGGCGCACGTTATCAACCTGAAAAAAATCTGATGTGACCAATACAATACTGGGGCGTCGTTGTCGCGTGCCTGATGTCTGGTTGCGAATCTGGGGAACCCGATTCGATCCCGATCAACGCTAAATATTTCGAATTTTATACGACACAAAATTGTCCCCTGTGTTGCAATGAGGCGACGCTTGGTAAACGCCAGCACGATATAAATATGTCACTATCATTACCGAAATCTGTGTACAAACAAACCAGTGTAGCACACTCAGCAATGGATAATATGCTGTGATAATATATTTATTTATTTTTTTATTTAAATACATACCTGCATATTTACTAATGCTAGAAATTATGTATATTAAATTCCTTTCCGTATAACTATTGTTCTCTTTACAATTTTCGTTTTAAAACGTTATTATTATGTATTAATTTTAAATGATATATTAAGTTCCTTTCCGTATAACTATTGTGTAACCATGAAGTTTGTTTATAGCATAAGTTCCGAGATATAAGTGTTATAGTAATTTATAAATTTATTCATAAAATAAATAGAAAAAGTATTAATGCAAACCAGTAGAAAATGGAATAATCTTTAATTTTTCAAAAATACCAAATGGCTTCTTTCCATATTAGAATAAGGTAGAAATACATGGTTTCAAAGGTTTCTGAATGATAGTATTTGAGTTAAAGTGCCCAGAATTCCACACACACACACACACACACACACACACACACACACACACACACACACACACACACACAAACGTGGTCATTTACCAAAATCTCGATATGCGATTTTAAGCACGATCCCTATACCTCCCTTAGCAAGAATTGCGGAAGGTAAAAACCTTATAAAATGAAATATAACTAGTAGAAATTATTGGGTGTTATTTATTTTTTAAAGAAAAAAAATACTAGTATTAAGTAATGTATATGTTAATGATATTTACAATTATTTCTAAGTCAATCGTTATTACTTTTACGGAATATAAAATTATTTGATATAATTATAGTTTATTTTCATACTATATGTTAGCACTACTGAAAATGAACATGATGTGTAAATATTAAATTTCATAAATCAGCTGTTATGCTAACCATGGAAACTGCTAATATATTCAGATAATTCAAATTGACAGATGTCAGTATCAATGAAAAGAAAATGAATGTGGCAGAGACAAGGATGATGGGGAAAACAAGGAAAGATGGGGTAAGAAATGAAAGAATAAGAGACATGACTCTAGTTTCTAGAAAGATACAATAGAGACGATTATATTGGTTTGAACATGTCATGAGGAGAGATGAAGAATATATTGGAAGAAGAATGAATAGCTTTGTAATAGAAGGTGGAAGAAACTGGGGAAGACCAAACATATCATGAAAGGAATATATTGCGGAAGAATTGAATTGAATGAGGACGATACGCAAAACAGAAATGAGTGGAAGAAGAAAATAAAAATAGCAACCTCTAACGAATGGGAAAAACTAAAGAAGATGTCAGTGTCAAGTGGAATCTGCATAATTTGTTTATGAAATAATTTTACTGGAAACATAGGATCTTTTGCAAGAAAATTTATGTATGGAATTTGTACATAGGTAATACACAGAATTGACGGAAGGTAATTTTTTATAAATACTGTAAAATTTCTATCATTACATCAAATTTTGAAAAGGTTGGCTGAAATTTTGAAAGTTCAAGTAAAATATTAGCTGTTTCAATTTCTTGCAGTTTGTTTTCCATCCTCAATACATTCATGAAGACATGGTTGGCTTATAGAAGGAAAATTAAGATTAAGATCTACTTAACTATCGAAACTTAATTTTAAATGACATAAATAAGTGTTCTTTAAGAATTAGTATATCATTATATTTTCAAACACGTTCATACAAATGGATTCATTGTAGTGCAGTAAAGTAGGAGTCGTTATAGTCAGAAATATTAGCTCTGTCGGGTCCAGCAACAAAACTAGAAATATCGTAATTATTATAAAGCGACAAATTTCTCAATGTTTCCTTTTTACCTGTCGCTGAGTATTTTTACCTTCCGTCACCTCTAGGTAAGGAAGGTATTGTCGTTGGTCAAAAAATTCGGTGGCGAGTTTTCATTGAATAAGCACGTTTTAGGGTCATAACAATACGATTTTACTATTTTTACGATGATGTATGTATGTGTGTGTGTGTGTGTTCGTGTGTGCGTGTGTGTGTGTGTATGTGTGTGTGTGTGTGACCACGGTTTCGTCAACGATATCTCCAATACTAGAATTCCAAAAATTACAATTCTTGCGTATTCCTCTTCCTTACAACCATATGCAGACTTGATTAGATTTTGGTTATAATTGGTCAACCGGAAGTACTCTCATTTGAAGATTTTAACAGTTTTTCTTGAAAAACTCAGTTAAATGTTATTATAACTTAAAGAATATATTATTATCTATACGATTTGATTGCATGTTATATTTGATATTCAACAGATATAGAGTTAAAGAAGAATAAAGATAATAAATTTCATAATTCAGCCAGCTATGCTAACTTAACCATGGAGACTGCTAATATATTTAGGTAATTCAAATTGACAGATGTCAGTATCAATAAAATGTAAATCAATGAAAGAATAAGGGAAGTAACTCTAGTGTTAGAAGTTTCTAGAAATAAGAGAAACGATTACATTGGTTTGAACATGTCATGAGGAGAGATGAATACATTAATAGAAGATGGAAGAAACATAGGAAGACCAAATATAAGATGAAAAGACTGTACCTATTGCTCGAGACTTGATTTTCTTATTTCATGTGGTTTATTTATTATCAGGGGTGCGGAATTCAGTTGCCGAGAAAAGGAATCATAAAATACCAAAAAATGAAATTTTGAATGAATAATTTTGACGTGAGGATGACCCGCAAAACAGAAATGAATGGAAGAAGAAAATAAAAAATAGCGACCCCTAACGAATGGGAAAAGCTAAAGAAGAAGAAAATGTCAGTGTCAAGTGCCATTTGCATGAAATAATATTACTGGAAATTTAGAATCTTTTGCAAGAAAATTTATGTATGGAATTTGTACATAATACTCAGTGCAATTTGCATAGTTTGTTTATGAAATAACTTTACTGGAAATATAGGATCTTTTGCAAGAAAATTTATGTGGGGTTTGTTTGTTATCAGGAGTATGGAATTCAGTTGCCGAGAAAGGGAATCACATAATACCAAAAATTTAGAATCTTTTGCAAGAAAATTTATGTATGAAATTTGTACATAATACACAGGATTGACGGAAGGTATTGTGCTGGCCACATCAGATTTTTTTCTTTTAGTTTGTAGATATCTGTACGTTTATAAATATAATATTATAATTTACCAGTTGACACATATTACTAACAATTTACTAAAACAAAATAATTACTATCAAACAAATTCACTTACACTCCATCAGTTTCAGGATATTATTGCACGATTTTTAAGTGTAACTACCACTAAAAATGAATTATACAATATGATTTACATTTAACACACAATAAAAATACTATTAGTAAGAATAGAAATAGTTAATAACATTTAGACGCATTGCAAATTTTATTTACACGGACAGAGATACCGATAAACTAAAATTAAGCACCATTCAATACTGCAATAAACGAACAGACCTGTTGGAACAAAAAGTGCCATTCTCATTACTTTATTCTCATTAGTTTATATCGATGATTATTACGTTAGTGTAGATATCAAACAATTATTATTTTCTGTAAAAAAACTTAATTGAGTTGAAGAAAAATCTTCAAGAACATATATTTATCCTGCTATCCACACCTACGTTTAATAACCTTCTTTGTATGTTGCATTTTTACTGTATTTTAATTAAGTTTTGCTTTTAATATATTGCCAAGTCTAAACATTAATATAATGATAAGATTAGTATATGTACATTACACCAAAACACATCAAAAATGTAGATTTTAAGCTGATTTGAATGTCGAAACATAAATGAATGTAGCGGTTATTTGAAATATAATTGTTCGTCTTAAATGAATGCCAATCCGAATGACAATAACGAATACTCATATATTATACAACAAGACGATTGAAAATTCTCGATTATACGAAACGTGTTGCCTGGAAACATCACGAGACCGAAGGTGGAGTGGTATTTCCAATAGGCAACTCGTTGAGTATTTCGAGAATTTTCTATTGTCGAGTTGTATACAAGTAGACTATATCATGAATAAAAAATAAATTAAAAAGCAAATAGTAAATGTAACGTAGATCCGTGGTCTATTTTATTTTGACAGAAATGTCAAACTGTATGCTACATAACCTATCTTTTTGAATATAGTTGTAGTAGTATGTAATATTACATTGAATTGCTCGTATTTTAAAATAACTGCTTGTGTTTCAAATAAACTAGCAACAGTGCAGTTTCTAGATTTGTGATCCAAATAATTATTTGTTTACTTGTCAAATTTTTACTTCAATAATGCCGTGCTGTCAAATAATAGATGCGTTCAATTATTTGTTTCGGTGCACTTGGAGCTGTCAGTGTGATTTTAAATGTCTACTTAAAGCATACATCGCACGATTTTCCTCCTCAAAGTCTAACTATAGATTCATTTGTACACTCGATACTGTGTTCGAAGGAAAAAGATCATGTCCGTAAATATAATTAAAAATGGCATTGCCAGTTCTGAGTACATAGAACAAAATAACCGGACGCAGCTATAAGTGAATATACGAAGATAGGTATGTATATTCGAATATACAAAGGTTCGTATATTCGTTCACCATGGTTACTTAATAATAACCGCTGTAATACGTGGTAACTAAGGAAAATCACGCATTCTTATTGGTTTATAACTTAATGAATGATATAGTCATATATTATACAACAAGACGATTGAAAATTCTCGATTATACGAAAAGTGTTGCCTGGAAACACCACGAGACCAAAGGTCGAGTGGTATTTCCAATAGGCAACTCGTTGAGTATGTCGAGAATTTTCTATTGTCGAGTTGTATACAGGTAGACTATATCATGAATAAAAAAATTAATTAAAAAGTAAATGGTAAATTTAACGTAGACCTGTGGTCTATTTTATTTTGACAGAAACGTCAAACTATATGCTATATAACCTATCTTTTTAAATATAGTTATAGTAGTATGTAATATGACATTGAAATGCTCGTATTTCATAATAAATACTTGTATTTCAAATAAACTAGTAATGGTGCAGTTTCTAGACTTGTGATCCAAATAATTATTTGTTTATTTGTCAAATTTTTACTTCAATAATGCCTTACTGTCAAATAACCCAAGTAACACTGACCGACGGTCGACCAAAAAGTGACGTCGATTTCAGGTCGAATTTAAGTCATATTCTGCCGTCTAATCCGACGTCTATACGACGACATTGTGACGTTGATTTTTGGTCTGAAATAGGTCTATTTAGACGTCTAATCAGACGTCTATACGACGACATTGTGACGTTGATTTTTGGTCTGAAATAGGACTATTTAGACGTCAGATTTGTGGTCGCTATGACGTCTATATGACGACTTTATATGGTCATAATTAGGTCTATTTAAACCTTTTTTCCACGTCTAATTTGACGTCTTTATGACGATTATTTTTACTTTATTATTAATATTATTAAAAATTCATATTTTAAATTTATTTAATTTGGCAATTAATAACACACGAAGGGATATATTATTTTTATTTATATATCAATTCATTATGCAAAAATATATAACAATATATTGTTTATTATAATGATTTTTAAAATTAGAATAAATGTAATATAAAACTTAGTTTATATTTACATATATGTATAATATATATATTTTTATTTAATTATTGTCATTACCAAAATCTATGAATAGAAGCAGATTGGCACGCCCAAATATAGGTATGCCGTGGTGATATTTATATTTTATTTATTTAAAACATATTACATGTTTACATAATTATTAATGCGAAACGGAAACAATTTATATCTGTTATATTTTTTGGTATAAAAATCATGGACATATTATTTTCAACAATTTAAACAAAACCTAGTAGTGCTTTAAAAAAACCATTTTAAGAAATGTTGCTAATACAAAAGCAAATGTATAAATAAAGGGAAATATATAATATAAAAACTAAGATTTATCTATATAGTTTTACGGTTTTACATGAGCATTTCCTATAGCTCCAAAAATCCCACTTTCCTAAGTTTTCCAAGAATCTTTACATCTTCCCTTTCAAGCTATTCTAGAACGATTGGATTTAAGTAAACCATCGACAAAGAGACATCATAGTGATTTTTAATACATATTTCGATTCTGGTGATCGTGACCAAGTTGCATTTTTTTTTTAATGGAAACTTAATTTCTAATTTCTCTTTTGTATAGTTTGGCAGTTGCTGTAATAGAATTTGTTGGTACAAATTCTATTCAAACTGCCGAAATGTTGGCTGCGTAATAAAAATAAAATTTATTGCGCTTGGTCCGAAAATTTGAAATATAAAAAAAAATTGATTCGGGCAATTAACAATTATTACCAGCAGGCCAATTCTGAATATAAATTATACGAAGTGGAGATTTTAGAATAATTTGGTAAGTCGAAAGAATTATACTTTCATTTTTGTATTTACAACTCTTTTCTAAAATTAAAAGAAATTACAGCAAAATAATAATAAATCAAATAAAAATTGACATATGTTCAGACTACTGTATATGTATGAACGCACCCTCCGCCATTTTTGTGTTGTGTCATGCCAGCCAGAGATATTTACTGTATAAACATCTCTGTTTCCAGCATTTTAATTATCACGGGAGAACACTGAAAATAACATTTCTTAATGCGAACATTGAAAATTTAATATATTGTAAGTAGATAAAATTGTGCTTATATTGCTTATGACAATTATTTTTTTTATAGATATGGTAAAGACACGAAGCGAAGTGCCATTATGAAGAATATGAACAAGCAATGGTGAACTAGTTGAAATATGCACCACACAACAACGTGCAAATAAATACATATTTTTTTTGTAGATATAAGATGCATTTATTTATTTAATTTGTATTTTTCGTAATATTTTTTTTTAAATACTTTTTATGTTTAATATTTATTGTTGGTATATTGTTTTGCATTAATATTTTTTATATTATATAGTATAAATAAAACTAGAATTACATTATTTATTTTTCCTACCACCATTTATGTTTATACCATAAAATTTACGTCGAAACAATGCCCTAAAATGACGTCGAAACAACGTCTTATAATGACGTCGATACAACGTCTTATAATGACGTCTAAACAACGTCTTAAAATGACGTCGATACAACGTCTTATAATGACGTCGATACAACGTCTGAAAATGACGTCGATACAACGTCTTAATATGACGTCTAAACAACGTCTTAAAATGACGTCGTACAGCTCCACGCTGAGACGTCTACAGGACGTCTATGTGACGTAAATTAGGACGTCACAGCGACGTCGATTTTAGGTCATTTGTGTTACTTGGGAATATATACGTTCAATTATTTGCTTAGGTGCACTTGGAGCTGTCAGTGTGATTTTAGATGTCTACTTAAAGCATACAAAGCACGGTTTTCCTCGTCAAAGTCTAACTACAGATTCATTTATATACTCTATACTGTGTTCGAAGGAAAAAGATCATGTCCGTAAATATAATTAAAAATGACATTGCCAGTTCTGAGTACATAGAACAAAATAAGCAAACGCACCTATAAGTGAATATACGAAGGTAGGTATATTCGAATATACAAAGGTTCGTATATTCGTTCACCATGGTTACTTAATAATAACCGCTGAAATACGTGGTAACTAAGGAAAATCACGCATTCTTATTGGTTTATAACTTAATGAATGATATAGTCAAAAATACACATTATTCATATTATTCGTTTCCAAAATCACAACCATTCACGGTTTCGATACGAATCCCAAAGAATAGAGGCCCTGGTCGGTCCAGTCGTTGTTGCGTTGAGAAAAGTGGATGGATGGCACATTTGGGACTAGATAATCTGGTCAGTAGCGTAGACAGGTATTGACTCCTGGAAGACCCCGAAACAGATAACCTGTAATAAAATTAAAACAGGGGTACCACGAAGTGAGGACGGGGCTAAATAAATGCGAGTGTATTCATGTAACACATAAATGAAAATGTGTACAGTAAAATTTTTGAAAGATGTCCGATCAAGGTTGTTTACGAATTGTATGAATTCAGATTTTTGCTCCCCCCATTATGACAAGTTCAGTAGTGTCGTTTGTTTAGTTTTTATGGGGGTACGTAAGATACTACTGTTATTTTATTATTATGAAAATATATGTTGCAGTAAAAGTATTCAAAATTCAAAAATAAATCAAGTTTATAAGCAAATATAAAACCAAATATATTAATATATATATATATATATATATATATATATATATATATATATATATATATATATATATATACACTCTATATCTCCCAGTTGATCCTCACGTCATCATTTTCCGATGCAAGAATTACTAAACTTTTATCTCGCATCTTTGTCGTACACACATGACACATATGACATTTTTATTCGCTATCTCATTATCGTTGGATTTTCAGAGGGGATATACTCTATCTCCGTCCAACCAAAGGCTAAAAATGAAATAGAAACGGTATTGTAACCGCGGTAACAAAAATGTCATTTTCAAATATTTTAATTATTTGAATATTCATGTCATTCCTGTCATTCATGTGATTAAGGTTATTTTCACGTTAATAATTTGTATTTCATTGTGTGTTTATAGTTTTGTTAATTCGTGTTATTTTATATTAATTTGTTGTTTATTTTCAATTTTGTTCGTAGTTTCATTTCTTATTTGTTTATATTTAGTATCTAAAGTGAGTTTATATTTAGTATTTAAAGTGTTTCATAATGTCAGCCTCTACTTCTGGTATGAATGTTACGTAAAAAAAGCCAATACTTAAAAGTGCAAGGCGGAAAATGGTACTTAATTTGTACAATTTTTTTTGTCAAGAAAAAGAGAATAATGCTCCATTATTACCAGTTAATGCAGTGATTGAGGTAAATATATTTTGGACAGACTTATTTAATTTTTAAATAATTACATTTCTTTCTTTAGAGAGTGGCTAATGCATTACAAATAGGAACAGCGACAGTAAAACGCATAGTTGGTCGGAATCGAAAGACGAACGAAGAACCTGTAAGCCCACGGAAAAGAAGACAAACAGAAAAATCCAGAAGGCAAAAAAGTTATGTGGACAACTTCGCCAAAGAAGCTATTAGAAGAATTATTTACGACATGTATACAAAACGTAAGTTAATTTTAAATTTTATTAATTTTTATTAAAGTTCGCATATTATTAGGAGAACATAACTTTGGATACATTACTAGACAGGATTATACAACAAGAAGTATGTAAAATATCCAGGACTGCCCTTAGGTTTACAATGTTCCAGTTAGGATTTCAATACAGAAAAGATGATAACCGAAGAGGATTGTGCGAAATTGATTCTGGTATTGTTAAAAGAATTAATTTTCTGCGACAATATATGGAAAATAAGAAACACGTTCAACTTCCTCTCGTATTCTTAGACGAAACTTGGATCTTTTCGCAAGGATCTGATAGACGCTCCTGGCAAGATGATACCCCACATACAGTGAAAAAGCTCACCACTTTAGGAAAAAGGTGGGTCTATTTTAAAGTATTTAATATTAAAATTATAAAGACCATGAGTATGATTTTTAGTATTTGTTATATGTATTTATTTTTGCATTATTTGTTATTTCTATTATTTGCAAATTTATATTTTGCTTATTTTCCTAGATACATTGTATTAAGTGCTGGTGGTGAAAAAGGATTTATTCCTGACACTCATTTGGTTTTTGCTTCAAAATCCAACGTCGGGGATTAGCACGGTGAAATGAACGCAGAAACACTTGAGCATTGGCTGGAACATTCTCTTTTGAAAAAACTAGATGAGCCCAGTTTAATAATTTTAGACAATGCGCCATACCACTCACGAGTGAAGGAAAAAAATCCAAACAAATTATGGAATAAGCAAGCTTTAAAAGAATTTTTAACGAAGCACAACGTTTCATTCCAGGAAACAGATTTAAAAACAGAATTATTATTAATTAAGGCAAAGAATGTGCCTTTGGAGAAAAATACTTTGTGGACGAACTAATTAATTTAAACGGGCATCAGGTATTAAGATTGCCGCCGTATCATTGTCATTTTAATGCAATAGAGATGGTTTGGTCGCAAGCTAAACGCTATTACGATGCGCACATTGGGCGGAACAGTGGAAAAGCTGAAGAAGTAATTACCATGTGGCATGAGGCTCTCAATAATGTAACTCTTCAAAATTGGAACAATTATGTTACACATGTTGACAGAATTATTGGCGAGCAATGGCAGGAAGAAATGCAGCTCGACATCTCTGAAAATCAGCAATCGGTCGTAATTCATTTACAAGAATCGGATACAGAAGATGAAGATTTGTTATAATTGCAAAAAAATATTTGTCCATGTTAATTCTTTTCATTTATTTCTTTATCTATGATGTCTTTCAGTATTATTTCTTATTTTAGCACCCACCATTTTCAGTATTTATATTAACGACCAACCGATTGTATTAATAATTACATGGAAATGGATAGCCAATACAATTCAACAAAACTCCATGCTATCTGGGCTTTACTTACGCCGAGCATTACGTTAATAAACTCAGACACGCTTTAGATTAGAAGATCAGCTCTTACTCCGTTCTACTCATGCGCCGAGTATGCTGTTTTAGTATGGGAACGATAAACGGTTGAATTCTTTATTAACCTAAACTTGCCGAATAAATACTGGTTGCTTGAAACATACACCAGTCAAGCAACTGTACCTGTTTAGAGGGCTAGTTCCACCAAAAATTATACGGTAAATGGCCAGTATGGAAGAAGACTCCAAACAGTTACATGATCCTCGGCTAATTACCTGGTCCTCTCTGTTCATCCTCTACCCTCTACCAGAATCTAAGAATGCAACAAAACGCTTAAAGTGGAATACAACGTTGAAGCCAGAAGATATAACAGTAGGTATCCCCCTGATGAACAACTACCATCAGGAAATGACCAAAAATGGACCAATTAAAAAACTCTAATGCCCGGTTTTATAAACATAATTTAATTTCAGATTTCAAATCCGGGATTTTGTATATATACAAAACCTTGGATTATAATTATAAACCTGGATAAAAATTAATTCGCTTTTATAAAACCTACAAACTCAAGTAGGAATGTGTGAAGTAAATATATATAATTAGAGATTGTATCAACCTAGAAGAAAAATGCACGAAAGAATACCCGACTAAAGCAACACCAGCAGCTATAAATTATGCTCTTTTCTAGAAAAATACAATTTATCTAGGCCACTTCTCTCTCAGGATTTTGCGGGCGGATTTCCACAGGCGTGAAGGACGAATTTCTGCAGAAGATATGTCTTCGCCATCTTAGTTAATGACACGCTTAGTAACTTATTGTAATATAAAATTGACGATTTTATATCAGTATATTTTGTTTTAATACCTTAGTTATGTATATACGATTAATAATAATTGTTATTTAATTATCATATTCCTTATTATTGTGTTCTTAATTATGATTCCCCATAATAAAAAAAATAGGTAATCCTATTTTGTACTGTTCGGTGTATGGGTATTCTCAGGGTGTCGGGCGCACGGAGCCGCAGTGTGACGCGATATGATAATTTCTTTTTTGTTGCCGAATATCTCCCACCCAATATATCATTACTGTAGTACTGTCTAGTCTGCTCGGAATTGCCGATCACAAAACTAACGTTTTAGCCACATTGCCGTACTGCTGACAATAAAAAAATCCGTGCTTTGTTCCGGTTTTTGTTCTAAATAAATCCAATCTTGTAAATTAACACTATTTTCGTAAACAATATTTTTGTTGAGTTTTATTCAAATTATATTGTGCATATAGCTATTACAAAGACGCCGTTTCTAAAATTGCTAATTATTTGACAATAAAAGAGGTATATTTTATTTAGATTACTTATATCATAATTATTGCAAAATACATGTCTTACTTCGAAATTTTATGAATAATTAATAAATATCAATACAGTATAGGTTATATTATAATACTGTCAGTTGTCAGTTTTGATTTGTATGGATACTTCGGAAATCACGCGATTTCATCCGATTCCACCCGACAACATGACGTCATCAATTCCCTCCCACCCCTGGCGATTTGAACCATATGGTTACGAATGATGACGTGGGGATCAAGTCGTGGAAACGGACTTTATATATATATATATTGTTGGGGGAGACTACACTTTTTGTATTTATAAATTTCCTTCATTTGAAAATTGTGTAGATAATTTGTTGTATATTTTTTTTTTGTTAAAATGATGTATTGTACGCTTTATGATAAAATAAAATTTATGTAAAATAATAATATTTTGTGTATATTTAATTTTTAATTGTAAAAAAATAAAATTTAATAAAAAAAATATAGAAAATAGGGTACCTTTATATACAGGGTATGGCCATGAGGCAAGATCGCCGCCATAAGCGAGCCAATGTCAAACATACTGATAATTCATTTCCTTATTTATTTGTAAGAAATGTGATATTATATTATACAGGAATATTAAATAATCACACTATGAATCTAAAAAGGTAATAAAAATTCATTTATTTAAGAGATACACAATTATTATTATGACATAGATTTAGAGGTTATGTATAGCATATGATATAGGTTGTTATTATCACATCAAATTTAATAACTCTAGTTATTATTTATATAGTAAGTATATATTCTAAACTCACCTTTTAAAAATTTAAATGTTTGTGCTTAATATTGGTAATTTTTATGTGTTTTCAATATTGCCAGTCATCGTAGTCAGTATCTCAAGAAAGTATACAAATAAATAAAATAAAAGTATTACTTCACTATAAATAAATATTAGAAGTATATTTAAATGTGTTTTGCATTAAAATAAAGCAAGTAGCCACGAAAATACATAATAATTTGCGCAACAACAACGAATATGACAGTGGCCCTCTAATGGAGGGCACATTGAGTGCGCACTTCTGATCCTCTTGAGTGTGTTTGGGCGCAAAGCAGCAGAAAACAAGAAAGAAGCAACGCCAATAACGTTAACACATGTACAAGATTGATTTGTAACAATACTTAAATAAATCTATAAGTAGTTAAATGTGAGTGTTGTGTTTTAAGAACAAATTAACCATCATACCACAATATACAAAGTACATATACAAAGCGAAAAAAAGAGAAAATATTAACAATTACTCCTACATAATATTATCTACGAACTATTTAGGAAACAATACTACTTAAAATATCTTTAAATTCATGTTACAAACAATCTGCAAATAATTACCTATGTTAGATGACCTATTTAAGCACATTATTATAAAGTCCAAATAATGTTTGTTCTGTTAAACTGCTATAAACACAAAATACACGTTGAGTTAAAGTATTAAAATAAAACAATATTTCATAACTCACATGAATAAAATATCTTAATTTCACCAAATGTTACGAAGTACTTAAAGAAAAGTCAATATAAAACACGATATACATATATTAAAAAGTCACAAACGGTAAACACTTCTCCAAAAGCACGTAAACGTTTAAAAACAAACAATGTTCAAATGACAGATGACAGCAACAACCTTGTAACTTCAAACTCACAAGTGTCACAATGTATGTAGAGGGGGAAGCGGCTTCTCTAGTGATTACAAATACTCCCTCCATATTTATTCCTACCTCCATGGGAAGGAGCATGAGGTTATATTTGAGGCTCAGGGGAATGAAGCCTAGTGAGGACGGACGGACGAACACCTGCTGGGGAAGGGATAAACCCGGCAATTTTTAAACGAAATTGCATTGTTCATTCAAACAAAATTTATGTAACTTAAAATACTGAAATAAAAAAAAAACATATTATTTATTGAAAAATATGATATTCATTTATTTTTATATATGTATTTAATGAATTTAGTTAGTGGCGCAAATGAACGTCGTTGTGCTTTGATTTTTTTATAACTTTTTATCTTCCGTCACCTTTAGGTAAGGAAGGTATTGTCTTTGGTCAAAAAAAATCCAGTTGAGTTTTTAGTGAATAAGTACGTTTTAGGGTCCATATAATACGATTTTACCATTTTTACGATGATGTCTGTATGTATATATGTGTGTCTGTGTGTGACGAAAGTTTCGGATCGCATAACTTCAATACCACGAATCCAAAATTTTTAATTTTTTCGTATTTCTCAAGTTTACATCCAGAAGAACAAGTGATTAGATTTTGATTATAATTAGTGAACCGAAAGTAGCCTTGTTTAAAGATTTTAACAGTTTTTCTTGAAAAAATGCAGTTACGAGACTTGTTGCTCAGTACATTGAAAGATTTGCTAGCTATATTATGACGATCTGATATTCACAAATGTCATCGAGAAAGTTTTACAGTTGTCAAATATAACATGTGTATCTCTCATATCCCCTTTATTGGTCTGGAAAGTTATACAAAATGAATTTATAGATAGGTACAGTTATTTGCAGATAGTGGAATTAATTTTGAACATTCTTTTAGGTCTAAGAAAATATTTCAAATTTAACAATGTTATGAACATTCATCACAAAACTTTGAAAGCCTTTTTGACATGTAATTGATATAAACACACCATAGAATGAGATAGAAGCAGTACAAATTAAATGCATGTATGTATAATTTCCCGCCATTATATTTCATAAGTTAGCAAGACAAGCAAGAAATTTGGCGCTTGGATTGCTTGCGAGCAAATCAAGCAAATGCTAGGCTAGCAAAGTCGTTCAACAAATTTTACTTCCGATGCTTGTTTTCCTGGGGCTTATTGAATGAAAAGTAAATGAATGTGGCAGAGATGAGGATGTTGAGATAGATGTTCGGAAAGTTATGGTAAGGAATAAAAGAATAAGGGAAATAACTCTAGTGTTAGACGTTTCTAGAAAGATACAAGAGAGACTATTACATTGGTTTGAAAATGTCATGAGGAGATATGAAGAATATATTGGAAGAAGAATGAATAGCTTGGTAATAGAAGGTTGAAGAAACAAAGGAAGACCAAAGATAAGATAGAAGGACTGTATTGCGGAAGACTTGAGAAAAAAGGAACTGAATGAGAACGACTCGCAAAACAGAAATGAGTAGAAGAAAATAAAAAATAGCGGCCCGTAACGAATGGGAAAAGTTAAAGAAGATGTCAGTGTCAAGTGCAATTTGCATAGTTGGTTTATGAAATAATTTTACTGGAAAATTAGAATCTTTTGCAAGAAAATTTATGTATGGAATTTATACATAATACATAGCAGATTTTTACCTCCCGCTACCCTTTGTAAAGGAGGTATAGGGATCGTGCTAAAAATCGCATATCGAGATTTTGGTAAATGACCACGTTTTAAGGTCCCTAGAATCCATTTTTAACATTTTCACGATGATGTCTGTGTGTATGTATGTCTGTGTGTGTGTGGATCCTGTATACGCTCTAACTCAAATACTATCATCGGAAAGTTTTGAAACCATGTATTTCTACCTTATTCTAATATGGAAATATCTGATTAGATTTTGGTGACAATCGGATAACCGGAAATGGCAGTTTACTTGAAGCTCAAGATAGTTTTTCTTCAAAAAATACCTTTAAATGTATTTTTTTCTCAATTTGTTATAAAAATTAAAGATTATTCCATTTTCGGGAGCACAGACAACATTCGAATACATTTATATTGACTTGGTCAAATCACGTTTTATACATCTTACGAATAGTCAAAATTCGAATTATTTTACATTGACTTATTCATGTCACAACTTATGCAATTTTCAACACTGCAAAGCTCGAAAAATATTACCTCTTCTTATTCAAATCTCGAAATTTTTTATCCTGTGTAATGCAAGTCTCAACCAGTGCAAATCTCTACCACGCTGAAGTTGGTGCGCTTTAAAGAACAATGTCCGTTCACCATTGCTCAATTCCAATGTTGTTAGTAACTTTTGTTTTAAGTGGTATTTAAATTATTTATAACATTTCAAACAATCTTGAAAAATCATAACACAAATAAAACTAATAAATTTAAATACATTAATGTTAAAAATAATATTTTCTTCATTATATAAAATGTTATACATATTTTAAGCTGGAACATGTATTTTGAATGAAAATGCTTTGGTACAGAATATTTGTTATATTTTATTTTAGGATCAATATAACAATTCATTTATATTACATCAATGTTAAGGTAAATAAGTAGTTATAAATGTTTCATTTTAGAATTTATAAACAGGAATAAATTCATAACATAGGAAAAGTAAAATTAACTAATACAGTAGAATGGGTGGTATTGTTGAAAACAAATGTTAAATTTATAAGATTTAATATGATTTTACAGTACTATATGTACACACTAAAAGCAATTATTAAGATAAATTACGTTTATAACCTTAAAAACAAAATAATCTGGTTTGATTAAAAGATAAATATTACGAAAATGTTTCAGGTCGGTCATCTTTGTTGGATATAATTGTTTAAATGTCATTAAACACGAAAAAAAATATGTTGGAAATTGCACGAAACATTGAGATATGGATATGTACAGTGGAATCTTATTGGATATCTTCATCTATTTCAAAAGTACAGAAGAACGTGTGTTGAAAAGCTAGTATGGCAATTCTTTATCTTCTCTTCTCTTCTTTTTTATCATACCAAATGTTAGTTTTATACCTTTAGTGATAATCCGAAAGTCTATACAGAAGATGAATACTGGATTGAACAGCTAAAACTTATGCATATATTAACTCAACACAACTATTAGGCCAGTCGTCAGGGAGTTCAAATGACGTAAAAACCGTTTTAAATCGGGAAAAAGGTTTATCTATTGGAATCGGTTTATTGTAGGCCTCTTTCATACATACTCATTTTTCCCCCTCGCGCACCCCCCGGAACACCCCCAATTTAGGGGAAATATCGCTCAAAAAACGGTTTTTTGCCAATATCTCGGTTCTGAGTGGTCTTACGACAAACAATGTCAATATCAAATTTAAAGATAACTAAATTCTCTATCGAAAAGGTTTAGACACATTTTTACGTAGTATCAATATTCTCGGAGCTATAGGCGGAAAAAGTCACACGTCGTACCGCATTCACGCAGCATATACTTTTTCCTATATTACCACGCTTTCTTCTTGCTACTACGCTTAGATCTGAGTTAGGACCTGCCTTTTACGATAGGGTATTATGATTGGATATTCCGGGTGGAACAGTGGAGGTGGACGATATTATATATTTATATTTATTTTAACCAGTCAGTATAGATACCGAATGCTAATACTGTTGGAGATTTTGGTCATGTTTCAGTACAAATTTTTCAAAAAACTGGCAAATCGGGATTACAGAAAATAATAATAAGCGACAAATCAAAAAAATCCAATTGCTAGTGATGTACAGCTGCTACCCAGCGATTTTCTGTGGATCTATGGTAAATGCAAAGGCACACTTTGTATTCCAGGGTGGAATACATTTATGGAACAACTAAGGTCATACGAAATTTATTCGAAGTCGCGGATATTGTCTTCCGTTTATCAATGCTGCTCCGAGTGACTACGATACTATATATACCACTCTTCTCTTAGCTTTAGAGAAATGTAAATCATTAAATCAAGCCAATCCGAAAACACCGATGATCATTTATTAAATTATTAAATTTTTTGTCAAACGAAGACACGGCTAAATCTCACGAAGACAATGCAGGTGATAGCGATTCCGACACACAGTTTAATTGAAGCCAGGGACCCTTTTGGACCGTCAACTTCAAAAATAACTAAATAAATATAATAACATTGGTAGTACAATAATTAAATAAAAGAGTGGATTAGGCCTATTGGGGACACCACTTAAAAAAAAAACGCGAAAATTTACAATAAATATATACACCCAGACTTTAATAGTGATAATTAAGAGTGGTAGCAAGTACAGAGCGTCGTAATATAGAAAAGTGTAGATAGTGCGTCAATCCGATACGACAGGCGATTTCCCCCACCTGTATCTCGTAGGATATTGATATTACGTAAAAATGTATTTAAACCTTTTCGATAGAGAATTTAGTTATCTTTAATTTTGGTATTAACATTTTTTGTCGTAGGATCACTCAGAACCGAGATATTGGCAAAAAACCGTTTTTTGAGCAATATTTCCCCTAAATTGGCGGTGTTCCGCGGGGTGCGCGAGGGGGATAAATGAGTATGTCTAAAAGAGGCCTACAATAAACCGATTCCAATAGTTAAATCTTTTTCCCGATTTAAAACGATGTTAAACTCCCTGACGACTGGCCTATATGTATTTAAAACAATAATACGACTATAAATGAAGTGTTATTTCTATATTTGTTATATAATATAATGTAAATGTAAAAAGGGGGAGTAGCAGCAAAAACATAGATATTTCAAAATATGGTAAGCTAATTGTTTATCTTTAGAATGAATCCAGAACCCACAAACTGAAAAAAGGCAAAAGTCCTTAAAAAAGAACATTAGAGCATTTTATGAAGGAGGCACTCAATGAAGAATAGTTGATGAAAGTAATAGTTCTCTATTATTATGTGATTTAGTACTTATTTAGAATCTTTATTGGTTACACTAATAATGGAAGTGGCTGGCCGATGTAACGAGTTGACGAAGCTAAACATTGATCACTGAGGATTTTATATAGATCATATCTGTATGTTTCTATACCATATGCGGAGATAAATGTTTCTCGCAGTTTGATTATTATTGTGGAAGAAGGATTCTCTGTAAAGTTGTTAATATCTGCAGGAAGTACATGTTTTTATGCTCTATCCGTAATATTCACCACGGGAGATTGTAATTCACATTATTGAGAATACCGACGAAGATTGCTTCTTTTTTTAATTACCGGATGTAGAGTCCTACACTGGTCACAGTATAAAACGTTCTTTGGCAATTTTATTGGAAAATGCGGGTGATAATATTAAGACCATCAGACGCTACGGTGGATGGGATGGAAATCGTCCACTGTCACGGAAGGCTATATTGATGGAATCCGTATTAAATAAAATGAATGTTGCAAAGAGTATCCAAGAGAGAGTTTTTAGAATAAAGAAGAAATCCACTTTTGCTTTTGTTGATAATCCATCTCAAAGTATTTTTTGCGTGAATCTCGATAAACCGAAGAATGTTGCAACATAAGTGTAATTAAAATTGGCAAAGTTGAATTTGATGAAGTGAGTAAGATTATGGGGTGTATTCTGTATCATATCATGTTAATTTTAACATCCTGTTTTTTTTACCAATAACACTAGAAGACACAGAATATAAAATTAAAATGATAGGTAATAAATTACGTTCTTTTGCTTATAAATTTTAATAGGCTGTTAAAATTAATATTAGCATATAGTCCATTCGCTGAGACGAGAGAATGTGGAACCAATTCTTGAACAGAGACAAATTCTATTGATCAAATAAGGATAATTTTGGAGCCGAACCAATAAAATGACTTGTTTCTGTTTAAGAATTAGTTCTACATTCTCTCGTCTCGGCGAATGGGGTATAGTAGGATACAGAATACACCCCAATGTCTATTAATATCAATGTTAATGTAAATATTAATGTGATTTAATAAATTCATGCAAAAAATGATTTATTTGAATTTCCTTGACAGAATGGAGTACATGTTATTTCAGTTTTCGCTGAGCATTGTTTGCTATTTTGACAAGTTATGCTCTGTTCCATTTAACGCATTCAACAGATGGCGTTCGCATCAGCGCCAGTTTTAAGTAGCTGAAATTACATTGGTAAACTTGTCTCTCATCCAATCAGAGAAGTCAAAACTATGCCTTATTCTCTGCAATGCTGAATGCGTAAGATGGAACAAGGTATAGTAAATGTGCAAATGCTAGGTTCGCTAACCTTGTTTTATATATAAGTGCTATAATGTAGTTATTACTGACGCAAGTAATATAAAGAGGGAAAATGACAGTTATCAATATAACAATATACATCGGGTGAACATGCGAAACCGTGACATAAGCGTGAAGACATTTTTTTTTAAATATCTGTCCCGTAAAACTTTATGAATTAGTTTATACATAGATATTTAGAGCAGGGGCACAGACAAAAAAAAAACACTCTGAGCAGGGGTCACCATCCTTTTTGCGAAACGGATAGCATACGAAATTTTAAAATACATATATGGCGGGCCAAATATTAATTCTTATTGGAAACCCTATTATTGGATTATAAATTTAAAGAAACTCAAATTATACTTACATTTCTTTCGCATAATATGTATGTATATGTAGTAGTACCTACAAATTTAAAATAATAGTTTAAAGATTTTAAATACGATGTTCCACTTTGTAAAAAGTTTTCGAGATGGAAGATCAGTAATTCGCGTTCGATATCTTCGATGTTTCATCTTTAAGCTCGTATCTTTGTATGTGTACGTATACTTCATTTCACGTAAAAAATAGCGTTAGTTTAGATAGGGATATAAATTCTGCCATTTGATTAGTTAGAATGCAAACAAAAATGAAAAAAAATCACTTGTTAATTGTCAATTATCAAATAAAATCTACAGAATTAAGTGATGTTTAACCATGTTTTGTTATAATTTTTAATATTCAGGTCTTGTACATTTTTACAGATATTTTTTTTTATTAATGACAGTAAAAACGGTCGGTTCTCCAGCGACATATACCATTTTCTTCCGTGAAATGAAGTATAATAGGTACCAAAAATTAATATTGTAATCTGAGTGAAATTATTCAATAATGCATAAATTTGAATCAAATTTTCGTTTTTAAATAGTACGACTACGAGTAACTTCAACACATTAGCTTGAAGATTAAGGGATTTTAATTGTAAATTCTCTTCAGTATCGTTGATGACAACTTCGAACAAATGTTGAAAAAAACTGAAATATTTCTGAATTATTTTTAAAATCATTACATCGGCCGGCAGACATAGTCTTTAATAGAGTTTATCACAGCACGGAAAATGACAAAAATTCTTTTCAACACATTGGCTGGTAGCATGAAAAACTGATGGGGTGATTAGCGAGCAGTTGACTCGCAGTGTTTTATCTCTGTCAATCGTTCATGGATCATTTTGGAGAAAAATACTTCAAGTAAAAGATACGTACAATTATTTTTTCTGTAACTGTGATTTGAAATATTATTCTCTAAAACAGCGGTTCACATTTTTTTACGATTATGGAACTCTTAAGAAACCGTCTGCATTTAGCGGAACCCTAACTATCCTACATTTTTATTGGCCATTGTGACCCCAAAATTAGAAATGTTAACGATATATTGGCGATATTGTTTTCTAGTCGATAAATCGGAATTGACGATATTTGTTTGCCGATCCACCAATACATTTCGAATATGCGCGTTAGACCAACCAACCATTCAGTACCTGACCCCTGATTTCCACAAATAAGTCGAGAGATATATGAAAGCTCCTAATATTTGAAGAGAAGCGGTTCCGTTGGTTTTCTGGCGCGATGCAGTCCTTTACCAAAATTTTAAAAAAGCGGCACTAAAGTACTACAGTTTTCAGATGAGTTCTATGGAATTCCAGTGGCTCTTTTCAACAGCAGGTCTCATTCAGACAGACTTGCATACTTGCAAAATCATTCGTATGCTAGCAAAATATAAGCAAAATTGTGTTTCTTTGTCCAAAGTAATTTTGGTTTCGCAAAAAAATTATAGGCATTAAGCTTTTATTTTAATTTAAAGATGCAGTAAAAATGGATTTAGTATGCGATTATTTAAAAAAAAATAACGTTAAGTAAAGGGTCAAATCAAATAATAAGTTAAAAACAGATATTTGGTAATTAAGCTACGCTCAGTTCTTGAAATAACGCACATTTATAGCCGTATTATGACCGAAAACTGTGCATTACAGGTCTGAAAATATGTAAATAATCAAAAAAAAAGTAAATTTATATATAATCTTTACCTCTCGCTAAGAGAGGTATTGCATTCATGCTAAAAATCGCATATCCAAATTTTATTGAATAAGCACGTTTTAAGGTCCCTACAATCCGATTTTAACATTTTTACGATGATGTGCGTGTGTGTGAGGATGTTGGAAGGAAAATTTCTTAAAAACTGTTAAGACTTAATATCTGTTTAACTACGTATTTGTCAATCTGACAATAATGTGAAGAGTTGAAAAGGTTTTGGTAGCAATTGGACAACTGGAAGTAGCATATTCTTAAAAAAATGAAATATATTTTTTTGAAAATTATTATTCTTGCAAATATTAAAGAAGATTAAATTCTCTGTGATAAATATTTTATTATATCTTGTATTGATTTAGAGATAAAAGATTATAATATATAAAATAATCTGTTGTAAGTACCTACATATATTATTTCTTCTTATTGTATTAATAGTTAAATATTTAAAATTATAGGTATATTATATATACCATTCAGAAATACTGGCAATCCCGACAATGAATTGGCAAATTTCTTCATAAAATGAATTTAAAATTAAAAAATCTAAATATAAAGAATAGGCATAAGTAGAATTTTGAAGTGTATGTGTACAAGAAATGTTAAATACAAAGTCATGTGACTTTCTTGGCCTTGACAAGCAGGTATGCGGGCCCATGTTAAAATGATAGCTAGTAATTATGTGCATAGATGTAAAATATCATAATTTTTCATTCTAATTTCGTAATTTTCCAATTCCATGTGGTTTATTTTCTTCGATAAATAAATTCCACACTCCTGGTGACAAATTAACCATGTGACCTTAGAAAATCTTGAAATTTTTAATGAAAAATTCTGATATTTGACATCTATGTACATAATTAGTAGTATCTCAAAAGGACTATTAAAAAAAGCTGAAATATTTGTGAATTATTTTAAAAACATTAAATTGACCTGCAAAATATAATAATATAATATTTTGAATATGATTTTCAATAAAGAAATTGTAACTCGATAAAGTTTTCAACAAATTATTACTGTGTATTTCGAAGATGATATTTTTTTAATTTTATTTTTTAGTTTATTAGAATTTTTTACTTTCTTTTTTACTTTATAAGAAATTTCCTTTTTTTAAGTTATAACAATATGATGAAATAAAAGAGGCAATAAAAGCGCTGAAAAACAACAAAGTCCCTGGAATAGACGAGATCCCTTCCGAAGTATACAAACTAGGTGGCGAACACCTAAAAAAATATATTCATACACTGATAATAAAGATATGGAAGGAAAAGAAAAAATCCCCAACGACTGGAAGAAAAGCTTAATCTGTCCAATACATAAAAAGGGGATAAACTGGCATGTGAAAATTATCGTGGAATATCCCTCTTATGTACTGCATATAAAATATTAACATACATAATAAACAAACGCATCCAGCCCTACTCAGAAAAACTTATCGGCGAATATCAAGCCGGATTTAGACGTGGACGATCCACGATTGACCAGCTATTTACTGTAAAACAAATATTAGGAAAAGCATGGGAACATAATCGAGACATATACAATATATTTGTAGATTTTAAATAAGCCTATGATTCAAAAGATAAAATAAAATATATGAAATACTACACATACTGAAGATTCCCCCTAAACTAATACGAATGATTAAGGCAACCATGGAGGACTCGGTAGCGGTGGTGAGCGTACAAAACACACTTACAGAGGAATTTAAAATTTTGCTTGTACTGAAGCAAGGAGATGGGCTGGCCCCAACACTCTTCAATCTAATGCTCGAATATGTAATAAGACAAATGAACATTGGCAGATCAAACCTGCTAACGGTTAAAGCAATACAACTAGTCGCATATGCAGATGACATCAACATCATAAGCCGCAGGGCAGTGTTGCCAACCCTACCGATATGTCGGTAGTTCTACCGACAATTAGCCCATTCTCAGATTTACTACCGATATGCCGATTTTCAGCGTAAATATACCGACAAATTAAAATATTAGCTGTCTTGTCCGCATCGCATTTATAGCAGTTAGTTAACAGTTTAACAGTAAAATTTATTTTCGAATATGCGTGGTACGGTAGACTGATGTGATTCCCCTATTTTTCTCAGCAATGAACATGACTTGATCTTGACACAAGCAATATAACCAATAGTAGTGTAGAGAGTGCCGTGCTCATTTTTACTAATTATTCCTACATTGTATTTATTTGTTACGTATGTAATAGTAATACCGTTATACTTTGATTGATGTAAATCTGAACTAACAGTTGCAGTTTGCTAAATAGTTGTGTAGTTCGTAAGTTCGTATATAATAAAATGTAAGTAAAAAAATATATTCATAATTTTAAACATATAGTGATGATTTTGTAATATTTCAGGGATATTATTGATAGTTTAAGGTCAGACAGTAGCAGTAGTAATGACGAGGACCGAGATACACCGAATTTATAAACAATTGCGTAAATATATTTTTCAATTACCTACGATAAACATATTCAAATGATAAGATATAATAAATAACTTTAAATTTATTATTTTAGAGCTTGAAAGAATAACACTTAGCACCTACCGACATTTTATTCTATGTCCTACCGATATTTATTCGAGTGAGGTTGGCAACACTGCCGCAGGGTGGAAGAGGCACAACAAACATACTCAGAACTCAAAAGACATGCAAAGGAAATAGGCTTCCGCAAAATTCACCAAGAGTAAAAAAGTAACCTTCTGAAGATGATTTTGAGTTTGAATTAAATTGTATATTACAAGGAATCACAAAAGCCATGCAAATTCCAAGTTTGATCGCTCTTGTTTTATTAGAAATAGCTAGTCCGCAAAACACACCAGGAGTAAAGTAATCTCTGCGGAGGTGATCTCGATCATCTTCCTGTTTTGTATACCACAGTTATTCAAAAGTAACTAGTATGTTGTGATTTAATACTATAGAACCAATAATTATGACCAGTCCGCTTTTTTTTTTGTGGTCCGCAAAATAGAACTTCCCCATATCCATGATGTATTATAGTATTTTAATATAATAAAATTCTCCATACTTAACTGTTCTCGTTGTTAATTTAGTAATTTAAATTTAATTATTAAATAAGATCGATATGATCCAAACCTATGTAGGTTGAGGTTATATTTTTATTTTGACTTTGACTGTGACATTACTTTCTGTCAAAACCATATGATCATGTGTTACTCATTAGCCGTATTCTTTCGCTGAATTGGATCAGATTCATGTTACATGGATCAGTAAATTGCATGTTCTTTCGAACTCGGATCAGTGTCCCCACCCCAAGGCCAAGTGATCCAATTCCAGATCAGTGCCATCTACTCCAACAAAAACTTGGATTAGAAAGATCACATCACTTCAGATTCAAAAATGGCGGAAGCGCCGGAAGAATATGTCATATTTTATAAGTCAATCAGAACAAGAGGTTACATTTAAGGTCCTAAAAGAAATTTAAACAAGAATAAACAATGGTAAATATAAAAAATTGAAATTAAATTTTCCCGAGTGATTTTGACAAATACTTGTGTTCTTTTGAATAAATTCATCTGCGTCCACGTGACCTGATCTGATCTAATCCATACGATCAGTTGGATCTGATCCAACCCAGCGAAAGAATACGGCTGTTATTCTCTTCATTTCGTATATCCTCTATTAACCTCAAAATAAATATGTTAAAAACCCAAAACCAACAAAATCATGTAAATAGATATTATAAACAAAAATTAATATTTTTTATTCATTTACCTCTTTTTTATAAACAAGAGCCGATTTTTCGCGACAGACCAAAAATGAACCACGGTTATACGTTTGGTTCATGAAAACGTCACTGTTATGACGTAAGATAGGATATCGCGAGAAATCAGTTTGTTTAAACCTGTTGCATTATTCGGCGATTAATTTTAAACGATGGAGAAGTATATGAGTTATATTATAGATGAATTTATGGAGATGGACATGAGTTATATAGTATGCGATCTTTACACATTTCGAAATATTTTGTAACTACAGGATCTGCAAATAATTGATTGTATTATTTGTAAACAAAACTTTAACCTTTATTTAACATATCAACAGTTCCACTGTCAACTTCCACTTCAAGCATTCGTAATCCATTGGAAATTGTGACTTTTTCCATATTTGTAATTTATTCTACTTTAAATCAAAATCTCAAACGCTCAAGTGTATAAACAAAACAAAGGGAGACTGAGATGGATTGAGATTAGAAAGAGAGAACCGATGAACCAGATTCATGAACCTGCTCGCTAGCTTGGTTCGTGATTCGACGAACCTGGTCCATGATTGACGTCATTAGTTCGTCGCGAGAACGTACTGGTTCATAAGACTCATTAACCAAACCGCTTTGGTTCGTCGCGAAAATTCGCCTAAGGTTTGAGTTTTCTTTTAGCTCATCAAAGCAGAACTTATTTTACTTTAATTTGGTTTGTACAATATACTTTGATATTTATTTTATTTATTGACTTATAATAAGGTAAAATTTACAATAATTTATTTAACTAACCTATATATTATTTTATGTAGTCAGAAATATCGTTAGTATTAATTTAAAATCATTAATATAAAACTATAGTGAATTTTTATAAAACCGGACCTGAGTTTCAATACATGTTTATAAACAAAAGAGTACTATGATTATTTCATTAACATTTGTGTCAACTTGGTGCGTTTCACAATCCCCGGTTAGAATTTTAACTGTAAGTTAAATAAACAATATTGAATCGGATTATTGACAGCAATGATCAATTTGTCATTTGACGGTTCATTTCGTTTCAACTGTTTTTTAACTGGCAGTTAAAATTTTAACCAGAGATTGTTTGTCCCATATCTTTGGGAAAAGAAGAGCAGCTGTGGAAAAAATGGATAGGATTTTCAGTCTGTTCTTGCCAGTATAATACATTTCGTCAATTCCATTTTATTTTACATTAATATCGTATATATGCATAATATTAATAACACAAATAAATTTTAAACAACTCAGTTTTATTACAATATGAACTATTTTGATTTGTAATCCACGTACACATAATTTAGTACATGATAAGGTAACATACAATATTCGGTACATTGTTGTTCTTTTAATATACTTGTATAAGTAATTTCTTTATTTATTTTCATAAAAAAGTAAATCATTTATTATTATACAGAGAAATTTAAGTAACCGTAATACAGTAAATATTGATCGTAATATTTGTTTCTGGAATATTTCAGGTATCAAAAATTTGTTTAATCTAGACAATGACACTATTCAAAAGCTTCTTAAGGCGGAAATAATCTGCTTATGTGAAACGTGGTGCCAGTGGCCGATTGTCGCTTTTCCTGAATTTCTTAAATGTTACACCGATAATATTATCTACAGTTTTGCAACTAAGGATAAACAAAAAGGCCGTGCAAGTGGAGGAATTATGCTTATGTTTAAAAATAGTACATGTAAGGACATTAAAATTTTGGATATATCAAATCTGTGGATTGTTGCAGAGGTAAGCATTAATAGTATTTTCTTAATAATCGGTTGTTTCTACAATAGCCCAAACCTAGATAATTCTTACTTAAAATTAGTTTCCGAAATGATTGAATCAGTAGCCCTAACACATAGTCATGCAAGGATAATATTACTAGGTGATTTTAATTCAAAAGTCGGTAATCTTAATCAAATAGAAATAAATAATTTTTTTGCTAATCCTAACATCTTGGAAGAGAGATATTCACTGAATAACAAAATAGACGTAAGAGGCAGAAATTTAACTGAAATAATGGAAAGTTCTGGTTTTTTTCTTCTTAATGGGAGGACCAGGGGTGATATACCAGGTAATAGTACTTTTATAAACCACATGGGCCACAGTACAATTGACCTTGCATGGTCGAACTTTAGATTTGCGGATGATATTTCCATGCTAGAGATTTATCCTACTTTGTGCAATACTGGTCATAGCATAATCAATTTACAATTTCACAATGCAAAAACGAATTGGGGAGGTATCTGTCCTTACAATAACAATGAACATGCACAAAGCAAAATTAATTACATAGTAAAATTTAAATGTAATAATTTTAATTCTAATCAATTTAATACCTTAATGATGCAACATGAACGAATTTACTTCAACTCGAACAGCGCAGATGACTTATATAAAAATCTTTTATATGCTATAAAAGAATGTGCAAGCAAGTCAAATATGTTAGTAGTCCAAAAAATCAATTCTCAAAAAAATAGTATTGATATTATCAGTAGTATCGAATCTAAAGTCTGGTTTAATTCGGAATGCAAGCAATTCAAAATTCAAGCAACAAAGAATCTGAGAAAATATAAAAAAAATCCTTGCAAACAAAATTTAGAGTCATACCTGCAAAGTAAAAAATTGTATAAAAATAAATTAGAATTTCATAAAAAAAGTTACGAAATTAACATTAGAAAGTCTTTAGCCGACACTAAAAACAATATTGAATTTTGGCAAACAATAAATAAACTATCTTTTAAAAAATCAGTTTTTCATAATATACCAATTGAAGAATGGCAACAGTATTATAGCTCATTAAATACAAGCAAAGTATTACTCACAAACAGTAGATACAGTGATTGCCTTCACCCTCATTTAGATGGTAGTATTAGTCTGGATGAATTACAGTTAAGTATAAATAACTTCAAAAATAATAAAGCAGCAGGCTGTGATGATTTAAATTACGACTTCTACAAAAATCTCCCTGAGAACTGGACTCATTATATTCTCAATTTCTTTAATAACATTTTATGTAATGAATGCGTACCTAATGATTGGTCGAAAATAAAAATTAATATGCTTTTTAAAAAAGGAGATCCAAATTTACCAGAAAATTATCGCGGGATAGCCCTCGTGAATAATTTATGTAAAATTTTTACCCAGATTCTATACAATAGACTGAAAACATGGTTAGAAAATAATAATTTGTTGACAGAAAATCAATCCGGGTTTAGATCGGGGAGAGGTACGATGGATAATATTTTCTGTCTAATGTCTCTAGCGCATTTTCAACTAAGACTAAAAAAAGGCAAAATGTATTCGCTATTCATAGACTTTAAACGAGCTTTTGATACGATTAACCACGCCAAACTTTGGCAAAAACTTTATGATATTGGTATCAGCTCGAAATTTATAAGAATTATCCAAAACCTATATAGCAATGTTAACATTTTTATAAACTGTAAATACAGTCACTATGATAATGACCCCATTCCTCTTCATGAGGGTGTCTTACAAGGAGAAATTCTAAGCCCTATCTTATTCGCAATCTACATTAATGACTTAGAGGAATTTTTAAGAACCAACAAACAAAGGGGAATAGATGTAGATGCGCACACTAATATTTTAATGTTAGCCTACGCGGATGATATCGCGATTTTAAGCGATTCTCCTGTCTCGCTTCAACAAAAATTAAATCTGTTATCCCAATATTGCGACAAAAACGACCTAACTGTAAACACAACAAAAACGAAAATCTTGCCCTTCTTTCGTGGTCGAAAACCAGCCATGCCTACTTTCAGGTATAAAAATTGTAATATAGAAGTAGTCCCAAATTTCTGTTATCTTGGCATTGTTTTCTCCTCATCGGGAAGGTTCCATGAAAATACCTTATGTGCAGAGAAAAAGGCTGCGTTAGCTACCTCAAAAGTCAATTGTATATTAGCAAAGGGTAAATCTCAAACATGGAATGAAAAAAAAATATTCTTCTTCAGTCAATTATCAAAGGTACCTTACTTTACGGCTCGGAAATTTGCGGTCTACGCTATGTGAATGATCTTGAAAAATGTCAAACAAAATTTATAAAATCAATTTTAAGATGTTCTCGATCTACACCGGGTTTTATGCTGAGAATAGAGACAGGAACTTATCATACTATTTTTCAAATTGTTAAGCGAAGTTTAAACTGGTATTTAAAAGTCAGTAATATGGAAAATACTAGGTTTCCTAAAAAAATTCGTGACCGACTAATGCACTTAGATGGTGTTAACATCAATAGAGTAGAATACAACTGGTACTCCCAATTAAGAGCTCTTTTTACTTTATATAATCTTTCTGAATATTGGCAAAGTAATATAACGAAAACTAAAATCAGTGTCATTGCAACATTATTTAAAGAATCCTCTTCCAATATGGACATGGACCGCTTAAAAAACAGTAACTATAATGATTATTATAAAGAAATAAAGAAAGAGGTTGGTATTGAAAACTATTTGACTGTAAATATCTCTATGCCAAAAGTTAGACTATTGGCAAATCTACGTTTAGCATATAAGAAAATTTTCTCTGTAACAGTAAATAATATAAGATACTATTGGGATACTACAGTAAACTGCTCTATATGCAATCTTAATTTAGAAGAAAGTGTAGAGCATTTCTTTTTTCAGTGCCCAATTTACAAACCTTACAGAGACATATTTATAACGCAACATATACCTTCTGACTGTGATAATCCAAAGATTTGTATTTTGCTCGGAAACCTCAATCATAAGAAAGTAAATAATATTTTCTATTACACAGTTAAAAGTCTGACCTTAAGAAGCTTTTGTATAAATGAGTAAAATCATGTACCCTTAACAAGAAACTTTAATGTGAATAACTTTACTGTATTGCAAGTACTTTCCTCCTAGTTTTGTATTGCACAAAACATATTATTATTATAAATTTTTTATTTGTTTAATGCATGTATTAGCGGGTATTAATTATTAATATATTTCTATGTGTGTATATATGTATAGTTTAACCTATATACTGGATATATATTTTTCTTTTTTTATTGTAAATAATATTTTTCTCTCTCTCTTTTGTATAAGGCTGTGAACCTTAAAACGAAATAAATATTATTATTATTATTATTATTATTATACAGAGAAATGTAAAGAATGGACAATCGTATCATGTGTCTGTATTACTGCTTATGGTAGGTACATGTTTCATAAACCAGCTATAATTATCAAATAATTAATATATTTATTTTATTTTAAAGGTGATTTTATTTTTCCCATACATTTCATTTTATCTTCATAAATGTTTCACATTTAGCCCTTCCATGGCCTTTCTATAATTATATTATAAAATGTTTATTGTTTTTATATACCTTCAATTAAATAGTTTTAATATTAGATTAATATTATTAACGAAGAAATATGTGCTAAATTTATATCAAAAATATGCACACATAATTTGTGAATAGATAAATTTATTTGGCATATATATAATATGTATTTGATCATTTTTAAATATTGTAACCCCAAATATATTAACATTTTCATTTGTTTGTAATTCAAATATAATTATAAAATCAAATATTACTAAACAGTACCGGAATGAAGCGGTAGTGAACAAACCAGAAATGAATAAATCAATGCTCAACCGACTTCATAGTGGTAGAGATTTGCACAAGTCGAGAATTGTATAAGACAGTATATTTTTTTCCGAGATTTGAATATTCGAAAAACGCATAAGTCGTTATTTGAATAAGGCGATGTTAATTTTTTTGATTTTTATCCAATACGTTGTTTTATAAATTGATATGTGAATAAAGTGATATTTGAATTTTCGTACACTCTGACCCTACCCGCTGTAGCTATACTGGGTTTAATTAAAACTAAAATATATTTCATATAAATGATTGTTTTATTTTCAACAATAAAAATAAAACAATAAGGATTAAATAATCAGGCCGTTTTGTGCATCGTCGGGTTAATACGACGTAATATCGTCGGTTCCTTGACGGTCGCTCTATCCGGGTTCTACTGTATTTTGAAAACATTACTGTTGTAACTCTTATAAACACAATTGTTAGCTTAACAATTTGATTAATTTGAGAATGAAATAGGTA
The DNA here is from genome assembly GCA_951394225.1 of Harpalus rufipes. Taxonomy (NCBI): domain Eukaryota; kingdom Metazoa; phylum Arthropoda; class Insecta; order Coleoptera; family Carabidae; genus Harpalus; species Harpalus rufipes. The sequence goes on along the minus strand of OX596290.1, from coordinate 15,448,392 downwards.
TTTTAACAAAATAAACCCATAATGTTATTAGTATTGTTATGATAATTTTTTAACTAAGATATAATCTAATTAGATTCTAATATAAAATAGGTTCCGAAATACCTTATCGCTCCGCTGTATTATTACCACATGGATTTAAAAGCACCAAAGTATAGAAGTCAATACTATTCAAAAAAATATTAGTAATCTTTTAGTTTCTTTACCGGTAATCGTTGGTTGCCCAAATGATTAAAAGTGTACTGCTGTGACTGTCGCATATTGTAGTAACATAAGCAAAAAATTATTTAAAGCAATTTGGTCACATTATGATGAGAAAAAAAATATTTTGCCAAATTTGTCGCGATTATTATCATACTAGTTGTGTAGGTATTGCATATTTTGATAGACTACCTAAATTTTTCATAATGCAAGAAAGATTGACGCGATGCACAAAGATAAATTTAATTTTTAATGAGGCCTTTGATGACCTAGAAACTTTAATTTAAAGTCGTTACAAAAATAGACTATTATGCTCTAAAATTTAATGTATAATATATCCCATAAAGTTTCAGGGTACAAATAATATTTGAAAAGAAGTTTCTTATGTATCGTGTTCACCTGCAAAATGTTATGTGTAAATCTAGCTTTATGCTACAGTGCCATCTATGATACAAGTTACAATACAAACATACATTCTAACCTCTAGAATTTTTTTAATTTTTAAAACAAATATTAAATGATGCAAATAGAAGTGTTTAATGTAATGAAACTTCTGCAAGTGTTTTTCCGAATTACAAGGCTCATTAAAGTTTATGATTTTTTTCGTACCCCTTTTGCAGGGGGCATTATATTAAAGTATATATTAAATAATTTGTTATAATACATTCTATTTATTTATAATAATTTCAAGGCGCCACGCGAGCCTGTATAAGAATAATGTAAGATTACACACGAACGACGGGCATACAATCTTCATGATTTTTTTTCACACCCTCCTACGGGTGGTGTCATATTGAAATATATATTAAATAAGTTGCTATAACACATACTACTTATTTATAAAAACTTCATGGCAGCACGCGGACTTATATAGGAGATATTTAAAATTATACGGAAATATAAGACGAGTCACCCTATCTTTATGATTTTTTTCACACCCTTCTACGGGTGTTGTCATATTGAAATGTATATTAAATAAGTTTTTATAATATATACTATTTATTTATAATAATTTCATGGCGGCACGCGGACTTATATGGGAGTTATCTAAGATTATACGAAAATATAAGTCGTCGCAAAATCTTTATGATTTTTTTTCACACCCCTCTACAGGTGGTGCCATATTGAAATGTATATTAAATTAGTTGCTATACTATATATTATTTATTTATAATAATTTCAATGCGGCACGCGAACTTATATAGGAGATATCTAAGATTATACGAAAATATAAGTCGTCGCAAAATCTTTATGATTATTTTTCACACCCCTCTACGGGTGGTGCCATATTGAAATGTATATTAAAGTAGTTGCTATAATATATATTATTTATTTATAATAATTTCAATGCGGCACGCGAACTTATATAGGAGTTATCTAAGATTATACGAAAATATAAGTCGAGTCGCAAAATCTTTATGATTTTTTTTCACAACCCTCTACGGGTGGTGCCATATTGACATGTATATTAAATAAGTTGTTATAATATATATTATTTATTTATTATAATTTCATGGCGGCACGCGAACTTATATAGGAGATATCTAAGATTATACGAAAATATAAGTCGTCACAAAATTTTTATGATTTTTTTCACACCCCTCCACGGGTGGTGCCATATTGAAATGTATACTAAATAAGTTGCTATAATATATATTATTTATTTATAATAATTTCATGGCGGCACGCGGACTTATATAGGAGATATCTAAGACTATACAAAAATGTTAGGCGGGTTACAAAATCTTTATGATTTTTTTTCACATCCCTCTACGGGTGGTGCCATATTGAAATGTATATTAAATAAGTTGTTACAATACAGACTATTTATTTATAATAATTTCATGGCGGCACGCGGATTTATATAGGCGATATCTAAGATTACATAAAAATGGACGGGTCACACTTTCTTTATGAATTTTTTTCACCCCTCCTACGGGTGGTGCTCTATTAAAATATATATTATATAATTTGTTATAATGCATACTATTTATAATAATAATAATAATTTATTTGTAACGCAAGCAAAGGCTTATTACAAATGTGGTTGGTATAAGTATATACATTTTTACAATTATTGCTTAAAAGCTTTGGAACAATAGTATACCGAAGAATTAAAATACAACGATATTACTATCTATTCTATTAGAAAAAATAATAAAACCCATGTTGGATGTGGCGAGTACTATTAGTAATATAGCAGATTGTATTAAAAAAAATCTGATGTGGCCAGCACAATACCTTCCGTCAATCTTGTGTATTACAAATTCCATACATAAATTTTCTTGCAAAAGATTATAAATTTTTGGTATTATGTGATTCCCTTTCTCGGCAACTGAATGCCATACTCCTGATAACAAACAAACCACATGAAATAGGAAAATTATGAAATTTTGGTTGAAAAATTATAACACTTGTCAGTTATGGACATAATTAATTGCTGTCATTTTGACATGGGTAAAAGTCATGTTACTGCACGCGCCCCATACATAAATTTTCTTGTAAAAGATCCTATATTTCCAGTAAAGTTATTTCATAAACAAACTATGCAAATTGCACTTGATACTGACATCTTCTTCTTCTTCTTTAGTTTTTCCCATTCGTTAGGGGGACGCTATTTTTTATTTTCTTCTTCCACTCATTTTTGTTTTGCGTGTCGTCCTCATTCAGTTCCTTTTCTCTCAAGTCTTCTACAATACAGTCTTTTCATCTTATATTTGGTCTTCGTATGTTTCTTCCACCTTCTATTAATATATTCATCTCTCCTCATGACATGTTCAAACCAATGTAATCGTCTCTCTTATATCTAGAAACTTCTAACACTAGAGTTACTTCCCTTATTCTTTTATTGATTTACATTTTATTGATACTGACATCTGTCAATTTGAATTACCTGAATATATTAGCAGTTTCCATGGTTAAGTTAGCATAGCTGGCTGAATTATGAAATTTATATAAAATTTATTATCGTTATTCTTCTTTAACTCTATATCTGTTGAATATCAAATATAAAATGCAATCAAACCGTATAGACAATAATATATTCTTTAAGTTATAATAACATTTAACTGAGAAAAACTGTTAAAATCTTCAAATGAGGGTACTTCCGGTTGACCAATTATAACCAAAATCTAATCAAGTCTGCATATGGTTGTAAGGAAGAGGAATACGCAAGAATTGTAATTTTTGGAATTCTAGTATTGGAGATATCGTTCACGAAAGGCGGTCCACACACACACACACACACACACATACACACACATACACACACACACACACACATACACACACATACACACACACACACACACACACACACACACACAAACACACACGAACACACACACACACATACAGACATCATCGTAAAAATATTAAAATGGTATTGTAAAGACCCTCAAACGTGCTTGTTCAATGAAAACTCACCACCGAATTTTTTGACCAAAGGCAATACCTTCCTTATCTATATGTGACGGAAGGTAAAATTGATAAAAAAACCAATAAATCGCAAAATATGAAAGATTTAATACTTTCAAGGAGTTTATTTTTTAATAACCATTCATTTTATATTACATATACTGTACTGTATTGTATTTTAGTGTAAAAGATTTTGGTTATTACAGTGTTACTTATATGTAGAAATTTGAATTGAGGTCGGAAAAAGCGCACCTAGCGGTCAAATTTCTAACTGAGAGGTTGCCAGCCCAACGCCCAGCGCGTTGCATTTCCAGGCCTTGTATGTGCCTTGTATCCTGCCTTCTACCTCGTATGATGCAGGCTGTCCAGATTTGGCTACTTTTCGCAAAATTGGCTATCTTAAATTGAAATTGGCGTTGAAAAAATGTATATGGCTACTATTGAAAATTTTGGCTATTTTTAAATTTCATTCTGGCTATTTTAGGCTATTTTTAATTAATATTTTATATAAATGAAAATAATCATTTTAAATTTGTTTTTTGACGACTGGTAACATTTATTGTGTGGCAATACTTCATGACCGCGCATAAAATTTTATAAGACAATAATGGACCTTTTACATTTTTCAATACACCACGTAGTGAAATTTTTATGAACTAGAGATGAGTAGGCACCATGTTGTCAAGTAAAAACTGAAATTATTTTAACTTTGATTGTAAAGAAATTATTAATAAAGACAAAACAATTTATTTAAAAATAATAACAATACTTTTATTCTTGTTTGTAACTTTCTTAATAACAAACTGGTGGTGTTTATTTCGCGTCTTTAGAACATATAACCACGTTTCTGATTCCCATTTACCCGTCCTCTCGTCTTGAAATATTTATCATCACAAACGCTTTGTGTGAATTTATTTAATATAGTTACATTTTTATTTCCGCCATTTTAAATTTTGTTTGAAATATATCTGGCCTCCTCTATGCAATAACAAACTACTGCGCACTACATATATGTCATTTTTTCTCTATCTCTCTCTTTTCATGTAAAAGGTCCATTGACTTTAGAGATTTGGCTACTTTTGGCGATTTACGAGACATCTTTAGGCGATTATATCAACAAATCATCTGGACACCCTGGTATGATGCAGTATAACGTAGGCGACGGTTGTGCGTAGTATTATTAATGTAAATATTATTCTTCGTACGGTTAAAGTAAGTGTTATTTGCTACTTTATGAAATATAGAAACAAGAATGAACATTATAAAAGGAAAAGTAATATACCTAGTGTTAATAAACATATAACAATATACAAGAAAACAATACTTTGATTTGTGGTAGTAACACTAGTATTAAACTATATGTATCATATTTGACAAAAAATTATATACTTTATTGATGACAAGCGTCATTGCAAACATAAATAAATAATCCCATTTGAAAAATTATGAATGCATTTAGTAGTTTACAAAAAAAAAAAAACTTAAGAACATTATAAAAACATGTTATAGGTTAACATAATTTATTTTCCTATTAGATGGTATCGAAACGAAAATCTGCTAATAAGAATGAAGCTGGGCCTTCCAAAAAGAAGGTAAAAGAAGTTGAAAAGGTCAATTACAAAGATGGGAGCCCCCAACAGAAGAAAAAAATTAAACAGCAGACTGCTGCGGTAGAAAGCGATGTCGAGTCGGATCTGGACATTAGTATAGTGAAGGAAGAAATACCAGATGAAGATGAAAATAAAAATAATAATGTTGGTGAAATTGCTCACTTGAACGCAGGTTTGATATTTACAAAAATGACAGTGTTTATCAATCGAAAGTGTGTGAATGATTACAGATTTGTTACCGTGGCCACAAAAACACATGGAAGAACTTTTAAGGAAAATAGAATCCAAACTTCCAAAGCTAGAAAAATTGACATACAAATCTCGAGTGGAGAAAATTGAGTGGAATGATGTAATTTAATTTTATAAATAGTGCTTTGTGTACAATTTAGACGGTTTATTTTACAGTTAGCGTTCGGCCCTTATAGTGGCTCTGAGTGTCGAATAATGTGGGAAGGTATTCAGAAAAGAGTAAGACGTTATCGAATTTTAAAAGAATTAGTAGACGATGCGAAGGTATGGGTTTCAAAACCGTGGACTAACTTTTACAGGGGACCAAAAATGGTAAGAATATACATTTTAATAATGAGTGTAGGTATGTGATTGCATGTACGGCCGATGTGCACATTGATGCATGTCATAAATGGTGTGTTACGACAGAGAAAGTTTCAGTACGAGGGCTAGGCGAAAATATATTATATGCAGTGTCTTGGCTGTCGGCGTCGGTTCCCATATCTAGCCTGCGCCAACTAAATAAAGTTGTCCCCCCCCATGTTCAAATTATACGCTTACATGTACCACAAGTATTTTTATTTGCACTAAATGTAAAATGATGTTTAGACTTGGATATTTCTCTAATAATAGAACCTAATGTACAAAACGTCAATTCCTATAACTGCAACCGCGATGAATTTATATTATAGCAACCGCTACCAGCGACCATTTAGTTTTTTTAAGGCAAGATTATGCGAATATTACTTTTTATTTACTTATTCGTCATTTCATAGAATCGACATCCGGATCTACCTAGGCGGCCTTTATCAACGTATATGATTTTTTATTTGAAAAAAAAAGACAAAGTATTGCTAGAACATCCAGGGATGGATATGGTAAACATTTTTGTATTCTATTTACTGCCAAATATGTATTTGTATATTTGTAGATGGAACTTTCTAAACATGTAGCTGAATTGTACAAGCAACTATCAGTTAAATCTAAAATAAAGTACAAAGAAATGGCTGCTATTCAAAAAACGGAATACGTTGAAAAAATGAAGGAATTTAGGTACGCCACATATTTAATTTATACACAGTCCATTTACAATAATATATTTCAGTCGATTGCATCCCGAACTAGTCCGAACAAAATTCAAAAGAGACAAGCAAACTGCGAGGCAAACAGCTCCTACACGTCATTATAATAACGCCCCTTCAAAACCACTTAGCCCTTTTAAACTTTACTGTCAAGATAAAGTAAAACGAGTCGAACATGATGCAGACTTTGACAAAGCATCATGCATAGAAAGTTGTAAAGAACAGTGGCGTACAATGAGTGACAAAAACAAAGTGTTTTGGATAAATTGGTCATTAGATAAAGAAACCAAGTACCAAGAAGAACTGAAGAAATATGTAGCAGAGAATCCCGAGTATATACCGACGGGCTACAAGTCAGTAGTAACTAAAGACGAAAGGGCTATAAAAGAAAGAATGGCTGGGAAGCCAGAAAAGCCACCAAACTCAGCATATAGCCTCTTTTCAAGACTTATGCTAGTCAGTGAAGATGTGAAGAAAGTTAATCGTAAAGAAAGAATGCTTGTTATTGCCCAACATTGGAACAACATTGTTCTCCTATTGTGAAGAAAGAATACACGGATCGTGTAAAACATGTGAGTTACATTCTTAATTTTACTGAAAACTAAATATTATCATTACCTTTTATTTTAGATGTTAGAACAATATAAAGTACAATACGCAGAATACCTAGAATCACTTCCTGAGGATGAAAGACAAATGGAATTATTGTTAAACAGCCAACCAAAAAGAAAAGCGAAAACACCTAAAACAAAACCTAATTCGACTGAAAAGGAATCTGATGAAAAAGAGGAAGCGAAAGAGAAAAAAACAAGTAATTCTGTTACTCCAAAGAAAAAGAGAAAACCCAAGCGAAAGCGGCCATTAAAGAACAACAATAATTTATATGAAGGGGAACCCCCTCCTCCACCTGCGTAAGTAAATCAAAACCGCAATTTTTCCACATTATTCAAATCAAGATTTCTTTTAGAACTCCATATTTGTTATTCCTCCAAACATACAAGAAGCACTATCCACATAAAAAGGATTCAGCAAAGCAGTGGTCCCTTCTGCCCGATGATGAAAAACATTTCCATCGGCAAATCTTAACCGATATGAAAAGAATTTATATAGAGGGTTACGAAAACTTCTTAAAGGGTTTAAGTCAAGAAGAGCTCAAAGAGTATTCGGAATGGAAGAAGCAAAACCAGAATTTGCTAACAAATTCAAAAAATTCAGATGACGAAAATAAATCGGACAAAGATGATGATGATGATGATGATGATGATGATGATGATGATAAAGTAGGTAAATTTTACTTAATATTACATTTTTTTTTTCATAGATAGGAAATATTTACGTGTTGCGAATGAATCTTTTCAAAAGTATATACAAATTTCAAACACATATTATAAAGGCTGAATACGAGAATCCGTAACTTTGTTTTTTAACATGGGATAACAGTTTTCTTCAAATATTATGTATCTCGTAAAATGTCATAAGATGTATTATAGTTGGACCTCTTTAATCCGAACTAATAATTGCACAGGATGATCCGGATTATCGAAATGTTCGGATTATCGAACAAACGACGGCAAATATCCATTTTCTTAATTCTCTAAGAATTTCTACATTCTCACAATAAAAAAATGTTTTTTTTTCAAATATAAAATTTAAAAACATTTGTATTTACTATATAATATAAATAACAAAATAAAGTACAGTAGACTCCCGATTATCCGAAACCGGATTATCCGAACTCCGTTTTATCCGAAATAAATGCGAAATTTCAATTCTCCGGTTTATCCGAAACGCGGTTTAAAAAATCTCCCGATTATCCGAAGCGAACCGGACATTACCATAAGAAAGACCTGGGGAAACCGTCGCCGATGAAGACGATGAGAATTTGTATGAGATTGCAGCGAAAATAAATGAAAATATTACTCGAGAAGATATTGATGCTTGGGTACCTACAGCTAGAAAAGGATGAGAGTGAAGAATTGTCAAATGCAGATCTGATTGAACTAACAACCGAGAGTAACGAAAATGAAAGTGGAAACGAGGATAGTGAGTCGGAAGTAAGTCAGATAGAAAAAATATCGCATAGAGAAAGTGTGGAATGCTTGAGTAAGGTACTATTATAATTATGTTGAACAACAACCGGAAGCTAGTGCGACAGACGTGTTTCTTATTAAAAGATGGAAGGATATTGCAGCTAAAAAACTATACCAACTTAGGTCAAACCAATTAACATTGGATTCGTTTATATATTAACTAAATAAATATGTAGGTACATACAAACTAATATATGTATGTATGTTGTGAAATAAAGTTTTGTTCATCAAGTACACTGACTTATCCAGTTCTTGCAAACTCCCCTTTAACCGAAATTTCGATTATCCGAAACGGGTTCGGTCCCGAGCATTTCGGATAAACGGGAGTCTACTGAACATATAATAGGCATATTACATAAATCTATACTATAATGTCAATAGTAAATCTAAGAAACTGAAAAATTTGGTGATTTTGCTCTGTTTAATGTTCGCTTCTTCTGCCTTTTTGGCTTGTTTTTTCATTTCCGATAGAATTAGAATTCATCATTTTCTTCAGTCCATTTCAAACACGTTTCAAAACTTCTGACTGCCTCTTTGTGCTTTACATGTTCTGGTATCATTTCTACTTCTTTGTCGGCGCTTGATTCATTCACTCAAGAGCTTCTTGTCGTGTGACATCTTCAGAAATTTAGTTTATTAGCGCATTTTATTTGTCTTTCTATCTATATACCATCATCAACCAAGAAGTGGTGTAAAAAGTTTAGTCCAGGACTTTTGGGTAAGTTCCGGCCTCGCATCTTCCCGCCCTCTTGATAATCCAATAACAATATCTTTCAAATTAACTTTCTTCAGTTCTGCAGAAATATCTGCATCTTCGGAAGCAACAATTTTTTTTAAAAGCCTCTTGCGGTCCCACATTTGTATTTGTTCGATAAATTGGTGACTGTGGTACGTACCCGCCTCTAAACTCTTAATAATAATCTCGATCTTTTCTTTAATCGATAAAGTAACGTGTTTTCTTTTGGAAGTCATCTTAGCTTTAAATTGCAGTACAAACTTAACTCAGTAACAGACAAAGGTCTAATGAACAATGAACAATGAACAATGAAACAAAGCAGCAGTACTTAGAGAATATGAAATCAAGAGATTCCCTCATTTAGGTAGCAGGAATCATTTTGCTGTTCGGATTAACAAGGCGTTGTTCGGATTATGGCTCAGAGTTGTCGCTGTTCGGATACTGGACGTTCGGATTAAAGAGATCATATTGTACTTTTAATTTAGAGCATAAAATTCTAGATTTTTTGATGTCAAAAGTTTTGAATTTACGCCTTTGTTAACAAAGTAAACTTAATTTAAAGACTTGTTAAAAGTGGATCTGGTATGTTATTTAAAATATGACATAGAATTAACGATCGAATACCATTTCCTGTCTTGTTATTGGATTTGCCAATCCGACGTTCATAATAGCATACTAGATCTATTTTAATGCTGGGTTTGTGCAATCAAATTAAGAATTTAAATTGTGACACTAAACAAGTACAACGTTTATGCAACTAAACTAATGAAACTAAATTATTATCATCTTTTAAGTTTAATTTCATTTCATTGTTTTGCGCCTGCGCCAATCGGTCGGACTATTATGTCAGATATTGAAATCTAACCTATGAAAATGTATGACAACAAAGTTTCTACAGAGAATAGCGACGAAATACTAATTGGACTTATTCAACAATTTTTACATCTACACTTTTTTATCATATTACCCAAATTTCACCTATAAAAGTTAGTTTATATGAAATGTCAAACATAGAATTCTTAATTTTAATTTAATGCATAAATGACGTTATTTTAATTTAGTTTCTGAATTTGTGGTCGCGTGCCCGAGTGTAAAAATCTGTTGTGGCCAGCACAATACCTCTCGCCACTTCCTTTTTTGGTTACATAAGTATAGGGCGCGACCAGTCATGTTACATTGTTGGCCTTGACAAGCAGATGTGGGGGGCCCGTTTCAGAATGATAATTATGTACATAAATGACAGCATTTTTCATTATATACCTATTCCAAGATTTTCTATATTCACGTAGTTAATTTGTCACCAGGAGTATGGAATTTACTTGTCGAGGAAAATAAACCACATGGAATTGGAAAATCACTAAATTTAGAATGAGAAATTATGATACTTGACATCTATATACATAATTACTAGCTATCATTCTGACTTGAGCCCCTATATCTGCTTGTCAAGGCGCCCTATTGTATTTAACATTTCTTGTATACCTACACTCTACACCAAAACTTCTACTTACATATATGTATCTATTCCTTATATTTAGATTGTTTAATTTTAAATTCATTTTATGAAGAGATTTTGTCAGGATTGGCAGTATTTTTGAAGGATATATGTAATATACCTACCTATAATTTTAAATATTTAACTATTAATACATTAAGAAATAATATAATATATGTACTTCCCAGAAAAAGTCTTTAGTAATATCTCCGGCTCCGGATTTCTGACACTGACGTTTATCTGTCAGTTACAAACAATTTAAATTTTCCATAGCATCCTTTCGGCTGTAAAATTTATTATAACAGATTATTTTATATATCATATTTCTTTTATCTCTAAATCTATAAAATATATAAGAAAATATTTAAATGTATCAGAGAGAGAATTTAATATTCTTTAATATTACCAAGAAAAGTTTTCAAAAAATATTATTTAGAAGATTTTTTTTCAAGAATCTTCTACTTCCGGTTGTCCAATTGTTACCAAAACCTTTTCAGATCTTCCCATGAATGTCCGATTGGGAAATACGTAGTTAAATAAATTTAAAGTCTTATAGTTTTTGAGTTATCGTCCTTCCAACATCCTACATACATACACACACACACACACACACACACATACATCCACACACACACACACACACACATACACACACACACACACACAGACATCATCGTAAAAATGTTAAAATCGGATTGTAGGGACCTTAAAACGTGCTTATTCAATAAAATCTGGATATGCGATTTTTAGCATGAATGCAATACCTCTCTTAGCGAGAGGTAAAAATACATAATTTTTAAACCAGTGTTTCTCAACTTGCTACACAAAGTTATATTACCTATTTTAAATGGAATGGTATACATATATTTTTTGGGCCCATTCGATAAAGTGTTTTTTTCTGAATAATTTAAACATGTAATCACTTTATATCCTTACATGACAAAAATATTTAGATAAATTAGATTTTTATAGTTATTTTTCAGTAGGCTAGGTATGAAAAATAATTGTCTTGAAATTAAAACAAATATTTTTTTGAACTTTATAAATAGTGTTCTATTTGACTTCCATCTTAAATAATTAAAATTAACATTTTTTGTTTTTCATACATAGCCTATTGAAAATAGTTATTTGTTTAACTAGAAACTGAAATACCTACCAGATTTACAGAACAGTCTGACGCTTCATTGAATGCTACCGAAGCTATAAATCTGTGTTTAGTGCCGTGATGAAAAGATAATTTTGTTGCCGATTTTAAAGTTAATATTAATTTAGTGATTATTGTTAATACCTACTTTGAAAGTTATCGCCATCAAATTAAGTTGCTAGCGTTTGTTGATGTGTTTATTGAGCAGTTGATATGTAAATAGCAATAATAGGCAGTAGAAGTAATATTTTACAGACCCTTAGCTATCAAATAATCGCAACGTAAAAATATATTTTCTTCTCTAATCGGTTGTCACTCTTAGTCTTTTATAACATGGTCTTATAGTATTTTATTGTGTCTTTAATAATACAGAAATTATTTGCGGTAGTTTGTTTAGCTGTTACACCCTGTATCCTCACAGAGTTTAGATGCCAAACTATATTGAAATGTTTTGTTTTTAGTAATTCACAATATTAAATGTATATTTTCCCAAACTCCAGTACAAAAGAATACCTCATTATGAAAAATTAATATAGCCAGCACATAACAACCGCTTCAAAGGTAACAAATTCTTCAATTTCTATGCAAAATAAAAACCGAGAATTTCAATTAAGTATATTTTAGATGTGTCCCTATAAAAAAAATCTGATGTGGACAGCACACGACTTCCTTGTACGTTTATTAAACTATACATATTTTTTTAATAAATAAATTACAAAATATTAATTTTAACTTCAAAACAGTAAGATATATAGCGACCATAATCTAACCCGGTTCTTTTTAAAGAGAGTTTTGATTACAATAAAGAAATATTGGATTACAACAATGAATACGACTAATTTCACAATAAAAATATAATTTTTGTTATTGTACGAATCATAAAATTGCATGTATTTAACGTAATTTGACATGAACATTTTTTTCTATTTTTTTGTCCTAATCCATAGCAAGCTTTATTACAAAAACAAAAAAGTATATAGTTTTTAAATTTACGTATCTCGCTTATACAAAGGGATAATTTAATAATACTTGATGTGCTAGAAGACGAAGAAATTAATTCTCTAAAACTTTTATTTGAAGCATTTATTTCTAAAATCAAAATATAATCATTTTATTCAAGAAAAACTGTTAACTTCAAGTAATGTACCACTTCCGGTTAGCCTATTTGAACCAAAATCTATTATGTTATTTCGATTGACATAAAAGTCTTGTATACCAAATTTGAAAAGTTTCAGATTATGTTTTAAAACAGTTTTTCATTAAAATCTATTATAGGCTTCATGTAAAGTACCACTTCTGGAAATTGTGTAATAACCAGAAAGGGAGGTGCACAACTAGATGTTATAGGAGTCCTAAATACAAAATTTTAACTTTCTATGGCTTACCGTTTTTGAGTTATGCGAGATACGTACGTACAGACGTCACGACGAAATTAGTCAAAATGGATTCAGGGATGATCAAAATGGATATTTCCGCTGAAATCTGAAAACCGATTTTTTTCGCGATTACAATACTTCCTTTACTTACGTACAAAGAAGTAAAAAAAATGTGGTTAATTATCAAACCTCTATAACAAAGCAATCATAAATTTTAATCATTTTAATTGTTCTTGGGAGTGGTATTTGAACTCATGTTCATTTGATATTAAACAAAAATGATAACCATAGAATAATTAACGACAGCATGTTATATAATAGCCATATGCAGCGGACAAATACCGCACGATATTCCTACTGTTCTCGAGCGGTAATCCAATTAGTAATAATATTTACACTTACTTGACTCTATAAACTACATACGAGTCTACTCATTCCTTATGAATCGACTATTATCTAATGTTTCTTCAAAGCATTTATATTTGTGTACAAATACATATTCTTTAAAATTTAAGGATTCTTATGTCCTCCCCAAAACAGAGAATAAAAAATCTGTTGGGGCCAATACAATAACCTTCATTATTTCTATATATTTTATATACATTCCACACATCAAGTTTCTTGTATTTTCAGTAAAATTATTTCACAGATATTATGTAAATTGAACTTGACACTGACATATGTCAATTAGTAATACTGAATTATTGAAACTGTTTCCATGATGACGCAGGAAAGATTGCAAGGTTTATGAAAATTAATTTCTTATAAATATGTAGATCGTATATGAAGAAAATGATGCAATCAAATCGTATATAAATTATTCTTTAATATTTATAACATAAAGTGTCCAAAAATGACATTTATCTCTGTTTTTTAAGAATAACAGTTAAGAGCTTCAAATTAAGGTATTTCCGGTAGATTAATTGTAAACAAAATCTAATCAAAACTTCATTTGGATGTAAGATAAAGTGTTTTCCAAATTTACAAAATAACTTTAGGATCAAGTAGTTGAATACCGCACGTTAACACAGTAGTGATTCTAATAAACTAAGTTCGTAACTATCTAGAGTGAAATTAAAAAAAAAAACACAACACTGTCGCTGCGTACGACGCAAACGTTGCGTCCTATATGTTGTTGAACCATTGCGCACGCCGCAACAGGTGCGTCCAGTACTCTATCTTGTTTCAACCGGCATCGTTTCGTCAGCTTTGTAAAGATAACACTGTGCGTTGGTCAGCAATGTCAGACGACTACAGAAAAGTGATTTGTGGGGTTAGTTTACAGTTTTTTTTTTTGCGTCATGGGAGACAACGACCAGGTCTATTTACAACTCAAAAGGGCTAAAATAATGGCTATTACATAAATAAAAGCTAAAACATCAAGCAAATAAACATGAATTGTCTAACAATATGTTGATTTCAGAATTCAAGAGGCTGGACGTATAGGTGCGTCGTTAGCACTGCCAAAAAAAGATGTCCACAATGCTGCTGCAGACGCACAGTAGGCGTTAAAAAAAATACTGAAAAAGAAGAGTAAAGACTTCTACATACACACAATATTAACAAATTGAGAAAAAAAACTAGAATTGCACTAAAACTCATTACCGCGTAACGGCTGCGACGCGTGCATTTATACGCAGCGAACGTGTTAAAGTGCTAGTCCGGTCGTATGAAGATTCTAATTTTTCGAGATGTTTTCAATTCATTGTCGGGAGTAACAGTATTTCTGAAGGGTATGTGTATTATACCTATAATATTAAATATTTAACTATTAATACATTAAGAAATAATATAATATATGTACTTCCCAGAAAAAGTCTTCAGTAATGTCCCCGGATTTCTGACACTTATCTGTCAGTTACAAACAATTTAAATTTTCAACTATTTTCAATGGCATTATTTCAGTTGTAAAATTTATTACAACAGATTATTTTATATATTATATTTCTTTTATATCTAAATCTATAGAATAATAAAATATTTAAATGTATCAGATAGAGAACTTAATTTTCTTTAATATTATCAAGAAAAATTTTCAAAAAATAATATTTAGAAGATTTTTTTTCAAGAATCTTCTACTTGCGGTTGTCCAATTGTTAAGTAGTTAAACAAATATAAAGTCTTATAGTTTTTGAGTAATCGTCCTTCCAACATCCCACATACACATACATACACACACATACATACACACACTTACATCCACACACATACATCCACACACACATCCACACACACACACACACACACACACACACACACACACACACACACACACAGGCATCATCGTAAAAATGTTAAAATCGGATTGTAGGGGCCTTAAATCGTGCATAATCAATAAAATCTGGCTATGCGATTTTTAGCATGAATCCAATACCTCTCTTAGCGAGAGGTAAAAAGATGCAGACACATTAAACCGTAGCAGTATTCGAACCTGGAACCTTCGATATACAAAAGCAGTATCTCATTTGGTCGGTTCCTCTTTATAATACGCTTGTGTAGTTCCGGTTTTATTATGACTCTATTTAAGCTTTATTGATGCTTGTGCAACTCGTTCAACTAAACGTCATAACTTTTAAAAATAATTCTGCGATTGTTGAGCCGTGTAAGATAAAAATAAAGTTTATAAAGCCGCTTTCTTCAGAATTATGAACGATAACGCATAATCGCATTTAGTTTCAAGTGGTAGAACATAGCTCTGTCTTGAAAAGTTCAAATATTTAACTATCTGGCAGTGAAGTCATTCAAGCACAAAATACAACTCTTTAATTTCGTTATGTTGATCCGCGGAAAGCCAACGAACTTTCTGACAGACCGCAGACCTAGCGCCACATTAACGCTGGCGGCAGTGGCGAGCAGTAGTACTAACGGTAACAAGAGCACAGCAACCCGCGATGTGCTACGTCACCGACAAAAGACGATTGCTGCCAGGAGCGAACTGCAGAAATAAAAAACTACACACTCAGAGATGTACGAGACTAGAACACTGGAAAGAGGAAAATTTTAGATGAATTAAAGGAAATTTAAATTACATTTTCCGAAGAGGTCAAACAAGATAAAAAATCTGATGTGGCCAGCACATAACCTCTCGCCGTATATTTTACCTGACTGTATGCATAAAGCAAAGAATATTTTTAGAAATACAAATAATATATTCATATAAATCTATGACGTATAAACTTCTTTATTATTCAATAATAGCATGTCTCAACATAAAACAATTTTCACATATATTTACAAAATCTATAAGATATTTTACCATAAATTATGTACAATAAATTACAAAGTAGAGTTTACCATATATAAATATTAGGCTGGTACAGCGATTTTCAATTCAAACAACCTTCTTGTTTACTTTCTCCTCATATTCTTCTAGTAAAAACATTAATTTTGGTCGGTCTAAAATGTATATATCTGAATTGTGCATCTATTCTTACATATCTTCTTTTACATTTTATTTTTTCATACATGTTATATCTAAATAACACTAATTCCCTTTAATAAAGTGACGGATAGATTGCACTCCGATTATTCTTATATCGATGTGTAATTTTGTCAATATTTACAACTTACTTGAGAAGAATTTGATAGCTTTTTCGCAATTTAAAGTTACTCTAGTATACAGTGCTGGTGTACATTGTCCCATAATGTTTGAAACAAATTTAAGTCCTTCAACCTAGACTTGTCACCTCCATAATAGTCACAGATCAAGAATTAAGAGATTCTGCAAGTACATTTTTCTTTCATTACTCATTATTTCGATGAGATACAATTTTTCTGTCTTCCTTCGAGCTGTATTCTCGCTTATATCTATTCTTTACATTTAGATTTTTTAAATTTAAATTCATTCTATGAAAAAAGTTTGTCTTACTCTTCTAATTTGTCGAGATGTATCCAATTCATTGTCGGGAGTAACAGTATTTTGGAAGAGTATGTGTAATATACCTATAATATTAAATATTTAACTGTTAATACATTAAGAAATAATATAATGTATGTACTTCCAGAAAAAGTCTTCAGTAATGTCTTCGGATTTCTGACACTGACATTTATCTGTCAGTTACAAATAATTTAAATTTTCAACTATTTTTCATGGCATTCTTTCGGTTGTAAAATTAATTACAACAGATTATTTTATATATTATATTCCTTTTATCTCTAAATCTATAGAATATATATAAAAATATTCAAATGTATCAGAAAGAGAATTTATTTTTCTTTAAAATTATCAAGAAAAATTTTCAAAAAATAATATTTAGAAGATTTTTTTCAAGAATCTTCTACTTCCGGTTGTCCAATTGTTTCCAAAACCTTTTCAGATCTTCCCATGAATGTCCGATTGGGAAATACGTAGTTAAAAAAATATAAAGTCTTATAGTTTTTGAATAATCGTCCTTCCAACATCCCACACACACACACATACACACACACTCACACACTCACACACACACACACACACACACACACACACAGACATCGTAAAAATGTTAAAATCGGATTGTAGGGATCTTAAAACGTACTTATACAATAAAATCTGGAAATGCGATTTTTAGCATGAATGCAATACCTCTCTTAGCGAGAGGTAAAAAGGTTACTAATATATAATATGAATTAAATTTTAATATGCATTGTCTTCAAAACTATATGTAGGAATAAAATTATAGTAATGAAATGGGTCAAACTTAATAAGTCTATGGCTTCAATGGATTTAAACTATAATTTTGCTACTAAATGCTTTCTCTAAAAATAGGCTGGTATATAAAAATTAAATAACCGATTTAACCCATTTTCAACCAAGTTTCTTTTTTGTAAATCGCAGTAACCGGTTAAACACATTTTTACCAATTACAAGAAAGAACGTTATGTGCTTCTTAAAAATATTACCAATATTTAGTGTTTAAAAATTAAGAAACATAATAATGGTTACTTTAAAATATAACTTTACTTATGCCTTCCTCATATTTTAAATTTTGTTATTATTTTACAAAGCTCTTCATTAGTTTCTTATCTGTGTTTTTCAAATGGCATAGTGACAACAAACTTTTATATTTAGATAAAAAAATATTTTAAATGGTAGCACTTTCAATATGGCTTTCCATTTTAAAAAAAGTGTTTTAAAAGTCGCATATTTGATGTTCAATTTTTCTGCATTTTTCACCGTTAAATTGTCGTATAATATCGCCCAACTTCGTCCATTTAACCATCTATCTATTTTTTCAAAGTTAACAATGGTGGCTCGCTCACGGCAGAATCTGGACATTATTTATTTGAAAGTATCACAATAACAAATACTATGAGTCTGTGTTGGATAAAATTTATTATATGTTGTTTTCGAGATATATAAATAAAATTCTCTGTTAATAATGTTGTTTGTTACAATAAATACTGTACAAAGCTCTTGCAAGGTGACGTCATCTTAGTATTAGCGTAGGTAATTAAAGCATTCATTTTTTTCGTGCTTTAAAATGGCGCTCATGTAGCAGATTATGTCTTCCCACACTTAGTTTATAAATAAATAGTTCGTATTTTACGAATATATGAATTATAAGAAATCAATGCTGAGATTTATATCTCATAACAAAATACTGTTGTGGTCAAGTAGTTCTGAAATTACAAGAAACTGATAGATATTTTAGATTTATAAACTTGAAGCAATAATATGAAAGATGCGACAGAAGTCACTTGAAGTTTTGAAATTGATACCAAACCTCATACTAAATAATGTAATGTTTGTGTATATTCTCTGCATAATAATTGTTCAAAGACTTTAAGAATCGGGCGATTGTAAATAGAGCATTTAGAATGCTTATTTAAAAATAATGATACGACTCCCACGATGCAACGTAATTTAGGTGCCACTTTAATTCTGGAAGTAACTGGAAAGTTTTATGTGTCGTCGTACTAAACTGTTTTAAATTGGATAAAGCACTTTCGGGCAACTACTTTTAACTTATCCAAATAGATCCTGGTCACTCAGGAACTATAAAATACTAAATTTACAGACTAAGCTCGTTCACGTTATGTGCACACGTTATACGAAGATCAAGTTAGAATTATAGAGAATAAGACACGTTGTTTATATTTTTTAGAAATTTATTCCTTCTTTCTACTTGTTGAAAGCTTCAAACCACTCTTCTTTCGGAATTCTTTCAAACTAAATTCTAGGAGACATGATTGGTTGCACTAAAATAACTTATATATTAAACTTGGCTTAAAATGACAATATTGATGTAGTGTACATGGATTTCTCTAAGGCCTTTAACAAATTAGATCGCAATATTCTTTTACACAAATAAAAATTATTTGGTTGTAATGGTTGTATGTTCATTATAACGGATTTGTCCAATTTTCGGTGTACCACAAGGATCTAACCTTGGATCCCTGCTGTTCATTTTATTTATTGATGATATCTGTCTATCTTTGAATTGTAACATACTTTTGTATGCGGACGACGTAAATATTTATTACAAGATTATTTTTTTCTTCAAACGTCACATCTTTTGTGACTTGATTCCCAAGGTAGAAGTTTAATTTCTACGCCGCCGGAGTAGAAGTAGCTAATTTTTACACCGCCGGCGTAGAAATAAAATAAATAAATATCCATAGAAACTATACAGATCAACGAATAAGAAGTAACTTTAATAAAAAAACCTGTAATATCGCCCTAAATGTCACTATATCACGCTAGGTAACCTAAGAATAAAGTTACTAAATACCATTAATAGCTGTCAAATTTAAAAAAAATAACCGGTGAATTGAAATCTAAACAGAGTTTACTTTTGAGGAAATAACATTATTAAAGGATACTTACAGATTACAATTACAGGGATGGTAATGAAAATAAGAATACTTGGAATTAAAGTGATAAGAAAAGATGATATTGTTTTGCATTGATTCTGGACATATCTTTCAGCCACATTGTTAGATTTCCATCCAATTGAACAACTTCAGGGGGCATACATTATAATACTTCAAATTCCGACATAATTGCACACAACGAGGATATAAAATTGCACAGTTTTTATTTAAACGTCAAAATGTGAAAATTTTCACTTCAACGTTTATAATAAAAAGTGAAGAAATAAGTATCCATAGCTACAGGGCAATTAAAATCGCAAACGTAATTTACGTAAAATGTAACGTCAGTAGTAGATATTTTTCTTTAAATATCTACGTTTGAAGAAAAATATGTGTCATTCGGAGTAAAAGTGTCTTTGTGTGCCTTGCGTGCATTTATCCGACTCGCTTCGCTCATCGTTTAAACTTCCACGCTCGCCACACAAAGTATCACTTTTACTCCTAATAACACAATATACTATTACTCAAGATTCTGTTGACTTCCAAAATAATACATTATTATGTATAATTTTAAAAAAATATAATTTAACATTATATTTGTGCACATACCTCGTGGCCTAAAAAACAACCGGACACTTAAAAAAATGTTTTATCGACTAGAAACAAACGAAAAATGTGTTTATTTGTTTTTTTTTTGTTAAAATATGAATAACTGATCTGTAAAGTAAAATTATAAAATAAGAACCATGTAGCAAACACTTAATTTATTAAGAAAAGTTACTGAAACAGAAAAATGGACAAAAGTAGAAAAAATATTTTTCTTTATTAACTAGGTTTTATAGCTAAGGTACGATTTATTTTGAGCAAGTAATAGTGTGTATTGTCTCCCCGAACGGTAAAGACTCCTACTACATGGTTTGGTAAACTTTTAATACAGTTGGTAACTTTTCGTGCTACTTATTTTGCCGTTCTTTAGAAAGAGGTACAGTTAGATATTGAATTGTTTTTGGTACGGATTATCGATGCTGAACACTTATTTATTTTTCTCAGGAATTTAAGTTAGGGCTGCGTTCCGACCATTGCAATAATCGAATATTGTTGTTGTCAACTTTTAAGATGAATTTCTCGAGAACAAATGGAGCAAAAGATATTACGGGGTCAGCTGTGCATTTTATAATTTACATAACTTCCGCCAAAGCACCATATTTAACCAAAACAAGCTTAATATTTCAATACATCGAAATACCAGTCCATCCCAATTTTACTACCACTGTCAAATGATGTTTTTCAGGGTATGAAATATCCTGAAAACGGTTCTCATTTATTAAACACGAATAGAAATCGGATACATATATGAACAATAAGGAGCTCCAGTGCTCCATTGCCTAGTTTCTATGTTCTCGCTCAAAACGTAGCCGCTATTATACTCGACGTGCTGCGAGCAAAGCTGGGCAAGCAACGGGCATTCTAGGACTTTAACAATATTTGCATAACCTTCAGCGAACAGACCCTGCAAAAATTTCGATTTCACAAACATATAAATAAATGTAAAATTATGTCGTACATGGGATATTATATAAATCATACTGTTTTAACACGTACTAACTTAAATAAAGACTTAGGTATCTTATTAGACCCAGAAGTTTTTAACTTCATATTAGACAACTAGTGTCAGCGACCTACAGATTACTCATTTTTGTTATTAAGAGCAGTAGAGAACTCTGGAATGAAAATAATCTCCAAACTTTGTTTTCCTCATTAATTCGATTTAAAATTGAATACCGCATCTTAACGTCTCACCACACGCAGAAACATATCATGAACATTCAACGTAAATTTTTAAAATACATGTGGTTCAATTTTTTTCCTCCTATCCGAACCAAGGTATCAAACAAAGTATGTACTTTACTGAATGAATTTTCTTTTGATTCCATCCGCCATTCTCAAATAACTCTCACATTTCTTTCGAACATTTTAAATGGTCACAATGACGTCTTAAGAGTTGTTGTCAAAATTGCCTATACTTGCGTCATCTACAACTCTCGTAATTACATTTTTTTTTATTTATCCAACTGTACGATGAATACAATGCTTAAGTCTACATATAATCATTTTAAATAGTAATTTTTCATACTCTTGTACGTATTTTTCAAGTATTTTTTTTTCAGATATTTGTACTTATATTTGCCATTTTCCTGCTTTGGGTATATACCTGTTAGGAAATAAAGTTTATTAGTATTATTATTATATTGCATCAAAATAAAATAGCAAATGAATTATAACGTATTGCTGTTAAAATTTTGGTTTGCCTTATTTTATTTAATCTAACTTAAAATTTATGTTTGTTGGCGTAATTGACCACTAAACCTTTTGAAGCTGTCAAATTAATTTCTGGTGACTTAAAAGCTGTCTATGCTATCAAACAAATAACTTTGGCCTTCAGAACTATTCAATTAATTTCAGGCTCACTTAAAAACTATCAATTAATAAATTATGATTCAAAAATATTCTCTCATTCATTTAATTCCATATTTTAACTCACAACGATACCATAAAAAATTATTATCTTAAATTATCCAATTTAACTTTCGTAACTTAATTTTAAATGACAGATAAATAACTGTTTAAAATAATAATGCTAATTTTGTTCTTCATGACCGTGTCCACATCCTACCTGATTTGATTATTCTCAATAATTGTATCGCGACTGTTGTGTTTTCAGAACAATGAAGCTCGTGTAAGTAATTGTGTCTATAAAATTTATTTACCTTTAAAAATAATCTTCATCAACGCAAATTGTCAAATCAAGGATTGCGTAATGTCTTGATGATGTATGTGTTTATTTAGTTATGTCGTTAAAATACATTAATAATATGTAAATGTTGATCTAAAAGTATTTAACCTTTTTATTTCTTCTTTTGAATACTGTCGCATTCTGTACAAATAAAAATTACCACGAAAATAAAAAAAATCTAACTCACTAACAATTAACTGGAAACAGTGAAACGAATTCAATTGACGATGCAAATTGCACCATTAGTTTACGCCTATTTGACAAAACGAACTTTTCTCTGATTAAGGCTAAGGTCGTTTCTGTTACAATGTACACCATTCAAAATAAAAATAAGAATTATCCGTGAAATTAAGGAAATCCCAGCACATAGACAAAGAAATAGCAATTTCATAGTATTTATGAACTGAAAACTATTTCAATTATAAACTATAGCACAATCGTACATTTACTTAAATATTATTTGCTGAAGTTTCTATTACACTTACTTATGTTAACTAATATTTTCATAGCGAAAAATGAAGATAAATTGTTAAGCAAAATATTGGTAGCGACAAAATTAATTTCATAATAGATAAAATTTAGTAAGCACCCTATACTTCATTTTAGAAAATAATAGATCATAGGAGGCATAGAAATAATTTCTGATACGCGATCAGGTAAGAAGCAAACCAAGTTCACAATTTAAAAAACTCTGTTGTGGCCAGCACAATACCTCGCGCCACTTCCTTTTTTGGTTACATAAATATAGGGCGCGAGCAGTCATGTGACATTGTTGGCCTTAACAAGCAGATATGGGGGCCCGATTTTTTACATTTAAGTTCATTCTATAAAGAAATTTTGTCCTACTCTTCTAATTTTTCGAGATGTTTCCAATTCATTGTCGAAAGTAACAGTATTTCTGAAGGGTATGTGTAATATACCTATAATATTAAATATTTAACTATTAGTACATTAAGAAATATTATAATATATGTACTTCCCAGAAAAAGTCTTCAGTAATGTTTCCAGATTTCTGACACTGACATTTATCTGTCAGTTACAAACAATTTAAATTTTCAACTATTTTCCATGGCATTCTTTCGGCTGTAAAATTTATTATAACAGATTATTTTATGTATTATATTTCTTTTATCTCTAAATCTATAGAATTTATAATAAAATATTTAAATGTATCAGATAGAGAATTTAATTTAATTTAATTTAATTACCAAGAAAAATTTTCAGAAAATAATATTTAGAAGATTTTTTGATTAATCGATTGTTTGTTAAATGATTATTCAATTGTTTGATTATATGATTGTTTGATTAATCGATTATTTGATTAGTCAATTGTTTGAATAAGCGTTTATTAGATAATTTAGATTTTAAACATGGGCGCCGTTAACCTAAAATTAGAATAAGTAAATATACTATTTTTGATAAATTAAAAGATTAATTTTAATTTTTTTTATTTCATAAGGTACTTATTTGATTATTTTAGTAACCTATTATTTATTTTAATAACCGATTGTTTGATTAATTTGATTGTCAGATTATTAGTATAATCGAATGTTTAATTTTTTGAATAATCGATTATTTGATTAATAGATTGTTTGATTATTTGATTAATCCATTGTTAGATTATTTGATTAATCGATTAATCAGAATAATTATTATTTTGAATAATCAATAATGGATTATTAAAAATCGTAATCGAACAGTCCTAGCCATGACATACATGGCCGTGTCATCTGACGTAAATACTATGAAATGAAAGAAGAACGAAGTAAGTAATAAGTTTGTGATAAAACATAATTTGGCTGTTCTTTATAATAACTTCAACGTCCGAGATCAGAAAAATGGAGTGTTAGACTAACAGCTATGCAAACATAACCTATCAATTTCACAATTTTTCGATTTCATATAAAATTTAATATGCGCCTCAGAACTATGTTTGAAATAAAAAAATCTGATGTGACCAACACAATACCTCCCGCCATTTAATTTTTATTAATTTAAATACATACATATGGGGTCTCGTTGTCGCGTGCCTAATGTCTGATTGCGAATCTGGGGAACCCGATTCGATCCCGATCAACGCTAAATATTTTGAATTTTTTTTAGTTATGCTACCAACGTTTAAGTTTTGCTTCTAGGAATTAAGGATTAGTATAATTATAAACTCCAAAATCTTCATATAGCCGTTCTTTCATCAATTATCAGAAGACCGTTAGTACTAGCTAGCACTAGGTGAATTGAACACACACAGTATAGTGATTCATGTTTCTATACTAAACACTGCGATTAATACAAATTTTGGATATTCATGAATATTTTTATGCTGATATACTAATAATGAGAAGTGTAAATTGATAGCCGTCTAAGTCGTCTCTTGAGAGTACCACGTAAAGGCCTTCTTCTGTATCTTCAACATTGTTAGCACTGCAGCTGTTTCCCATCAAAACTTTGAAGTCAGACTACTAAGCATCACAAGTTAATCGCCCACGGCTCGCTAGTCGAGCTGTAGTCATAAAAATAGTAATATGTTCAGATATTAGTTGTAATCGGACGTAACGAAATGACCAAATAATTTTGATATTTCTAGTCTAGGATTCTTAAGAATACAGCTGTTGCTATAATTATTAATAGTATCCATAGAAACTTGTAATTTCAATATTGTTATTATATGTTTATAGAAACCAAAGGTACGTAAAATAAAATAAAATAAAATAAAAATAAAAAATAAAATAAAATTTTATATCTACTTATAGATTTTCACACATACCACATCGCATGGCCAGTCCGACGCTGCCTATATCTATCCCTTTCAATGAAAATCTGTTTGAAGTCAATTATAAGTTTCAGATTTTTCATCCATCTTATATCTCAAACAGGTCCAGTCCCTGTTGTATTTAGTACATTAGTCATTTGACCATATTTTATTAAAATATTTTGACAATATTTAGGCTCAATTTTCCAATTAGCCATGTTGTCACTTATTCATGTGAAATGTTATAATCCACAACAAAAGACAAATTAGGTTAAGTTCACTCAACGACTGCAGAGACGCCAACTATAAATACACGAAACATTAAATTAATTTATTCAATTTGAACAAAAATATGTTATGCCATGTATGTAAAATATTAATATTTTCACAATTTTAAATAGTACTTAATATTAACAATACTAACGATTTAATTCAATTTATATTCTCAAATAATAATATACTTTAAATTCTCGTATATTATAAGATATCGTATTTTACAGTTTACAAACGGGTCACCAAAATTAATTTTTTTATAATATTGTAAAGTACCTTGTAATCGTAATTGTAATAAATACAATGGCCACGAAAATAAGTGTGATATTTTCTTATTCAGTATTTTCGTTAACATACCGAGTATATAATTCGCTCAACTGAGAGGAATACAATTTTTATTTTCGATTGTTTGAAATTTCCGTTGTAGTAGCTCATTACCTAATTTTGAACATAACCAATTCGGTGTTGATTTGTTTGATTAATTGAATGAAATGAATGAATAATTTATTCTTTAATAAATTAAAAACATAGTACATGCGCTTTCATAACCGCCAATATTCGAAAAATCTGAATATTGATAACAATTTCTAGAATTTATAAAAATAAATTTGTACGATTTTACATAGAGAAAGATCTTGAATGAATGTAGCCGTAAAACTTTACTTCGATAGGCTATCAGTTTATACATGTATGTCACATACTTACAGAAAAACAACTAAGAACTTATTACTTTGCAAACGTAGAATGTATACTGCGGTATGGTATGTCTAAATTTATGAAGTTTGAAATTATTTTCCTTTTAAATAAATCTATTTTACATACCCATTTTGACGTATATAATCATAATATTCGATCAAAACATAACATCTATATTCCTAATATAAAACATGATTAGGTAAAAGTGCACCCCACATTTAGGGACCTTATATTTTTAATAAACTTTCAGAGAAAATTAAATCTTTTATAAACAGAAAATATTTTCACCAAATCTTGCGCGTACATTCCCTAATGAAATAGCCGCTAGTGCTAGCTAACACTGAGTGAATTGAACGCACATAGTATAGAAGTGATTCACGTTTCTGTGCTAAACACTGCGATTTATACAAATTTAGGATATTCATGAATATTATTATGCTGATATTATGTACAAATAATAAGATTTGTAGATGTTAGCCGTCTGAGATGTTTCGTGAGAGTCCACGTAAAGGCAATCGATTTGCATTTAAACTCCATACTTTTGTACTTTCATGATGTTAACACTGCGGCTGTTAGCGAACGAATGAAATGCCCATCACAATTTTTAAGTCAGACTTACTATGCATCAAGTTAATCGCCTACGACTCGCTGGCCGAGCTGTAGTCATAAAGATAACAATATATTATATATATATATATATATATATATATATATATATATATATATATATATATATATATATATATATATATATATATATATATATATAGGTATTATTTGCACTCGGACGTGACGAAACGACCAAATGTTTTTAATATTTCTATTCTAGGATGCTTAAGAATACAGGCTGTTGCCATAATTATTAATAGTATCCATAGAAACTTGAAATTTCAATAATTTCATTATATGCATATTGAAACCATAGATACACCTACATTGAAAGAGAAAAAAAATGGCAGAACTTACTATTATTGTTGATCCTTTAACCTTATTTCTCAGCGTAATAATCATCGGGGTAATTTTGTACGGGGTAAGTGATTTTTATTTTTATTTTAATATTATAAATAAAGTAAATTAATATATCATCACGGCATATAATCCATTGCTGGGTGTGCCAATCTGTTTTGTATACAGATTTCGGTAATGATGATGACATATTTGTACCGTGCAGGCGTTTATCAGGCGTCACCGCACGGGCACTCATTGCTGGCGTGAAGAGTGCACCACAGGGGTCAATTTTGTGCCATTTAAAATTTGAAATATTTGGCGTCAGTCGGGATCGAACCCGGTTCCCCAGATTCGCGATCAGATACTCTGGCACGTGGCCACGAGACCCCATATTTTAATATTACAGTATCATTTTTTTTCTTTTTAGTACTTTTTGATAAATAGAAAAATAGAATTTTACAACACGGCCAACAATGAAAAGTTAGAAAATATTACAAAATCTTTTAATCCCACATTATTTTGGATTGAGGTAAGTTCATATAATAGGTTCTTTGATATTAATTATTTGACTTTTGCTTTACCATTGAAATCGTTTCCCAGTCTATCATCAAATCTAAACTCGTTCTATTTGCTGCCGTTCTTTCATCTTGGAGACTAACGGTCTTCTGATAATTGATGAAAGAACGGCTATATGAAGATTTTGGAGTTTATAATTATACTAATGCTTAATTTCTAGAAGCAAAACTTAAATAGTTGGTAACATAACTAAAAAAAAAACTGTTCCACAACAAACAAAGATATTTTATAATTAATATTTTTCTTCTTACAGAACGAAATTAACAATAGTCCAGGCGCTCCAGGAACTACCACGATTCGGATTTTTCGGGAAACACACTTCTAAATTTTACGGGATAGTTACAAAATTATCAGTTTAACAAAATTAAAGATGGTTTACTCAACAAAATTGGGTAAGTTGAACTTATTTGAAAAATATATTATTATTAGATATAAGAGATGTAAATAGAATGTTAAAAAGCATAATATAAATGTAGATTAAATATCTTGTCTGAAAATCTGTCATACAGCATTCACTCCTACAAAACCGACGTTCTAGTATACATTTATACATTATTCAGGGTCTTTAAGAAATTAGAAACATTTTAGTACATATATACTTGGGGTTTTATCGGATCAATGCATCAAGTCCTTGTAGTGAGTGCCCAATTGTTACTAAACTTGTAACCCTTGAAAACATATTTAAAATAAACAGAATATTTTATAAAAACCAAAGTATTTAGGAAAAAGTTTATGTCCAATAGTCCAATTACAAATTTCGTTTTATTATTGGCAGCAAGATTGCCATTCTGTATTTTTGTGATAGTTTTCCCGGTGTATCCTAATTACGATTAATCCCATTTGTATATTTCTAATTTGTTCTTGTGCTTTCTTCATTTGTCTTTAACTGTCGTATGCTTACATCTTCATTGTGCTTTGTATCACTAATAATGTTAATAGTGACGTTACTGTGTCACTTTTATATTATGTACTGCAGCATTCAGGTGCAATCAAAAGAGATATAATAAATTGATGAATCTTTTCGACTTGGCTATTACCACATAGGTACGTCAGTCGTTAGTAGAACGTGTTCTACATTTTCATTTTTGCCTTACTTGCCGACGTTATTGTAAAAAAATCATCGGGTTTTAAAATGATATATTTCAGAAAGTGTTATAGATGTAACAAGTCACAAGAAAGGCAAAATGTCCAAATTTTTGAATATATCATTACAAATGTTCAATGTGGGGCTCTTCGCATCACACGACCCACGTCCAAACGATAGTCCATTTCAGCCCATACACGCTGTAACTTATCCCGCTCGATGCTGTTCACAGCAGTAGTAATGCGTTCTCGGAGTTCATTCAATTTTGTTGGCCTTGTTGGTATTTGAACGATATCTTCGATGCACCCAAAAAAAAAAAAAAATGTTTGCTATAAAATTCTTGGTTCTTAGTCCTGATGAGGATCCTATCAAATTTTACTTAGAATTTTTAATTTTATTTCTTTGTAGCATCAAAAATCACACTCTTCTGTAAATCTTTATAAAAATAATAAATTCTGTTATTGATGTTCCAGCTTGTCTTTCTCATCTCAATTTTCATGCAACATCTATTAAAACTTGTTCACTATATCACATTGATCATCTTGATTCACTTAAAAGCACCCAGATATTTTTTACAAAATTTTATCCAACAGGTACATGAACAAAATAAGATGAGCAACAATTTAAATTACCAAATGTTTGAGATAATTATATCTGAGTACTTTTACTACAAACATCATTCAGTAGGCGAAGGAGGCTAAAAATATATATAAATAAAAAGTAAATAAATAAATATTTCATCACGGCATATTACCCATTGCTGGGTGTGCCAATCTGCTTTGTATACAGATATCGGTAATGATGGAATATTTGTACCGTTTACACATATATTTTAGGCAAATTGTAACTAATTTTTCTTTTCAACCTGATTAAATATCCAGGATCTAATATATTCTTGGCATTACAATATATTTTCTTGTTTTGGTTGGACTAATATCAGGGGCGTAGGAACCATCGTATCAGCCATGTCAATGATATAAGACCCTCGAGTTTATGGGGCCTCACCATATATATATATATATATATATATATCCCTCGGGGGAGCCTGTAACCCCTAGAGGGCGCGTCCCCAGGTGGCGGATCGGGGAAAGTCTCCCAGATATGGGAGATAGGAGGGAATTAAATACCTCCCGCGGACCAACAGGCACAGCAGCGATTGATCCAGAGTGTGCGGCTGCAACCAGCGTCTGATCCATAGTGGACGGCTGATGGAGGGTAGATGGAGCTCTAAAGCCCAGAAAGGTAATCCATCTAAGGGAAAGGAACCCCAAAAATAAATCTCTGGCCCTCCAGGTTGGGGGTTTTGCTCCAGGCTAACAACCTGTTCATAGAAAATCTTCTTTATTATGGAACCTCTAAGCAGGCCTCGGATTGACCGATCAAACGGAAAACAAACTAAAGCAAGAAAACGGATAATGAATAAGGTAAATGATGTTCGTTTTGGAACATGGAATGTCTTAAGTCTATTCATAAGGGAAGACATATGGGAAGTAATGAAAAAGTCTAACATAAAAGTATTAACACTACGGGAAACAAAAATAAATAACACAGAATACATACATAAATCAAGAAGGTATACACTATTTCACAGCGGGAAAAACAGTAGGGAAAATGCCGGAGGAGTAGCTTTTATGATAACAAATAAACTAGAAGATGACATCATAGACTTCCAAAGATTAAATGAGCGTTTATGTAAAATTCGCATAAGAGGAAAGCATTTCAATATAACATTTGTTAATTGTTATGCACCAACAGAAGAAAAGACGATTGAAGAGAAAAATAAATTCTACGAAGACCTTGAATTATTTTGGAACGGTATACCCAAACACGACATCAAAATAATGCTGGGAGACTTAAACGCTAAAATCGGAAGGGAAGAAATATACTATCCAACAATTGGCAGACATAGTCTGCATAACATGAGTAACGAAAACGGAACGATGTTAATAAATTTTGCAATGGAAAACAACATAATATTCAGTAGTACAAAATTTGCACACAGGGATATACATAAAGGCACATGGATATCTCCTGATGGAACCTATTGTAACCAAATAGATCACATTGGTATAAGTAGTAAGCATTCAACCTACATAATGGAGTTACTACACAAGCCAACCACACAAGAATCAGAGATAGCAGAAGAAGATCAGGATGAAACAGACGAAAATATAGAGATAGATATGCCAACATACGAAGAGGTAACAAGTAGTATTAAGAAACTAAGGAACAACAAGGCAGCCGGCAGCGATAACATAACCGCAGAGCTCATTAAATATGGTTCCGAAAAACTATATGAAATGATATTTGATCTGATAACAGACATCTGGACGAACGAAATTATGCCGGAACAGTGGAATATAGGAGTTATAGTTCCCGTTCACAAAAAAGGCGACAAGCTTATCTGTGATAACCATAGGGGCATTAGCCTTCTCAACATTGGCTATAAAATTCTTTCCAATATCATGTATGAACGGATGAAACCAATCGCAAGTGAAATAGTAGGTAATTATCAAGCAGGTTTTACAACAAATAAAAGTACAATAAACCAGATACATAGCTTAAGATTACTCTCCGAAAAAACATTAGAATGTGATAAAGAAATCCATATATTATATATTGATTTTAAGCAAGCGTTCGACGCGATCGATAGAAACAAAATGTATCAGATTCTAAAAGAATTCGGAGTACCAAGAAAATACGTTAGATTAGTAAAAATGACTTTACTTGAAACAGTTGGAAAGGTGAAGATTGAAGGAAGTCTCTCAGAACCATTTAACATAAAAAGCGGAGTACGTCAGGAAGACAGCTTATCTCCACTGCTTTTTAACTTAGTACTAGAGTAAGTAGTTAGAAACATCAAAAATTTGAATACTGGAGTCCGCATGAATGGAAAGTATCAGATATTAGTTTTCGCGGATGACATAGCAATAATGGCAAACAACAAACAGGGAATTGCGGAAATTCTGCAAGAAATAGACAAAGAAGCAAACGAAATAGGACTCAAGATAAACGAAAATAAAACTAAATACTCTATAAAATCTAGGAAAGTCTAGCAAATGGAAACTATAATGGTCAATAACTACAATTTTGAATTGGTAGATTATTTTAAATATCTGGGTTCAATAATCTCATCTAAGGGTGAGATAGAAACGGAAATAAAATCAAGAATTGCTGCAGGATCAAGATGTCTACAATCACTGAAACCCTTACTAAAGTCCAAGGAACTGTCAAGGAAAATAAAAACGAACATATATAAAATAATAATCAGACCTATTGTAACCTACGGCAGTGAAACTTGGACACTTACTAGAACAAACCAGATGGCTCTAAATTGTTTCGAAAGAAGAGTACTACGAAAAATATATGGCCCAGTTAAAGAAAACGAAAACCTATGGAGAATAAGGATGAATCTGGAATTAAAGGCTCTGTATAACGAGCTGGACTTGGTTGCAGTAGCTAAAATGAATAGGCTAAGGTGGCTAGGGCATCTAGAACGTATGAGGGAGGAAGAACAGGTGAAAAAAATATATAAAGCAATCCCACAGGGAACAAGACCAAGAGGAAGATCGAAGTTAAGATGGTTCGATGACACCTTAAGTGACATCAAGAAAATGAAGATAGAAAACTGGAGGAACAAAACGAAGGATCGGAAAGGTTGGAGGACAGCATTAGAGGCGGCAAGTACTCTTGAAGGGCCGTAAAGCCAATATGATGATATATATGATATATTTATCTTATTTTACATTAAGTGTCACAAAATGTTTTAACAGCGTTTTTTCAAGAAAAACTGTTAAAACCTTCAAATGAGGGTACTTCTGGTACTTTTGGTTATAAATGGTCAAATTTATAACCAAAATCTATTCACCTCTTCTTTTGGATGTAAACTTGAGGAATACGAAATAATTACAATTAATGAAATCGTGGTATTGGAAATATGCGATACGAAAGGATCGTTACGCACACACACACACACACACACACAAACACACGCATACACACACATACATAAATAAAGACATCGTAAAAATGGTAAAATCGTATTATAGGGACCCTAAAACGTGCTTATTCACGAAAAACTCATTAGGCATTAAATTTTTTTGACCAAAAACAAGGTGACGGATGGTAAAAACCAAAAGATGAGTAGATAATTATCAACTTACACCCTTAAAATATAAATCTGTTAAATAAATATCTAATTCTGATTTTTGTATGTTTTATATTTTATCTAAAATTTACATCGTAAATACGGTATGCCAATATTAAATTGTGTAATATATAAAAAGGGTTGCTTCACTTCAGATTTCGATCGGGTTCGCCCTAGTTCATTTCAGGTTATGGTTGCTTCCGGTCAAGTACTCTCCGGGTCTAGTCTGGTTTGGACCTGGTTCAGTAGATTTAATTCGGGTCGAGTCGAGTTCGGACCTAGTTCACAGTTCGGGTTGGGTCGTGTGCGGACCTGGTTTACTTCGGGATGAAAAAAATAATTAAAAAAAACTGTTGTGGCCAGCACAATACCTTCCGTCATTCTCGTGTATAATGTATAAATTCCATAATTTTCCTTACAAAAGATTCTAAATTTCCAGTAAAATTATTTCATAAACAAACTATTCAAATTGCACTTGACACTGGCATCTTCTTCTTCTTTAAGTTTTCCCATTCGTTAGGGGTCGCTATGTTTGCATGTGGTTCTCATTCAGTTCCTTTTCTCTCAAATCTTCCTCATTACAGTCCTTCCATCTTATCTTTGGTCTTCCTCTGTTTCTTTAACGTCCTATTACTAAACTATTCTTTCTTGTTCCAATATAATTCTTCATTTCTCCTCATGACATGTTCAAACCAATGTAATTGTCTTTCTTGTTTCTTTCTAAAAACTTGTAACACTAGAGTTATTTTCTTACCGTATCTTTCCGTGTATTCCCCAATATCTACTTCAACATCCTCATATCTGCCACATTAATTTACTTTTTATTGATACTGACATCTGTCAATTTGAATTATATGAATATATTACTAGTTCCCAAGTTTAGCATAGCTGGCTGAATTATAAAATTTAATTTCTTTAAAATTCTTTAACTCTGCATCTATTGAATATGAAGTATAAATTGTAATCAAATCGTATAGAGAATAATATATTCTTTAAGTTATAATAACGTTAAATGTCAATAAATCAAATTTAACTGTTAAATCTTCAAATGAGACTACTTCCGGTTGACCAATTATAACCAAAATCTAATCAGTTGTTCTTCCGGATGTAAACTTGAGGAATACGAAAAAATTATAATTTTTGGAATCGTGGTATTGAAGTTATGGAATCCGGAAATTTTGTCACACACACACAGACACACATACATACAGACATCATCGTAAAAATGGTAAAATCGTATTATATGGACCCTAAAACGTGCTTATTCAGTAAAAACTCATCATTGAATTTTTTGACCAAAGACAATACCTTCCTTACCTAAAGGTGACGGAAGGTAAAAATATACGTAGGCTTCATTGTAGAAAATGGCCAATACAGTTTGCATGAAATAGGTAGTCTAAAACTTAAAAGTAGTTGGGAGCCCCAGTGTAGGAAAGGGCTGATATAGTTTGCATAAAATAGTGTAAAACTTACCATTTATAACCGTTAGCTACTGTTCGGATGGGGTCAGGTCGTGTTCGGACCTGGTTTAGTTCTGATCGGGTCGGATTAGAACTCATTCATTTCGGGTTCGGGTTGATCCGGGTCAGGTACCGTTTGGGTCGACGAATTTGGGCCTTATTTCGCTTGGGTCGAGTTCGGGCCTGATTAATTTCGGCTGGTTCATTGTTGGGTACGGGTCAATTCGGGTTTAAACTTTACTAAAAGTTTTATAAAAAGAAATAATTTAAAAAAAATAGCAAATAGCCAATGTATTTTACATAAAATAGTGTAAAACTTACTATATATAACCGTTAGCTATCGTCCATTTCGGGTTCGGATCGGTCCGTGTCAGGTACCGTTCGGGTCGTTGTGTTCGGACCTAATTCAGTTGGGTTTGCGTCGGCTTCGAACCAAGTTCAGTTGGGTTTTGGTTGAGGTCAGACTTGGTTCATTTCGGATTGGTCCATTGTCGGGAAAGGCTTGGATCGGTATTCACTTTTACTAAAGTATCATAAACAAAATTGTTTTAAAAAAACAGTTGAGGGGCAAGGTAGCAAATGGCTGATGCAGTTTGCAAAAATAGTGTAAAACTTACCATTTATAAGGTTTTCTAAATACTCTAATTGCATTATACCGTTGTAATCCAGTTTGCTATTAATACTTGCTGTGGGTCCAATTCTCTATTTTCACCATTGTGATATGATATGAAATGATAAATTTACATTATATCAACAAACACACATGTTGACTAGGTGGGGGTGATGCTCTCATTTTGATTAAGTGCTAATTCATATAAAATAAATATTAACAAACTTGTAAAGTTTCTAAATTTGATTGAAATAATAAACAAGTGTAGCTTTTGCACTATTGTCCATGTTAAATTCTTCTAAATTTGTATTGATATTTATCGATAAGTATCGATATGTTTCATAAATATATTGAAAAGTTTGGATAT
The DNA here is from genome assembly GCA_951394225.1 of Harpalus rufipes. Lineage (NCBI taxonomy): Eukaryota > Metazoa > Arthropoda > Insecta > Coleoptera > Carabidae > Harpalus > Harpalus rufipes. The sequence goes on along the minus strand of OX596290.1, from coordinate 15,412,517 downwards.
TTATCGATAATTATTTAATTTTTGATAAAATGAATTTATAGATAAACGAATGTATATCGATAACAATATGTTATCAAATATTAACATTACGACAACGAAACAAATAAAATACACAACCATATAGCATAATTTATTTATTTTCTAGATTTTATTCATTTCAAGTAAATTAAATATTTTTTATGAGCATCATATTAGGCAATAACATTCAAAATTAAATATTTCAGTACTAAGTAAAAAAAAATCACAATGTGTGATTTTTTTTTAACCCGATCCACACCGAATCAAGCCTTAAATCGTCGACCCAAACTGTACCTGACCCGAATCGATCCGAACCCGAAATGAATGAGTTCTATTCCGACCCGATCAGAACTAAACCAGGTCCGAACACGACCTGACCCCACCCGAACAGTAGCTAACGGTTATAAATGGTAAGTTTTATACTATTTTATGCAAACTATACTAGCCCTTTGCTACACTGGGGCTCTCAACTACTTTTTTTAAATTATATTTTTATATAACTTTTAGTAAAAATGAAACCGTTCCTACTTGTAGTTGACAATGAACAACTTGAAATGAACCCGATCCGAACTCGACCCAAACCGAACTAAACTAGGTTCGAATCCAACCTGATCTGAACTGAACCAGGTTCAAACCCGATGCGACTAACTCTAACCGACCAGAACCCGAAATGAACCAGCTCGAACCCGTCCTGACCCAATACGAATTGAACCATATCCGAACATGACCCGACACGGCCCGAACGGTAACTAACGGTCATAACTGGCAAGTTTTAGACCACCTATTTCATGCAAACTGTATTGGCCATTTGCTACAATGAAGCCTTCATATATTTTTTTAATTATTTTTTCCATCCCGAAATAAACGGGAGCACATCGTAATCTCGAAGTCTCATAGTTCCGAAACGCACGATTAAAAACTGCCACAAGTCCTACGCACATCGGGTACTCTCGGCAAAGTTCGATTTACATTGGGAAAAAAATATATATGCGGTAGAAAGATAAGTTCTACATTAGGAGAATAGATGTCTCTTACCTCTTAAAAGAAATTTATCTAGCGATCTGTCAGATATTTAAAAATGATTACTACATTTTAAATACTTTTGGAATTGAATGAAAATGTAATATAGAATTAAATAATAAATAAAATGGTAAAACAGGCAAATATTTGCAGTACATATATAAATATAAGACCTTTTTTAGGTTAAATGAACAAAATATTGAAAAACTGATAAATACACATACAATTATACAAACACATGTTTATTTAAAGTTTATCATTAAGTATTCATATACCTTGCTGTGAGAGTGATATTAAATACGTGTGTATACTCGTTCTTAAATACTCGTAGTTCATATTATACAATACAATAATAAGTACTTTGTATAAAAGTGTTCAAGCAGATACTAACAACTAATTAAATAACAGGTTCATTTATTAATCAATTAAACAAATGATAGGTGCATACTCCGCGTAAATCAAATTTATGTGTATGCTTTATTTGATGGTTTACTATTTCTTTATTTTCGTCTATATGAGACTAAGCAGTGAGTTATCATGCACTCTTAACAAATAAACTAGAAATTTTCATATGCTATTTTCATTGTTTTTCTAAAGGCTTTCCACACAATGCCTCTTTCTATTTTCTGAAATAAAATTTACCATATAAGTTTTAAAATACTAACCAATTAAACAACGTATAGGTTCATTTATTAATCAATTGCACAAATATAGGTGTAAACCGCGCGTATACATATGCTTTGAATAGCTTGAATAATGATGGTTAAGTTATAATAAAAATTACAAAGTTACGTCTAATTTCACAAGGATATAACTTCTCAGTCAGCTTCCATGAAGCCATCGTCAGAAGTCAGAAGTCGGCCAGCACAACAAGTAACCACAGACGCATTTATAAAAGTTAGTTTTAATAAACGCATCTAAGTTTTAAATTATTTTTAAAATGTAATTACATATTATTTCAATACAAATATGAATTAAATATTTAATATATAAATGAGTTGGTTATATCTTTGAAAATAAAAACATCAAAAATGTGTAATTTACTAAAATCATGATATATACTATGAATTTAAAATCTATTAATTATTATCAAAATTATGTGTACATTGTAATAGTTGCATGAGTTTTATAATTAATAATGCTATTTTGAATATGCACAGTTATTAAGAATAGATAATACAAAATATACTAATATAAAAATAATCAATTTGGTAATTATATAATTTACTAGGCCTAATACATCGCCCGGCATTAAGTAGGATGGTGAGCACGCATCTTCTCTTGAAAATAACACAGTTTAGAGCTGCTGGTTTTGGTTTAGCCATCTTTCTCGTGCAATATTATATATATATATATATATATATATATATATATAATCGCAAAATACTTACTGACTAATAAGTAGTAAAACTCATTGCAAAACTTTAAAAAATCATATCTTGCTTAATATAAGAAATTCTCATGTAAGTTTTCATTAATGGTCATATCTTTGTACAATATTTCATACAAAAAAATAGTTTATGGTACATTAGTTTTCGTTCTACACTTCAGCAGGGACGTAGCCAGGATATTTTTATAGGGTGGGCCAGCGGTGGGTCAAAATTTTTTTAGGTGGGCCACTAAGAAAAGTTTTGTACGTAGGGTGACCAGATTTATAAATTGTAAAATCGGAACATTTTTTAAAGAATTGTAAAATCAGTGGCGGTTTGTGTACCAAAACTTTGGTGAGGCGAGGTATCCAGAAAAATAAGCGCCGCAGGCGAAATTTTTTTTTTATTCAAGGTCAAATGCCTTATAATTGAAAGTTACAATTTTTCAAGGGATGTGAAGCTGCATGTTTTCCCATTTCTTTTTTTTTATTCGTCTTTATAAACACACTTTCTTTTTGGCATTTTGAAATTCGATAAATAAATGAAGCCGTTTCTGTGAAAATGTGTTTAAAAAATAAAAATAATACTTATACATATAATTTAATATATACTTACTCATAAATTAAAGTAAAAACATACTTTATTATACGGATCTATGACAATTTTGCTAGGCAACAGGCAACCCCTACATAAACATTTCCAACCCGCGGGGTAGAAGTGAAATATATTATTTCCCACCCAAGAAATTGTCATTGCAGTTAGGAATGACGTATTTCCCAACCTCGGAATCGACATATAACTATAATGATTGTGAATAAAATAATATTACTGTTTCTTTACCATAAATGCCATTATTGTTTTGAAATGAGAAATGCAGTTCAAATAATGTGCGTGAACTGTTTTCTCTCATTTGACTTTTAAACGGGTGGGCCAATGGGTGGGCCAGAGTTTTTGCAGGGTGGGCCCGGCCCACCCTGGCCCACCCCTGGCTACGTCCCTGCACTTCAGATCTTAATTGGCTCTAAACACATTTCCAATATGCAAAGAAAGATAAAACATAAAAAGAACAAAATATTATCATAGATCGAGCTTTCGCTCAGGTAAAAAACAGGGATGCAATGGAAATGGAAGCGGTGAGCAACATGTTAGATGTTTTTTTTTCAAGAGCCACACAAAGTCACATTGCTAAATTGTGCAGATCTAAATCATATGCATAAACCAGTGAAATCAGAATAAGAAACCAACTGTTGATGTGCTGCATAAACTAGATAAGGTTAAATCAACAGAGTTGGTCCGATTAAGACACAACATATCATCAATGTAATGATTGGTAAACACCAATTACAACTGAAACTAAACGCTCGACGCAAGCGCCATGTGGGAGAATAAGTTAATGAAGTTTAAACATGATTAAAATTTATATATTGTTTTTATATATTAGAGCAGGAGTCACCAACATTTTTGAGAGGCGGGCCACATGCGAAATTTTAAAATATATGATGGGCCGGATAATAATTCTTATTGGAAGTCATATTGGATTATAAATGGAAGGAAATTTAAATTATACTTATCTTTATTTTACATATCAATGTGTAGTGCTTGCAAATTTAAAATTCAGTTTAGAGATTTTAAATACAATGCACCAATTTGTAAAAAGTTTTTGAGATCAGTTATTCGCGTTTGATTTCTTGGTTTTGCATGTTTCGTCTCTGAAAACTCGTTTGCAGTCTCGTCGAAAGTGGGGTACAGATGGGGCGGTGGCCCGGGTCCAGCACTACCACTGTTATATAATTTTTTTGTAGTGCTAAAATTTATTATTTTTAAACATAAATATAAATTAACAAAAATAAAGAACATTGTTCCGGATGTAACCGCCAACCGGTACATTGTTTAATTTTAATATTGCATAATCTATATTATTACATGTATTTTTATTTATATTTCATTCTAACTTTTATGTTACACTGAAATTGGGGGTTAATCCCTATTGGAAAGTGAAGATTTATTTACATATTTGATAAATAATAAAATATTTTACAAATTAAAATGTATAGTACTCTTTTTTTGTCCCAGCATTGCGGGGGCCCGCTAATTTGATTTTACCTCAGGGCCCGTAACAGCTCTCCACGGGCTTGCGATTTTGCAAATGTACGTACTACCAAAAATTTATACAATTTTCCGGGTATTTTTAAACATTCAATAATGTATAAATTTGAATAAAATTTTCGTTTCTAAATAGTAATGTGATCAACACATCATTATTAGCTACAATTTTAGCAATAGGAGCAGGATATCCAGTGTATTGATAAGAATACTGCAGAACTGGAACAAAACTATCTGATATTTACGTTTCTTATATTGTTATCGATGTGTAAAATACCTTGAGGTTTTGCTTGCAGTAAATCAATTGTTGATGATTACATACTGTAACAGGTTTTTTTACTCGTTCTACGCTATAGTAGCTCATTAATTTTACAAAAGAGAATATCAAAAAATGCGAAATAGCTGAAGTAACCTCTTACGTTCATTTCTCCTATGTGCTAAAATCAGAACATCAGAAACTTGTGGCTGTACACTGTTATATATATATATATATATATATATATATATATATATATATATATATATATATATATATATATATATATATAAATTAATGTACCTGTTATTGCAAAAATTTCGCTGTTGACTGAACAATCCAATAAAATTCTGTACAGTAGGAGTCGCTTTATTCAAAATTAAATTCTAACACAACATCCATCAGCTGATTACTTTAGCAGATATTCCGATACTTGTCATCTTCCATTTGTAATATGACACTGTTATTTAATTGTTTAATGTAATTGTTAATAATAATATTTAGAGTTTGTACCTGTATTACGGTATAGTAGATCAACAGTTTTACAAAACACAAAATCCTAAATTAAATACCTGATATCAATAGTAACCTGCTTTACGTTAATTTCTGCAATGTGCTAAAACAGAACATAAAAACTTGTGGTTGTACATTGATTTATAAATAAGTTAACGTATCTTTATTAAAAAAAAATCGCTATTGACTGCAATAATCAACAAATTCCTGTATAGTAGGAGTCGTTTATTCAGAATTTAAATGCTAACACAACATCAGATGATTACTTACGCAGATATTCCGATATTTGTCATCTTCTCATTTGTAATATGACACTGTTATTTGTTTATTGTGATTGTTATTATTATAATATATCCTTCATTGTTTTTATTGTTCTTAATATATTGTTAAAATGTCAAAAACCTAATATAAAAGATAGTTAATTTTTACAAATTATATGATATTTCAATATGCACCTACCTACTTACGGCATTAAATAATTTTTATAATAGTGTTCATTATATGAAACATATTAAATATTTTGTAATTTATTTCACAAAACAATTTTAAATGACGTTCAGGTTCAACAATAGTCATGTCACAAAATTTTAGTTGAGTAAAACGGATTTCAAAACTTTCTCCGACCGAAAACGAAGCGTGTTCGGCTGTCGTCGTTGTCGTACTTCTAAAAAATTGAAGTTATAAGACTTCTGAGTTCCGGTATGTACCCGTTACTGTTCGCATTGGAGCTTCGTTTCGCATTCGTGCGAATACGAACGATGTCGAGAATTGAGCCCAGTTGGTGTAGCTCCAGCAAGTTTAGTTTTTAAGAATAAAATACGAAATAGATTTGATTTACTTTTAGAAAATTATAAAGAAAATAAGAATATTGTAAATTATAAAGGAACGCGAAAAGATACTTTTGTTCAGGGTCAGATAGTTTTAGTAAGAGATTATAGAAATCCAAATAAAAAAAATATGGGTAGAGGCAGAGATATTTGGAAGAGACATGTAAATCAGATTTTAAAAGCAAAAATTAATAACAATGATGTATTTAATAAAGTAGAAAATAACTTAAAATCTGATCAAATAGGTACATGTATTTCTAAAAATTCGCCTATTGTTACAGAATTTGATACAAATAATTCTGAAAAAGGTAATAATGAGTTATTATGTGAAAATAAAGATAGTATATTAGAATTACCTGATAATTCCGTAACAAATACGGCTGAAGAAAATTCCAATGAAAATGTTGAAAACAATACTAATAAGAAAAATAAATTTGTACGTGATATGTCATTAAATATAAATAATAGACCTAAAAGAAATGTCAAACCCCCTGACAGATTAGCTTATTGAGGGAGGTATTGTAGTATACTTTGATCTTATTTATTATTTATATTTAATTTCTTCACATAGTAGGTTAATAAAATACCATAGTAACACAAAATTGTAAATAATAAAACATAGCAGTTTTTGGAACAATAAAAGCACGTATGTACAAAAGCCAAGTGTCATAATTATTCAAACTAAAATATATTACAAGGAACATACCATACATTCTTTAAAATACCAGGTAGCCACAGCTTCCCGACACGCATTTCAACTTGTATTGTTCCAACACCATGAGCACGTACTGTCGAAAGATTCGCTAGCTGAATGTGTGTAGGAGCTGCAAAATGACAGTAAGATTTGAAATATTGTTTATTAGCTGTCATGTGCTGCGATGCACCACTGTCACAAACCCATGAATCAACCGTATAATTCATTCTGTTCATTGCTAAATAAGAATTACAATTTTCAGATGGTTTACTATCAGGTTTCGATGGCTTTAATTCAGTCTTGCAATGTATTTTCATATGTCCAAGTTTACCGCATTTGAAACACTTTATTTTCTTTTTCCGTCTGTCAGGCACGTCACTTGCTGTTTTGGTTATTGTCTTAGTCTCCGGCCGTGCCACAAACGCTGATGATTCCATCGCTTTTGTTGTACGGAGCTCGATCGCACACAATTTTTGAATTAAAATGTTCAGTGTACGTTTTTATTTCTCCATTCCATACATTTCTGAATTCATGATATCCAGAAACCAAGCGTAGACATAATCCTACCAATCAGTAACTTATCTGTTAAGCTTGTCTTTCCTTGTCGTCGAAGCTCTGTATTTATATCGACGAATACTTTCTGCAGCTTCGCAATATGAGCTGCGATATCGTCTGTGGGATTTCTGGTTGATGAAAAGAATTCTTCCATTAACAAATCTAGACGTTGTTCGCTACTTTGCTCAAACACACTCAGAAGCTGGTTCCAGATATCAGCTGCTAATGTGTACGTTAATACCAAGTCAGATACTGATTTACTGAGTGCACCAGCTATCAGAGATGCCGCTTTTGCGTTTTCACGCTTCCACGTCTGATACTTCACTCGGTCTCCTTCAGTTGCACCTGGTGTTAATTCTGGACATTTTCGTGTACCGTCAACAATGGTAGACAAATCAAATTGCTCGAAGTGCATTAACATTTGCCATTTCCACTTGGCCCAATTTTCTGCATCTTCCAGCCTGTCGATTTGGATTTTTAAATCCGCTATTTTATTTCTGAAGAAATACCTGACAAACTGACTATCTTATTTTCAATAAAATACGTTTTACTTTGTGGGTTCTGGGCCCATTAACCTATTGGAGTTAGTGGATTAGAAAATCGTATGAAATCGTAGGAAAGATAATACTGAGCAATATCCAAAATTGTTATATTATACAGAAAAATATAGAACATACATGAACTATCATAAAAAACAACAACTTGTCAAAATCTAAACATAGCTACTTGATTTTTTACAATATGTATAAATATAATATAGCATCAAGAAGCTTGTTATATAATAACATTGAAAGTTTCATATGTGTAACTAAGTGTGATTTATGCAAAAACATTTTTTACATTCATTATATTGATAATCTTTAACGCCAGTGTGTTGCTTTATATGTGTAAGTTTGATTTATGTAAAAACCATTTTTGACATTCATTACATTTATAATCTTTAACGCTAGTGTTGTTTCATATGTGTAACTAAGGTTGATTTTTGTGAAAACCATTTTTTACATTCATTACATTGATAATCTTTAACGTCAGTGTGTTGTTTCATATGTTTAACTAAGTTTGATTTTCGTGAAAACCATTTTTTACATTCATTACATTGAAAGTCTTTAACGCCAGTGTGTTGTTTCATATGTCTAGTTAAGTGTGATTTATATAAAAACCATTTTTTACATTCATTACATTGATATTCTTTATCGCCAGTGTGTTGTTTTATATGTGTAACTAAGTTTGATTTTCGGGAGAACCATTTTTCACATTCATTACACTGATAATCTTTAACGCCAGTGTGTAGTTTCATATGTGTAACTAAGGTTGATTTTTTTGAAAACCATTTTTTACATTCATTACATTGGTAATCTTTAACGCCAGTGTGTAGTTTCATATGACTAGTTAAGTGTGATTTATGTAAAAACCATTTTTTACATTCATTACATTGGTAATCTTTAACGCCAGTGTGTTTTTTCATATGTGTAACTAAGTTAATTTTTTTTGGAAACCATTTTTTACATTCATTACATTGATAATCTTTAACGCCAGTGTGTTGTTTCATATGACTAGTTAAGTATGATTTATGTAAAAACCATTTTTTACATTCATTACATTGATAATCTTTAACGCCAGTGTGTTGTTTCATATGACTAGTTAAGTACGATTTATGTAAAAACCATTTTTTACATTCATTACATTGATAATCTTTAACGCCAATGTGTTGTTTCATATGACTAGTTAAGTGTGATTTAAGTAAAAACCATTTTTTACATACATTACATTGATAATCTTTAATGCCAGTGTGTTGTTTCATATGTGTAACTAAGGTTGATTTTTGTGAAAACCATTTTTTACATTCATTACATTGATAATCTTTAAAGCCTTTGTTCATATGTCTTGCTAAGGTTGATTTTAGTGAAAACCATTTTTTACACTTACTACACTGAAATTCTTTGTTGTTACCACTTGTACCATCAGTAACTAAAATATTTTCTTCAGGGTTACTTTCATTATTATCAGAAACAACATTATGGTCATCAGAATTATGATCACTTTCGTCGCCCATGTCAACGCTGCTATCTTCATGACGATTAAGGTCTGTTTGAAGTGGATTTTCCTGCTTCAGTATTGCTTGTAATAAATCAAGTTCACGGCCAGAGGGATATTCTGGGTCTTCTTTAATGGAAATTTCGTCCACTAATGAATATTTTACTTCAAGTTTCTCTTTTTTATCTAACACTTCCTTTTTAATACAAACTTCATCGATTTTATTAATCTTTGTTTTAGATGTGCACTTGTCTGTCACGTCTGTGTTGTTCGGTGCCTCCTTGATCCACGCTTCCAGACGTAGAGTGTTCTCCATACAGTCTTTCTTAAATGTAGTAAACAATTGAAGTTTCTGTTCGCAAATGGAACAGAAGCGTAGCGAAAGCCTCAACTTGAAGATTGTCTGAAACACGAATTTTCAATGTAAAAATATGCTCATTAAGGATGTACATTTTCGATGTTTTTTAAGGTATCTCGCGTAATATTAACGATAGAACAAACCTGTTTCACATTCCGTAGTGAACTTTTTGAGAGAAATTTAGTGGTCGCCACAGGAATTTTCTATCTTTATTTTTTTTCGAGCTACAGGTAAAAACTCGTTTTTCGTAATTTCGAAAATATCTCATCTTATTTAGTATAATAGTTAGAGTAAAATTGTTTAGACATATTTTGTACAGTTTTTTACGTAGAACAAAATGACGTAATTAGTTTTTTTTTGAAAACTTACTAATTCTCAAGATATAATACAAACTTATATTTTTTAAGTGGGAACCTATGTTGAAAATAGTCTCACCTTTTTACTTATTTTATACGCTTTTCAGTGATATATAACAAGTCTACATTCCTTTTGTTTTAAACATAAATAAAACATGAATTATTAATTTTTTGAGAAAATATTGAAAATGATTAAAAAGCAAATGAAAAACTATTACACATCACCTTTTTCTATTTTTAATATTATTTTTCGTCAGTTTTTCTCATTTTTCAATTTATAGACCTCAGAAAGTATATTAAACCACTTTTTCCGTCGACCGTTTATTAATAGGCTATCTTAATGTATAGAAAATCATTCATTAATGATCCCTATTAATGCATGATTTTTTATTAATAAACGATTTATTGGGTGCGTTCACCACATGGAACACAGCATGTATTGCTAACGCTAAGTTGTAGCAAAAAGGTAGACAGAATTAAAAGTCATGCTTTTGACACTTACTATAGGTTGTGCCAAGTAGAAATGACCTGCGCGTAAAACGCATTTACGCATTCTCCGCCCTTCTTACTTAAAGGGCCAATCGTATGAACTGTACTTAAGCGGGTTTGTCTCAGTGGCGTCCGAATAATATTATTAAAGATTTAAATTTATTGTGTATAGTGAAGTTGAATAGAAAACATGGTACTAAATACTAAAAGTAGGTTGTTAGTGTACAAGGTAATCAAATTTATGGAGAATATTAAATGATCTTCATTTATTTTTAGGTATTTTGTACATATTTTAGTTTTTAAGCTTAATTTAAATATTCTAATTACTATTGTTGCCTAATTATTTCTACGTCACTGACACAACACAGTGTTTAAATCCATTGTCAGTTGAACGCTTGTGTCTTCATCGGTTTTGCATTTATGTCATTACAGTACTTACACGAGCGACTAGTGGGCAGTCCCTAGAATTCTTTTTGGATAAGCGGCGCACGGAAAAGGTGCATGTATCACTATGAAATGGATAGTGAGAGACTACTCCGCTCTAAAAATAGTGGTACACAGTATATGCGCAAGAAATGATTGACAGGTCATTTCTATTTGGCACGACCTATAGCTAGGTATATTCACGTAGCATACCTTTAAAATGAATTTGAAAGAATAAAATTCCTCAAATAAAAGAAAAAAAAAAAAATATTTCATCACGGCATATTACCCATTGCTGGGTGTGCCAATCTGCTTTGTATACAGATTTCGGTAATGATGGAATATTTGTACCGTGTGGGCGCTTACCAGGCGTCACCTCACGGGCACTCATAGATGGCGTGGAGAGCGCACCACAGGGGTCAATAACAATAACATAAAAAACCGCTTGTGTTGTCTAGCATTAAGTAAACTGAATGCACCCACTGAAAACAATTGATGACAAAACTTATTGATTTTCTAACGTAAAATTTGACGTTCGGTCAACCATTACTAACCTAAAAAAAATGTCATGGAATAAAATTAGATTTTCCATTTAAGTAAGATACGGTCAACGAAAAAATATTGTAACTAACACGTGTGTTAATTGGCGATTAATGATCTCAACAATTAACGCGTGAGCGTCGCTCACGCATTAAATGTCTCGAACATTAATCGCTCTCATTAACACACTTGATAGTTAAATAACTATTTTCGACTTGTGCCAAAGCCAACTATAACGCTGATAAATTGTTGTTCATTTAAATTTTCGAGATATATACGACCAAGAAAAACGGTTAAATGGACAAACAATTTCTATTTTACTAGACAAATTTACGTAAAAGAAAAATATTTTTTTCGATCAGTGGTTCTTAAAATACAGGACCTAACTTTCTTATTTTAAATGAGAGCATGCATTTTTTATTTGCTCCTTCGTTACGGAATATAATTCTGAATTCAGTGGTATAATATTTTTATATCCTTACACAACGATTTCATTTTGTGAACAATGAATATAAATTTTTATATTAATTTGATTAAAATATGGCTATAATAACAGTGCTGTAAATGTAAAAAATAAATTCGTGTTAATTTTTTACATGGAATTAGAATGCCATGAAAGAAAAGCGTGAATATTAATTAAAAGAACAAAACATTCACTTCTTTCTGTCAGGGCACTCTAATTCTATGTAAAAAAAAAAAAAATTAACACGTATTAATTTTACTCATTCATGACACTCTTACTATAGCCACATTTTAAACAAATTAATATAAAACTTTACTACCCCAATTCACAACATAAGATTAGCACTTAAACCCGATTATAACAATCAAGTTAAGCTAAACCAAATTCACAAAAAAGTTGAATCCTTTATCGGTAATACTTTCTTCAACCGGTTTAGTTTAAAATTTAACTCTACGTGTCCATAGCAACAGAATCATTTGGTATAAATCAATATTAAACCTATTCACAAACTTTAGTGTACAATTTAAGCCATATATGCTGAATCGCAGGATTAACGTTGTGTTAAATTTGTAATTGTAATTTTAAATCGTCATAGAGGTTTGTTATTGTTATTATAATAATAATAATATTAATAATAATAATCTTTATTAAATAACTTCATACTAATAAAAATATTATACATACTACTGTCAAAAAAGTACCGGGAATTGGTCAATAAAACACAAAATGTGCCTTATGTATCCAAATTTCTTTTTTGCCTTCAAGGTAGGCCTCTGCCGAAATAATACGCTTATGCCAACATGAGACTGAAGCTACCAGCCGATTCGTTAAGTAAAACACTTTGGACAACCCTGGTGCCATCACTCCGTAACAGGGCCGTTCCTAGGGTACATGCCGCCCGTGTGCGGGAATAATTTTGCCCCCCCCCCCCAATAATTGACTGAAAAACTGAATAAAATCTCCTAAATAAAACAAACAGTAAATGTAAAAAATATACTTTTAATTTTATTTCATATCACACACATTAGTACATAAAAACAAATAACAAAAAATAAACAAAAATACATACCTATACTATAATAAATAATATAAAGTATATTCGTTATGGGAAAAATTTAAATGAATTTTGCTTTCCTTGCTTTCTTTAAAGCAAACTCTGATATAATATCAGATACGTTTAAATCTTCAGAAATTTCTTTTTCTATACTAATGATAGATAAGTATGAAAGCCTTTCTTGTCCCATTGTTGATCTGAGGTAATTTTTTATAATCTTAAGTTTCGAAAAGCTTCTCTCACCGCTTGCAACTGTGATCGGTAAAGTTAAAAAAATTCTTATAGCAATTGCTAAATTTGGAAACAGATAGATGAGATTATTAGTAAATATGTATTGGATAACTTGTAATGCATCCATTTCTGTGGAAATATAGGGTGCGATATTTTCAATTTCCTCGCATAGATCTTCAACTATAAGATCTTTTTCATTTTTTGATTCTTACCTTTATTAAATTTTCAGTTATCACAACAATGATCACATAGTCGAACACAAAAATTAAGAATAAAAGTATTATTTATTTTGTTACATGTCTACCAGTACAGTTTTGATAATAGTTAGTTATTTATAACTTTTGGCTTCTTCAAAAACGAATTATTAAATTTTACATAACGGGGCGGCGCGCCGCCCCTTTGACTTATTTGTAACTTCTGGCTTTTTAAAAAACGACTTATTCAATTATAGATAACGGGGCGGCTACTGCCGCCCCTTTGACTTGGCGCCCGTGTGCCTCGCACGCCTTGCACCCCCGGGTCGGAACGCCCCTGCTCCGTAACAAGTACATAGCTGTATTTCCTTATAAAATGTAAGACTGTACATCTAATATAAAATGTAATAAAGTTATATTCACAAGGAGTTGTTCTGCATATATCCCTTAATATAGAACAATACCAAAACATTCAAATTTCAGGGAATAGGAGTAACTTATGTCACTTTATAATATTTAATACATTCAAGCAAGAGTAAAATTGAACAGATTAATCACCCTTAGTGCGGGTAATATTAACTGTAACAAAACCATATTCACAGGGTTTATTTAGCATACGTCCCTTAATATAGAGCAACATGAAAAGTTTCAAATTTCAGGGGATGAAGGTGACTTATATCACATTATAATATTTAATATATTCAACTAGAGAGAAATTGACCAGATTAATCACCCTTAGTGGGGGTAATATTAACTGTAACAAAACCATATTCAAAAGGTTTATTTAGCATACATCCCTTAATATACAGCAACATCAAAAGTTTCAAATTTCAAGGGATGAAGGTGACTTATATCACATTATTTTATTTAATATATTCAATGAGAGGGAAATTGGCTAGATTAATCACCCTTAGTGCGGGTAATATTAACTGTAACAAAACCATTTTCACGGGGTTTATTTATTCATGTATATGAAAAGTTACATTAAAAGTGATTATGATATTTTGTAAGGCATAGAGGGGGACACATTTTGATATAACCATTATTATTTAAAGCCAGTGGTACTCAACTTATGGCTCAATGTTACATTTTTTTAAATGCCATTATATACTTTTTATTAACTAATTGAATAAAGAATTTTCTTCTGAATTCAGCGATATAATAATGTCATACCCTTACATTGCGAAAAATTTGATAGAAATGAATTCAAAGTTAGTATCTCATTTCTATTTTTTTTTTAAGTAGGTTGTGCAAACATTTAATCATTAAAACAAAAGAAAATTATCTGTCATTTTCGTATTTCATTGTTATCCATTAGATAATTTTCGTTACCTTTGTAATAATTAATTTAATAATAGCTGCAGATCCAGCAAATACTGATTTTATTTATTGATGTGCAGACACATTAAAATGCATTCCTAGTATGCAATTTATTTGCAGAAATTTATTCTAATTACGCAGAATTAAATAGTAATTACGCGAAATAAAAAAAATAACGAAATTTAGAAAATTTCGAAAAAAAAATATAATAGGTACGTAAAAATGACACAAAAATGACAGATAATTTTCTATTGTTTTTATAGTTGAATGTTTGCTTAGCCTACTTAAAAAAATGAAAATACTAATTTTGAATTAATTTTTATCAAATTTTTCGCAATGTAAGAGTGTGATATTATGTATTATATTGTTGAATTCAGAAGAACATTCGCTATTTAATGAGTTCATAAAAAATATATGATACCATTTAAAAAAATATAACATTGGTCCATAACTTGAGTATCACTGGCTCTAAAATAATAATAGTTATGCTAAAATGTGTTCCCCTCTATTCTTTACAAAATATCTTAATCATATATATAGGGTGGAAACGAACTTAATGTCATAAATTTAAGGGTGAGTAGTATGACATGTGTAGATAACAAAACAGAAAGATTTTTTTTAAAATTCGCATAGTTAAGGGTAGTTTTCATGAAACTAACATTTTTGGTATCACTGGACCACTGGCAACGCATTTGCATTATTTTATCTATTACACAATTATTTTCGTTAAAAATGTTATATAATTTAAAAATCAGCTCCACCAGGTCACCTAAAGCTTGTCGCCGAGGTCCCTCCCCGTCTGCAACAGCGACGTCCGGGCCTAGGGCTTGGTCACTCCCCTTAGTGGTTCCCCAGCAGTAGCTAGGAGGCGCTCCTGTACTGCTGTCTCAGTTAGTATTTTTTTTTGTCATTTAAAAATTTTTACTGTGCCTTTTATTAAACTCATTTATTTCTATTTGTATGTTGTTTTCCTTCCTTGAGTACACCTTCTCAAGGGTTTATCCTTTTTCAAGGTGTTGGCGCCCGAATATTAATTTTGTGGTAGTAATTTTTTTGCACAGGCGTTGGCCTGAGTCAGTTTTACTTTAGTTGGGCTACATCAACCACAAGGTTAAAATTCGAACCCGGACCTCTGCTTCCGCTACAACCCGTGAGCTGCCAGTGCAATTTGCGTGCGACAATATATATTGAGTCACATTTTGAATAGACCAGAACAGTGAGGTTAGAATTTGCCATTGGCGCGAGTTTATATGGGAGACTGATTTTACAGACAAAGATATTTCATAAAAGTAATGAAGCAGCTGTTGATACTTTGTTTATTCAGTATTGCAACAGAAATCCTTAGAAAAGATAAAGTAAGAAAATTATTAGAAATTAAAATGCTATAAGCAAACCAAGATAGCATATGTCGTTGATAGTCCCTCACCTACCCATAAATAGGTCAAGTGCAACAATATACCTATTAAACTATACCGTGTGTCTGTCGTAAAGGTGTACATAGGAGATTAACATGAGAAATTAGTTATTTGCAATTCCCTGCTCACCTAATTATTTTAAGCAAAAACGCAAATAAAAGTTTTAGGGCATAAAATTCTGCATCTAAATCAATAAACATAATTAACTTTACATGCTTTATAACGACAGAAATTAAATATGAAAATGTCGAAAATTACGTTGAAAATATCGATAGCCATGGAATTAAACAAAAAATAAATAAAAGCTTGAAGTTTTATTTGTTAAATAAGTTATTTGACGTTTCTGACAACTTGATTTTGTCTCTGGTTTTGTTGTCTGATATTATTAAAAAATGAATATTTATACTAATGAAGAGCGTGTTTTCATAATAAAATGTTTTTATGGAGGTAATAGTTACCGCAAAGTGCGCGATTTATTTTCCGTTAAGTTTATGGATCGGCCGATTCCCAGTGCAACTACAATTGCTAAATTGGTGACAAAATTTGAAAAGACTGCTAGTGTGTCTTCAAAAAATACACGTGAGCCGCGTTATCAGAATGTAGGACGAGCAAATGAACGTGCCTTGCTGGAAGAAAGAGTGTTAGGAATGATAAGTGTAAACCCCTTCTGTAGTACTAGATGTATTGGAAATAAGTTGGGAGTTCATCACAGCATCATACATAATATTTAAAAGAAAAACGTACTATTCTTATGAAATGCAGTGTCACCAAGAACTTTTCCCATACGATGAAGAAAGTAGAAGAGTGTTTTGCGAAGATATGCAGAACCGGGCTGATAATGATGAAACTTTTTTATCGTCCATTTGTTTTACCGACGAATGCACTTTCACGTTAAATAATGAACCCAATACCCAAAATACACGTTGTTGGGCAACAGAAAATCCTAAAATTAGTATTTCAACAAGGACACAATATCCCCAGAAAGTTAATATGTGGGCTGGAATTTTAGGTCACCACATAATTGGCCCTTTTGAAATACGTGGCAATCTAAATACGGAGAATTATTTGGAGATGCTACAAAACGAAATTTGTCCTGCAATAGACGATGTTGTGCGCCCAGATCGAGAGGTCTGGTTCCAACACGATGGATGTCCTGCACACTATGGCAGAAACGTTATGGAATATTTGGATCTGGCATTTCCTGGGCACTGGATTGGACGAGGGGGTATTATAAACTGGCCTGCTAGATCTCCAGATCTTGCTCCATGTGACTTTTTTTATGGGGTCACTTAAAAAATCAAATTTATAAACAAAGCCACGAAAAAATAAATGATCTGAGAGATGCCATATTTAATTAATGTCATCGTATAACTCAGCAGCAGGCGGCTGACACCTTAATGGTTTTCTAATTGCAAAGCAATAGTTCATCCCTGCGAAACCAGTCCGCAGAAAAGCGCTAGTATCTGTGCTAGTATCGTAACCAGGCAACTGGGGCGATTCGTTTGTCACGTTTGAATTTGATCTGAAAGGTCTGAAAGTTGTCAGAATCTTCTGATCCTGATTTAAGTCAATGCTTTTCAAACCATTTTGTGCAATTTAGTTGTACAGTTACTAGCTGCGAATTGTGTTCTGTTAAGTGGGTTTAGTGGTAATTATACATATTGTGAAAAATGACGAGATCTGTAAGTATAAACAATTCAAATTTGATTACATTCTTAGCCTTGATCATAAGTTTATGTGTTTTATTGTTATATTAAAATAAAATAATGTTATTTTTTTCAGGAACCAACATGTGGCCATCATAAATGTATTACAAACAGTCTCCCTGTCGAAGAACAAGGGCATATGTTTTGTTTTCCAAGATTGGAAAGCCTACGGCGGGAATGGATCATCCGGATGGGTTGTCTTGATCTACTCGAATTGTCGTACCAGCAAATATTAGATCGAGGATTCCGGGTCTGCCGACTTCATTTTACTGATAAGCAATTTCGGAAAAAAAGAATTTGAATCGTCATGAAATACCTGTGGACGTTTTTAATTGTGGTAAGATTTACTTTTATACTAAAATTGCTTTGAAATTATAGGTTAAGTAATGCATAACCGCCGAAATACGAAATATTTCTTTACGTAAGATTATTAAACTTTGCTGTTTTCGTATTTCCATGAAGGCTTTATTTCTTTATTAAAACTGTTTCAGAAATAACTAATAATTTATTATTATTTGTTAGTTGCTGCTTCAAAAATGATGGAGGAAGAGGAACCAGTATTTGAAGTTCTTGCTAATAATATGCCTGCTATCGAAGGGACACCGAAAACACGTAAATGTTCTGCTGGTGATGCTACTGCTTCTGTTTCTGGTATGCTTTTATTTTAAATTATTTTTACTTTTATATTGCACTTAACTTACGGTTAATTATGAGTTTTGAAAGTTATTTTAAATTGTCAACTAATATTTTTTTGTCTTTTCAGTTGCTGATCCAGAAACACCGAAGACAGGCGTATCATTTATTGAACTTCCTTCCGATAATACGGGAAATATTGCACCGGTTACACCGAAGAGACGAAAACGTTTTGCTGCATGAAGTTTGCGATACGAGCCATACGTGGAGTTGCATACATTAGTTTTTCTAAACCAATATTTTTTTAATAAAATTCATTGTATCATAATGATAATCTATGACGAAATGATAACAAAATCTATCACAATGATTATCTGTATCGAAATAATAAGTAAATCTGTATCATAATGATAATCTGTATCGAAATTAAAATTTGTATCATAATGAGTGTCATTCAAGTACGTATGACATAATTTAATAAGTATATTAAAGCATAGAAGTAGAAAAATGTTTTTTTTATTAATTACTTTCAGATTTTCTATATTTAAGTATTAATATATTCTGTAACACAAAAGTTTAATTTTTATATATCGATAATTTTTATATAATAAAAAATACCTGACAAAACTATTTTAAAATTTCACTTGTCAAAAGTATTATCGATATATAAAAATTAAATATTGTGTTACAGAATGACAGAATTTTAAATTGGAATAATTTTCCCGCCTTTTTAGTTTAGTTCATCCCTGCAAGGCCAGAGGTGCTGCGAACTGCGTTTTTATATTTACTATAGAGTTGGCAAGTCTGATAGTGTAGATGGTCTGTGCTCAGCAGCAACTATTTAATGTACAATGGTCGTTTTACAATAGATTAGGTTATTGTCTTGTCCAAAATGGTGCTGCAATTGAATATTTATGGTAACTATTATCTTTAAATTATAATTACTTGTTATTCGTTTACTAATTATAAAACTGTTATTGTCATACTTAACGATATTTGTCCAAATCAAATTGTTAGAAATGTCAAATAAGTTAACTTACGTTGTGATAGATAGAACGTTAAGCATTTATTTATTTTTTGTTCAATTCCATGGCTATCGATATTTTCAACGTAATTTTCGACATTTTCATATTTAATTTCTGTCGTTAAAAAGCATGTAAAAATAATTCTGTTTATTGATTTAGATGCAGAATTTTATGCCCTAAAACTTTTATTTGACGCGTTTTTGCTTAAAATAATTAGGTGAGCAGAGAATTGCAAAAAACTGATTTCCTATGTTAATCTCCTATGTACACCTTTAAGATAGACACACGGGGTGCGATCCGAATCGTGCTATCATAGCTTACAGTGCTTAGACCGCTTACAGCTGGTCCGATTTGATTGAGCGCGCTGACGACTGTCAGGACGTTAACGATTCGGACCGTTCGTAAGCGCGCTTACTTCTTACTTGTCATTTGTAACATATATAACCTCTGCGCAATGATTAATCAAGAAAAAATAGTTCTGATGGAAACAGTTTCCCTCATTTGTGAGAGCGATGATAGTGATTCAGAAATGTTTATTGATTCTTCGTCCTCGTCTTCGAGTTTAAGTAGTGACGAAGATGATGAAAGAATCCTATACGTCGCTCTTGTTATGGGAAATACGAGACGTGAATTGCAGTGAAGAGCTTTACTTCGCTAACAACTTCCATTTGTCAAATTGTAGTCTGATATTAATAACGTTCTATAATGGTATTTAAAAAATAAATTGTATTTTAATGAGAATATAATTCCTTAGTCACGTGACATGTTTTCCGCCAATCAACATTCAGAATCTCCCTAGCTACGCGTTTATCACAGCGATGATAAAAAACAAGGAAATTATCACCGTATTTATAGTCGTTACTAAGGGATTTGTTTTCTTTATTTATGACATTGACAGTTAATTTTGAGTATAAAAATAAATAATAACAATAATTCAAACTCCGAAATATTAAATAAAACACGTAAGTACCATGTTTTAATACAATATGAATTTGTATATCAAAAGTTAGGTTAGGTTAGATTGCAAAAAATCATTATATTCTCTCATTAAATATAAGCTCGTGATATGATTAATAATCGAAGATATTGCTCGTGAAACCGGAGCAGCACATTTCAACTCGTCCTTCGGACTCGTGAAATCTGCAGCTCGGTTTCACTCGAAAATATCATCGATGATAATCATATCACTTGTTATATTACGTATGAAAATAAATGTCACGTTATGAGTATTACTCGTAAAAAGATTCTGTTGAATTTTAAGTACAATATTAATGATATATCTGCATCGAGTAACTTCAGTAACATATTGAAAGGATGTTAAATGCCTTCAAAAGTATGGGTTTTATATTGCGTATCACATATAATTTTCGTAATAAGAATAAATTACAATCACTGTTTTCCGCAATTATACGCAGTAAACTCGAATATGGTTGCATAATTTGGAATCCATACCATGTATATCAAATACAATTAATAGAAAATGTTCAGAAAAGATTTCCCAAAATGTCTTACCATAGAATAAAACATGTATGGCCAAATTTGGATTATAAAGAATTATTAACTGCCTTTAATTTAGAATCGCTACAAACTCGTCGCGCTGGTCACTAAATTATGTTTGTACAAAATTGTAAACAACTTGGTTCGATTCCACTCTCTTAGCAAGCTTAAATTTCTATTTAAAATCATGTAGGTAATGTCCGAAATACATCAACATTTTTATATAAGTGTGCTAGAACTGCTTTAAGTTATAATTCACCTCTAAGTTCAATATGTCTTGCATTAAATTTTGTAAGCGCTGAATTAGATTTTTCGGGCACTTTGTAATTCATTTAAAAACAAACTTTATTCATTTATTAATAATTTGTAACATTACGATGGTTTATTTTAGATTTGGTGTCTTTTTCTACTGCTTCATTATTATTATTTTTCTTTGTTTACTATTAAGTATTATGTTTATGATGTACGTTGTTTATCTAGGTATAATAATGTTTTTCTATTTCGGTGTTCTTATGTTTCTATAAACGCACTGTTTTGTACTGCAAACACGACGTTTAGAAGATCTATAAGCGTACTATTTTGGGCGCCTTTCATGTTCTAGAGTTGGTAGTCATGCTTTCATAACTGACAGATGACAGGTAACCTCAAAATGGTAAGTTGTTGATAATATTTCAACATATTACTTTTAATTATGGATTTTTATACTTTCTTTAGGTGATAGGACTAGAACGAAATATAATATTAATTTCACAACCAGAATCAGACCTTGAATCATAAATACAATACACCTTGCAATACACTAATTAATCAATAGTTGACAAAATATGAAATTTCAATTGTTAGCGAGAAGCGTTACCAACATAAACATAACTAACAAAAAAATACCAAGTTATAATTTGACGTCGCAATTTAAATAAATTTAATCGTAAAATTACCTCAATAGAAAAAATTGTATAAAAAACACGTATCATAAGGCCTGTTGACGCACTCGTCCTTTGTAAAACTCGCCTAGCGGCTCGTTTTCCAAACTTGGACTCGTACGTTAACAGATTGCCTTATGATACTTGTGTTTTAATGTACTATTATAACATACTCGTTATAAATACTGCATATGTACATCCTGTACCACTTCTTGTTATATGTAAAATTAATGTTATTGGGATTTATCCTGTAGAAATAAATATTACGAGTACATACTTCATTGTTCGGCGCGTAATGGCGTCAAATATAACAAGCGTGCTTACAGTGCTTACACTGCCTATGCTCTTCGGCGTGAGCACGAAATGTTGACGTCACATTTGACGTCATACACCTCACAGCGCAAACTTTAAGCGTTGTGAGTATGATTCGGACCAACTGTTAGCGCGCTGTTGGCACATACAGCGTGATTAGGACCGCACCCACGGTATACCGTTATCCCATATATCTATTAACTAATATATTGCGGATACTTTGCTTTTCTTGAAGCAAAGAATGAGAGATGGGAATACCATTGCTGCATAAGTCTGTCACTCTCTAATTCCGGTTTCTTGATTTTGCGCATGCAGGCAATATTTAAATTCTATTGGCTAACGCTGACAAGCGACGGCCAGTTGATCCGGGTGCGTTCCAAAATCATAGCATGGAGTGCAGAGTAGAGTATTAGAGTAAGAGTATATATTTATAAATCTGAAAAATTAAGTAATATACCTACTATTTATTTTGTGTGTAAATCCTTCAACATAAATATTAGTAATAATAAATAACAATTAAATATTCTAGTACTGAACTTGAATTAAATAATGTAACGATGGTCCCTGCTCGGGCGCCATTTGTAACGGTGGCACCTGGAGCGGTGGCTGGGCCATCGTTGTATCGTCCTTTCAGCCGTCGGTAGGTTTGCTCGGGCGCCGTAGGTGGTGGCTGAAAGGAGGATTGTGGGGCCGGGATAGCTCGTGGAGGAAGGCCAAGGTTTAGCTGAAGAAGCACGTTTTTTTCCCTTAATAAAATAATCTTTATTCTATTTTAACCCAACAAAATACAAGTACGTGAAAAAAAGATAGTATAATATACAGTGCACGACAAAACTGTGTCGAGCCACAAACTGTTACGGTACAAACCCCAAAAGAACGGTGACTGTGCCCCCGCGATACGGCAATGGCGCAGTCTCTGACAACGGTAAGTATAAATGAAATATGTTTTAAAACCAACAAACGATAAGTTAAATTTACAACTTGCGCCAGCAGCAATTCTCTGTGATAGCACAAATTCGGCGGCGGAGTCTCTATCACCCACAAGAGACACGGACGGTGAATCTACACTCACCAAAGACAGTGGCAAATCCACGGAAGACTTCTCGGACTCTGGCGTTCGCAACTCAGTCGATGATCTCCGTAAGACCATCAAGAAGAGTTCATGAACTGATGTCTCCAAGTGATGCTGCGTCTTTTATACCCAAAATCTGGAAACCGGCAGAATCTCGCAAAATACTTGGAGGGGAAACGTTTCAAACTTAGTTTATGTAAAATGGCGCTGCTGGCGTTTGTACAATAAAAATACAATATATAAAAATTACTAGAAGTCATTAAACAACCCGATTGTACCAGTTTGTCACTCACAACAATCAAAATCCAACAATAAACATTATAAAATAAATAATGACAGCTACAATAACATTGTTGTAACGGTAGACGTCTGACAGAGCGTTGTCGCTAAATTCCGTGCTGTCAAACCATGGCAGCCGCCACAAATTACGGTAAAACAACGTAAAATAAAATCTGTACAAAGTAAATACACAAATAATACAACAATGCAATATACAAGGTACGATTTACATAGCAATATCATCAATCATTGTTCGGGTAAACATATGTTTTATTTGTACAACATTTTTCAGGGTTATATTTACAAAGTGCGTGACCTAGATACGATTTACATCGCGTGTGGCTCTCTAGAGGCCCTGTAGATAGCAACAAACGTCACGACAACGCTCAACATCATATATTTAATAGTTTAATCCGGTTTGTGAGTGGCAACAAGTTCTGAACACAAACACATGTGATCGGGATTTATGAACTTCATCAGCGGATTATAATGAATTTACAAATGACGGGAGATGGACACTGTGACCAGGTACGTATCGTCACAATAATTAACTTTTTCTATTTCGGTGTTCTTATGTTTCTATACACGCACTGTTTTGTACTGCAAACACGACGTTTAGAAGATCTATAAGCGTACTATTTTTGGCGCGTTTCATGTTCTAGAGTTGGTAGTCATGCTTTCATAACTGACAGATGACAGGTAACCTCAAAATGGTAAGTTGTTGATAATATTTCAACATATTACTTTTAATTATGGATTTTTATACTTTCTTTAGGTGATAGGACTAGAAAGAAATATAATATTAATTTCACAACCAGAATCAGACCTTGAATCATAAATACAATACACCTTGCAATACACTAATTAATCAATAGTTGACGAAATATGAAATTTCAATTGTTAGCGAGAAGCGTTACCAACATAAACATAACTAACAAAAAAATACCTAGTCATAATTTGACGTCGCAATTTAAATAAATTTAAACGTAAAATTACCTCAATAGAAAAAATTGTATAAAAAACACGTATCATAAGGCCTGTTGACGCACTCGTCCTTTGTAAAACTCGCCTAGCGGCTCGTTTTCCAAACTTGGACTCGTACGTTAACAGATTGCCTTATGATACTTGTGTTTTAATGTACTATTGTTGTACTGTAAAAATAATAGGAATTAAATCTGGTCAGGATTAATTTATTTTGGTAAAGGTAAAGAGTAAAAGAAATATTTTTTAAAATATTTATTGATTTCTAAATAATACAATTGTGGTGAATTTATTTCGAATATAACCGTCTTTCTCTGACAGTAACTTCTTCTCGTGACAAAATCTAATATGAAAAGTATGAATTATAATTTTTATAATTTGCGTTTTGTGGTTGTCTAAAATGGTTTATTCTTTGATGTAGTTTAAAAATTCTGTTGTATTAAATACATATGGAAAACATTGTTGATATATGGTAAGAACCATCTGTTTTAGTTTTTTATTTTTAAACATTTGTTCTTGCTTTTCTCTGAATATCTTTTCAGCGCGTTTACATATAAATATCATATCTTTTGAGGGGTATAGGAGACTCCCCCGAATTTTTATGTTTATTAATATGCTTTCTCTTTTATCAGAGCACAAGTAGTCCTAACAAAATGAGTAGATGTTCATTTTTTTAAATTTTTCTGAGAATATATCCCGCTATGTACTCTGCTATATTTTCAACATAAGTGTTTAGACCCCACATCGTATTTACATAATCGTGGTCAAATCTACTTACACTCACAGAATTCTCCCCACAAACAGGATTTTTAAAATTTTCCCTTTTCGAAGAGACCTGCAATTTATATATGCCGTCCACTAAGCAATTAGCATTTTGCATTAATTTAATATCTGTTTTAATCAGTAGTCTTTTATACGCAGATTCAAATTGTAGCGCATTGGGATTGTTATTAAAAGATTGAATACGAACGATATGAACGACTCAAAGTGCAAACAGAAAATGAAAGAATGAAACTAACCATGTGCTTGCTGGATCAACTGACAGTCGCTGTCACCGTTAGCCAATAGAATTCAAATATTACGTGCATGCGCAAAATCAAGAAACCGGAATTAGAGAGTGACAGACTTATGCAGCAATGATATTCGCATCTCTCATTCTTTGCCTCAACTGGTTTCTATGTAAAAGATAGGAGCATTAGCAATATATTAGTTAATAGATATATGCGTTATCCGCTCTTGTCTAGTGCTCGGACACGTGTCTACAAGCGCATGCGCGCACATGCTGTAGGCGAATAACGAATCGAATGTTCCGGACATTTCTTGTGTGCCTTTTGGCGGTATATAGTTTAATATGTATATTAGTGCAACAGAAGCTATGCAGTGTACCGCAGTTGTAGGATCAAATCGAGTCATACGTTCATTGAGTTTTGTAGTATTTTTGTTTAAATAATTATAAACTGTGTACAGTTCATATGAATATTATTGTACTAATCAGGAAATAAAGGATCGGTGTAGGTACTACATATAATGCTTTGTTTAAGAGACTTAATTTTATGAGATTTCTTGGCCTTTAAAGTTGAGCTAATATTTCTTCTGTAAGATATTCACGAAGATCAAAGTTATGTTCTTAGCGTTATGAACTGAGTTTGAATTTGACGCCCAAGTTTGACTGTTACACTTTTCTGGTCCATTGTGACCATCAACCTTGAACTATCTTCTATCCGTCACTTTTAATACCGGATTGTAAAAGTGCACGAATTTTATTACATAGTTCTAGAAAGTATATGCCTAAGATGGTGTCATGGTTAGAATCATGGAGGTAGGAATAATACGGAGAGAGTATTTGCAATCGCTAGTGAAATCGCTTCCCCCTCTACAATGTATCCCATGTGATTTTAAAATTACAAGGTTATTGCTATCAATTGTGCATTGCATGTTTCTGTACGTGTACATGTGTTGGAGAAATATTTGCCGTTTGTGACTTTTATATACATTTCGTGTTTTATATTGATTTTTCGCGAATCTTCACTACATTATGTACTACTACAGTACCTTCATCCGTCCCCACCGGGTTACATTCCTCTTGCTCATAATTCGAGTTTATGCTCGCTTCATATCATGGAGGCATAAAATAAATATGGAGGGGGTCTAAACTGTAAATCTCAGCGAGTGGATTGAAGCACGGTGGGAACGGACGCTACACGGAATTTTTTCCTATTAGAGTGGGGATACAGAGAGGTAAATTCAAATTATAACTTGGAGTTGTACTGAAATTAAAACTTGTATAACACGAAAAGGAACTAAAAGAACATGTGTATCATACACTTAGCAATATTGTTTATTTAAATGTTTAAATATTAATACACTATT
This sequence comes from Harpalus rufipes, assembly GCA_951394225.1. Classification (NCBI taxonomy): domain Eukaryota; kingdom Metazoa; phylum Arthropoda; class Insecta; order Coleoptera; family Carabidae; genus Harpalus; species Harpalus rufipes. The sequence continues at coordinate 15,385,489 of OX596290.1, read as the reverse complement.
TGTGGCAGTCGTAGTTCGTCAGCCAGAATAACTGTACTTGTGTGGTAGGGTTTCAAGTCAAGTAGCTTGATGTTTTTGTAAATTACTTGACTTGACTTGAAAATCAAGCTTTTCAAAAATTCATTACTTGACTTGACTTGATTTTCTATCGTTACTACTTGACTTGATCAAGCAATTTCAAACAAATTCAAGCTACTTGATAACGAACCGATTATGTACGAAAACACACGAACCAGTAGAATCATAACCTAGCTGTGTCTGGTACGGCGTGGCGCGCCATATGCTGTGCTGATTCACTACTGCAAATTAAAATCTGTGCAGAAGTTTAAAAAATTCACTCAATATTGGAATATACAGTAGAATGACTCGAGAATATGTCGACAAAATTTGAAGTCCTAATCCTTATTACGAGCCTTATTATTAAGATAACTGTAGATGGTTAAACTATCGCACAAAAGCCCAAAAAGCTAAACTCCACTCAAATTAAGAATAATAACTGAGACTTTAGATTTTCTCCACATATTCTCGGGTCATTCTAGTATATATTCCAATAATGAACGGATTTTTTAAACCTCTTAATATCTCGGAGAAAAATAAAGTTCCAAAATGTGCTCAAACCGAATGTTATTTAAATGGGGAAAAATCAAGTGCATTTAGCACGGTCAAATATTAAAATTAAGCGGAATCATTGCCAGTATTTTATTTTTTTTATTTGAAACCACTTTATGGGGCGGTCCGGTTAAAATTCGACTTATTTTTATGAATAAACGTTTATATTTCAAGGTATATTATTGATATTTTTATTGATATAAAACATAAGGAAGTATATGAAAATGAAATGTAGTCTTGAAGAACTTTTTGATTTTTCTGCTAACTAAAATAATTACTTGATTTTTTCAAGTAATTGAAAAATAACTGCTTGATTTTTCAAGTACTTGAAATTTTACTACTTGACTTGACTTGAATTTCGATTTCTGTTACTTGTCTTGAGCTTGACGGTTTCAAGTCAAGTCAAGTAACTTGAATATCAAGTCAAGCCGTGAAACCCTATGTGTGTCAATAAATGTGTGTCAACTCAAAAATGCCTTACGCTCCAACATATATATACCTATTAATTTGTACATAATACACAGGATTGACGGAAGGTATTGTGCTGGTCACATCAGATTTTTTACAATAAAACAAAGATTTAATAAAAAACATTAAGTTTATGTTGTATTTAATTAGTTAAAATAATTTTTACTTCTATGTTTGAACGGGAAAAAGTGAGATTTGGAGTAACTTAGAATAAAAAAAAATGACCTTATAATTTCAAACTGATATGGCACACAGAGGGGGATGCGGCTTCACTAGCGATTGCAAATACTCCCTCCATATTATTCAGCTCCATGGTTACAACTAATATATCACGCCTACTCGCCTGCTCCCATTAATCATTACTCTTTAAAACACATTGTACATATAAACATTTAATTAGCAGATGGAATTATTCCATAGGCACTGAAGTGTTAAAAATAGTACGTAGAAGGGTAAGGGTGGAAATAATAATATTGTTAATCTATAGACCAATCAGTCAATAATAAGTACCCCCAGCTTTTAATAAAATCTATGAAAAAGTTGTTTTAAGTAGAATTTTCCGTTTTCTAGAGGAGAATGGGATTTGAATTATAGAGGAATGTGGCGTTTGTAAAAAAATGTATACAAGAACTTGGACTTTTGCGATTATTTTCTTTATATGACTTCGTATTTCAATATACGAGGGTGGATTGAAAAGTTTCCGGAATCACTGAGAAGGCCTTCGTATGAACTATCAAGAAATTTCAGTACAATCTATCAGTCTAATAGTGAAAAGCGTCTGTGTCGATCTGCCTAGCGTCAAATCGATGGATAAAAAGGAAGCTCGTGCGGTGGAAGGAAAGACGGCAACGGAGATCAAGACCAGGTTGGATGCTGTCTTTGGGAATGCTTCACCTTCGTTTTCCACGATGAGTTTCCGGCTTTTGGAATTTAAGCGTGGCCGAACACACATCTATGACGAGCCACGTTCTTCAGGTGGCCCAAAATCGGCTACCACACCGGAAATTGTGGATAAAATTCATGATATGGTTCTCGTCCAATGAAAGTGCCTGAGATTGAGGAAGCCATAGGGATCTCTTATGAACGTGTAGTTCATATTTTACATATGAGCTGGCCATGAGAAAAATATGCGCCAGGTGTGTGCCGCATTTGCTTAGTTTGGAGTAAAAGGACATTCGGGCACAAGCTTCTGCCGAAAAATTGGAGTTGGTAAAGAAAAATGCGGTCGATTTTAAAAGACGTTTCATAACGGATGAAACTAGGATACACCACTACACTCCAGAGACGAAAATTCAGTCGAAAGCGTGGAGAACACATACAATATACTTTTTAACCATTAGACAATAATGAACTGTTAATGAAATTCGTGAAATAATATCGTAACACAATTTTAAATATTGTCTAATTCATATACATTTTACGATTCATTAATCGATCAGTCAATGTAGAAAACGACTGATCAATTACTACACTTCAAAATTGTAATTAATTCTAAACTTGATTTTCGGTATTGATTTTTCGATTATTGCACTTCAAGTTTCGGTTTGGTTGATTGAGTAATTGTATCACAACTTGTTGTGCTCCAGTATCCAATTTGAAACTTACACAACCAGTTCTAATGCATTTATAAGTGCATCAGTCGATTAATCAATATTGAAACTCAAGTGTTAAATTAATTACTCGAGCATAACCCATTCTAATGTATTTATAAGTGCATCACTCAATTAATCAATAGCGAAACTTAAGTGTTGAATTAATTACTCGAGCACAACTCATTCTAATGCATTTATAAGTACATCAGTCGAATAACCAATAGCAAAACTTAAGTGTTGAATTAATTACTCGAGCACAACCCATTCTAATGCATTTATAAGTACATCAGACGATTAATCAATATCGGACCTAATGTGTTGTATTAATTACTCGAGAACAACTAAGTCTAATGCATTTATAAGTGCATCAGTCGATTAATCAATATCGGACCTCAAGTGTTGTATTAATTACTCGAGCATGGTGTTTGATATTTTCTATTGTATTTTTTGCGGTTGTGCTAGCTTAGTTTAGTTAACCGAAGTTTTACTGTATATATATCGGAAACTTTTCAATCCACCCTCGTAAGTTCCAAAGTTATTAAATATCTTTAAAGAAAAGTAAAATATTTTAAAGTTACTTACAATTTCAGGCATAAGATATTCCACTTGAGTAACAATTTTGTTGTCCACAATGTTGCATTTGTCATCATTTGAGCACATAAAGCACAAATCATTTATGGAACTCATGTTTAATAAATTCTCGAATCACTTTCACTAAACAACATCTACAAAATATTTATTTACAAACAAATAATTTCTAGTAGTTACAAGAGAGATTAACACAGTTCGATTTACAACTCCAAACTAAGGTGTAACACCTATCTATGTGAAAACCAGGTGAAAACAGCAACGGCAACGATCAAAAGAATGAACGAAAGCGCACCATTACACAAAATCGTGCGCAATACTACTAACCAGCAACGGAAAGTAGTATTGATAACACGTATAGTACTCAAGACAAAAAATAAATTTATTTAAACGAGTGTATCGCTTTGATATTTATAATAAATATAAACAATAGTTTCAATTATATACCATGTTATGCGTTACGAGGCGTAGGGCAAGAACTTTTTCTAGAGAAGTAGATAGGTATAGTACGATTCAGAATTTAAGTAAATTAGGTATTTAACTATTGTGTAATGGTTTCATATTATCAATAATTATAAACAATAGTCCTAAGAACACTAGTATTCAAACCACTATACGTTACGCTACGTCGGGGATGAACTACGTTACAAAATTGTTTTAATAACTAATTTAATTAATTTCTGATTTGTATTATTCCCATCTACTTCCGTGGATAAAAATTTGTAGTTCATCCCTTACACCGCGTAACGCATAGTGGTTTATATAGTTGTATTCTAAGGACTATTGTTTATAATTATTGATAATATGAAACCGTTACACAATAGTTTAAATACCTAATTTATTTAAATTCTGAACTGTACTATACCTATCTAGTTCCCTGAAAAAATTTCTTGCCCTACACCTCGTAACACGTAACATGATATATAATTGAGACTATTGTTTATATTTATTATAAATATCAAAGCGATACACTCGTTTAAATAAATTTATTTATGTCGTGTTTTTTGACTTTGTGTAACGGTGCGCTTTCGTTTACTCGTTGCTGCAATCTTTTGACCGTTGCCGTTGCTGTTTTCACACTAGTATTATATTAACCTCTGTTGTAATTACTAGAAATTATTTGTTTGTAAATAAATATTTTGTAGCTATTGTTTAGTGAAATTAGAGAATTTATTGAACATGCGTTCCATGATTGATTTGTGCTTTATGTGCTCAAATGATAACAAATGCAACAATGTAGACAACAAAATTGTTACTCAAGTGGAATATCTTATGCCTGAAATTGTAAGTAATTTTATACATTTTACTTATCTGTAAAGGTATTGAATAACTTTGGAATTTATATTGAAATACGAAGTCATATAAAGAAAATCACCTCAAAAGTTCAAGTTCGTGTATACAATTATTTTCACCGCTATATTCCTCCACAATTAAAATCCTATTCTGCTCTAGAAAACAGAGTCCTATTTAAAATTTTTTTTCAAAGATTTTATGAAAAGCCGGGAGTAATTATTAACAATATTATTATTTCCACCCTAAGCCTGATTTATAGATTGCATAGAATAGAATGGAATAGAATAGAACAGAATAGCACAGGGAATAGAAATATAAACCAATGTAAATGCATGGAACCATTTATACTTGCACAGAATGGAATAGAATAGAGCCTGGTTTATAGATTACACAGAATAGAATGGAATAGAATAGAATAAGGAATGAAATAGAATAGGAATAGAAATTTTTAAATCCATTTATAGATTGCATGGAATAGAATAGTTTGGAATAGAATGACGTCACTTTTGTAACACTTTTACACTAAATTAACTAATTTATTGGTTATTTTTTCTTTCGCTAATTTCATTTGGAACCAAGTAAATAATAGCATTGTTTGTTTTTGCTAAAAAAGATAGTATTTCTGCAGAAAAACTGTTGTCCACAGTAAGTTTTTAGGTTAGGGGATGGGCCAAAAAGCAACGAAGTCACACCAGTCATACGAATATTAACAGAGCAAGCCGAATGGAATAAAATAAGAAATAAAATTTGGTTATTTCATTCTATTCCATTCTGTGCAAGTATAAATGGTTCCATGCATTTACATTGGTTTATATTTCTATTCCTTGTGCTATTCTGTTCTATTCTATTCCATTCTATTCTATGCAATCTATAAATCAGGCTTAGGAAATAACGTACTTTCATTCTAACATTGAGCTTTGTAAATTAATTGCTCTAGCAGACCCCAACAAAATGCATTCTACCATAAAGTTTAGACGTTACTAAACCAGTATAAACTATATCCCTTTTAATTACCACATATTAACCGATTAAAACAATATTATATGAGAATGAGTCAATATAATGTACTTTCATACTAACATTGAGCTTTGTAAATTAATTGCTCTTGCAGAACCCAACAAAATGCATTCTACCATAAAGTTTAGACGTTAATAAACCAATATAAATTATATCCCTTTTAATTACCACTAACTAACCGATTAAAACCATATTATATGAGAATGAATCAATATACCGTACTTTCATTATAATATTGAGCTTTGTAAATTAATTGCTCTTGCAGAACCCAACAAAATGCATTCTACCATAAAGTTTAGACGTTACTAAACCAGTATAAACTATATCCCTTTTAATTACCACATATTAACCGATTAAAACAATATTATATGAGAATGAGTCAATATAATGTACTTTCATACTAACATTGAGCTTTGTAAATTAATTGCTCTTGCAGAAGCCAACAAAATGCATTGTACCATAAAGTTTAGACATTAATAAACCAGTATAAATTATATCCCTTTTAATTACCACATACAAACCGATTAAAAAAGTACGGTATATTGATTATTATTATTATCATATAATATTGTTTTAATCGGTTAGTTAATGGTAATTAAAACGGATATAATTTATACTGGTTTATTAACGTCTAAACTTTATGGTGGAATGCATTTTGTTGGGTTCTGCTAGAGCAATTAATTTACAAAGCACAATGTTAGAATGAAAGTACGGTATATTGATTCATTCTCATATATTATTTTAATCGGTTAGTTAGTGGTAATTAAAAGGGATATAGTTTATACTGGTTTGTTAATGTCTAAACTTTATGGTAGATTGCATTTTGTTGGGTTCTGCTAGAGCATTTAATTTACAAAGCTCAATGTTATAATGAAAGTACGGTATATTGTTTCTTTCTCATATAATATGGTTTTAATCGGTTAGTTAGTGGTAATTAAAAGGGATATAGTTTATACTGGTTTAGTAACGTGTAAACTTTATGGTAGAATGCATTTTGCTGGGTTCTGTTAGAGCAATTAATTTAGAAAGCTTAATGTTAGAATGAAAGTACGTTATATTGATTCATTCTAATATAATATTGTTTTAATTGGTTAATATGTGGTAATTAAAAGGGATATAGTTTATACAGGTTTATTAACGTCTAAACTTTATGGTAGAATGCATTTTGTTGGGTTTTGCTAGAGCAATTAATTTACAAAGCTCAATGTTAGATGAAAAGTATGGTATATTGATTCAATCTCATTTAATATTATTTTAATCGGTTAGTTATTGGTAATTAAAAGGGATATAGTTAATTAACGTCTAAACTTTATGGTAGAATACATTTTGTTGGGTTCTGCTATAATCAGTTGGATATGGAATTTATAAGTCTTATGTTAATCGTAGTATTTTTTTTTTACTTTTTTGCCTGAATTTATTTAAATCTTCAATGAATAAGTTGCAATTAAATGGCAATTAATTCCTACAAACTAATATTTTATAATGTAACGCATTACAGTCCAGGGGACTGCTAACTTGATTGTCAATCTAGCAGTCCCCCCGTATCTTTTTAAAAAAAGTGGCAATTAAATTGGCATTGTGGTAATTAATTGGCAAATAAATAGCAAAAAAATATGCACTAGTTTTCATTAGGTTCTGCTGACATGGGCCTGCTAGCTATAGCTATACGCAGCCTATTCTAATTCGTAGCGCATGTCAGGGCGGCTTTTGACAAACGCACATGATGACGTCATGTCCAGATGGAACTTGCAGAGATTTTTAATAGTCTATATTGGCATGAATTAGTACCAAATGTTGGTAACACGACTTGTTGAATATATGAATTTGAATAGTAACTATTTATGATTTAGCTCTCCTGTTCAAATAAACACGAAAGAACTAAATTAAATATATAAATAAAACAGTATTTGGGTAAAATTCGAATTTTAAATGGCACAAAAATGCCCGCACGGTACAAATATATTATTATCATTACCGAAATCTGTGTACAAAGCAGATTGGCAGACCCAGCAATGGGTAATATGCCGTGACGATATATTTATATACTTACCTATACGCATTGCTGGCGTGGAGAGTGCACCACAGTGGTCAATTTTGTGCCATTTAAAATTCTAAAATATTTAGTATCGGTCGGAATTGAACCAGGTTCCCCAGATTCGCGTGAAGTGACCCCTGGTAAACGCTCACAGGGTACAAATATTTCATCATTATTACCGACATCTGTGTAAAATTCAAATTGGCTCACCCAGTAATGGGTAATATGTCGTGATGATATATTATATCGAGTATTATATATTTTTATTCACAATTATTATAGTAATAGGTCGATTCCTAACCTTTTAGAGGTTGGGAAATACGTCATTTCTAACTGAAATGACAATCTCTTGGGTTGGAAATAACAGATTTCACTTACACCCTACGGGTTTAAAATGTTTATATAGTGGTTGCCTAGCAACATTGTCATATATCCCTATAATAAAGTAGGTTAAACAAATTTTAATAGAGCTGTCAAAAAATATTAACAAAATTAAAGGTTGTGTTTAAAGCGTAGGCTCTGGGATTAAAATTATAGATAATTTTTTTAATTTATCCATAAAATATATACAAAAAGTATTAACGCATAAGTGTAGAAAATTTAAAAAAAAAATTATTATATAACATCAATCTCGAAAAAAATACATTTAAAGGTATTTTTCGAAGAAAAACTATTTTGAGCTACCAGTAAAGTGCCATTTCCGGTTATCTGATTTACTCTAAAATGTAATGGCATCTTTCCATATAAGAGTAAGGTAGAAATACAAGGTTTCAAAATTGTCTGAACGGTAGTATTTGAATTAGAGCGTAAATAGGATTCACACACACACACACACACACAGGCACGCATGCACGCACACATAAAATTGGATTGTAGGAACCTTAAAACGTGGTTATTTTCTAAAATCTCGATATGAGATTTTTAGCACAATCCCTATACCTCCCGTACCAAGGGTAGCGGGAGGTAAAATCGGATAATTTTTATTTAAATATGTCTATACAAAGAGTACCATGGAAGAAAACAAATAAATCAAATGCAGAAATAATTGCAAAAACTGTTATAATTTTCATTACTTTGTGAATAATTATTAGTTTATAAACAACATACAATATGAAAACAAATAATTTATAAAAATTGTTCAAAATTGCCACCATTGACGTAAATATAAAATTCGAATCTTCTTTATAAACTATTTCTCACTAATCGCATTATTAAGAACAAATTCAATATTTTTTTTAAATTTCGTTTAAATTATTGTGAACGGTGTCATAAATTTTATCCTTTAAATATATCCATAAGTAAAAATCTGAGGGATTTTAGTCGGGAGATCTGGTAGGCCACGGAATAGGACCGTTAGTACCTATCCATTTGTGTCTTGGATGGTCTTCGAAATATTGCAAAACATTTATTTCATTAATTTCATCATTATGGCGTCTTCGTTTATTTATAAATGCAGAGGTATTGGAACGTAAACAAATTCCCAACCTCCGAAAGTAATTATGAGCCGGCACTTGTTTCCTCAGGATACAACTCACTGTACACTTTCACAGCTGCATTCGAATTTTTTTCTACATAAGATGTATACTTCTTACATGTCTACCTTCTCATTATGAGAAAAAATATTAATTTTGTTGTTCTAATACAGAAGAACCGCTTTTTTTCTGCGAGTAGCACGTATATACCCATAACCGTTCTTTTTAAAAGGGGAAAAATGATCTTGTATTACCCATTTTCTTCGTCCCTGCCCCCGCGAAGTACTACCTTTCAAACAGGATCAAATAGATTCTGAACTGATCCCGAATGTCAATGTCACGTTAGTGTGATTGTATGTATGTTGTCTTGTTTGTAAGTATTTGATATTAAAATGACAGAAACAGAAAACATTAATTAGTTTGAGACGTTATATCATGTCTCATTACCTTAAGAAATACATCCATATTTAAACACTCAAATGTAAATTAATTTAATGTGTTAAAAACAAATCACATATACAACAGATTGTGGCTACAAGCAAATTCAGCTGATTATTATGTTTTAAATATAATGCTACATAATTTGTTTTTATTTTCTCCCTCTTATGTTAAAAAACACTGTTCGTTTTAGGGGTAGTTCAGTTCAGTACGAGGTAATATTAGTTCATTTTCCCCTAAAAAGAAGGTGCTTAAGTACACTTCAAAAGTTTGACAAAAATAATATTAACAATTGTTTTATTGATTTGTTTTCTTCTATGGCACTCTTTGTATAGGCATATTTGAAAAAATGATACATTTTTACCTCTCGCTAAGAGCGGTATTGAATTCATGCTAAAAACCGCATATCCAGATTTTAATGAAAAAACACGTTTTAAGGTCCCTACAATCCGATTTTAATATTTTTAGGATGATGTCTGTGTGTGTGGATCTATGTGTGTATGTGTGGGGATGTTGGAAGGACGATTTCTCAAAAACTATAATACTTAATATCGCTTTAACGTTTAACTTTAACTACGTACTTCTCAATCGGACATTACTGGGAAGAGCTGAAAAGGTTTTGGTAATAATTGGACAACCGGAAGTGGCAAATTCTTAAAAAAATCTTCTAAATATTATTTTTTGAATTTTTTTGTTCTTGATAGTATTAAATTTTCTATCTGATACATACAAATATTTTATTATATCTTTTATATATTAAGGTCCGGTTGTTCCATTTATAGCTAAACATTCGGTTAAAATTTATTCTATTGATAATTTCAGTTTGCGTTGTTCCACTTATGGTTAAAAGTTACCAGGAAGATAAATTTTCGTTAACGGCAAGATGACCAACAATCAGTCAAACTACCAGTTAAAAGTTTTGTCCAAAGAATATCGTACCGAGTGCACACGAATGGAAACATGAAGTGAAGAGAAACGAAACATAATGACATAATGGTATGGAACGTTTGTGTTATTTTGATGATATAAGCTATTTGTTAATATTAATAATTATTATAATAAATCAGTACAACAGTGATGATGAAGTATTGGATTTCATTTCTGATAATATTAATTTTCGAAAACAGTATACAGTACGAGAAAGATGTAATAATTTTGAAAAATGGGATGATTCAGAATTTTTTGAGATTTCGAATGTCAAAGAATACAGTTTTTATTTGTTAAATAAAATTGAAGACCAAATATTATACTTATCTACTAGGTAAGTTTAAAGAAAGCATAATTTGAGAAATAAACACATTTGTCTACAATTGTTTTTCTGAATCACCAATTACGCTGTGTCTTCGATATGCCAGTTGTTGATAGCTTTACCACAACTTTATGATTTTTTTCTTTTCAAGGGATGGAATCTGTATTCCTGGACGCAATTATATTTTTATATTTGTCGAGTAATTTAATTAAATTAGTTATTTCCGCGGTAGTAAAACAAACTTCTCTTTATCTATAATTTTCATCACTCATTTTTGCAAGTTGTATTTATCATTTTTTCTAGACGTTCAAACTGTGGTGTAAACAACAACTGAACCGAAACACAGATAACCGAAAAAGCAACCAAATTTCTATTAAAATTGTGACAGTCAATTTGCCAACACAATTTTAATCTTTCTGATAGCAACCTAAAAATCTTATTCTCTAGTTAAGACTGTAGAATAAATTTATCTTATAGATAGTAAACTGCTACTTTATTTGAACTTGGAACAACCGTGCCTTAGAGAAAAAGAAATATAAACTATATAATAATCTGTTGTATTGTAATACAGAGTAGGACAAAATTTCTTCACAGAATGAATTTAAATTTAAAAAATCTAAATATAAGTAGAATTTGTGGTGTGGAGTGTAGAAGGCGCGAGCAGTCATATGACTTTGTTGGCCATGGCAAGCAGATATGGGGGCCCGTGTCAGAATGATAGCTAGTAATTATGTACATAGATGTCAAATATCATAATTTTTCATTCTAAATTTAGTGATTTTCCAATTCCATGTGGTTTGTTTTCCTCGACAAGTAAATTCCACACTCCGAGTGGCAAATTAACTACGTGAATTTAGAAAATCTTCAATTTTTTAATGAAAAATTCAGATATTTGACATCTATGTACAGATTTACTAAATAATGTGACATGATTGCTCGCGCCCTTTACTTATGTAACCAAAAAGGAAGTAGCAAGAGGAATTCTGCTGGCCCCAGCAGATTTTTACATTTTTCTTAAATATTTTGTTATTTTTGGTATACAGGATGTAATAGCTAAAATAAATTCTATATTATTAAAGATACAATAAAATACTAGAAGACAATCTTGTAGAAGACCAAGGGGGACATCCAAACAGAGAAGAAAATTTTTTTTGAACCAATGATTCTCAAATTAGAACACAAATTTATATTTTTTTCAATGGTATGGTATATATACATACATATATTTAATAGAGTATTTTTTTTATTTGCTCCTTTGTTACGGTTACGGAATTTAATTTGAATTTAGTGGTATAATATTTTATATCTTTACATAACAATTTTTTTTTGAGAAAAATGCATGTAAATATTTATATTAATTTGTTTAAAATATGGCCAGGGCCGGATTTACATACAAGCAAAACAAGCTCGTGCTTGGGGCCCCCGGCCTAAGGGGGCCCCCAAGGCTGAGGCTGAACCTTTTTTTTGTAATGGAGAGCCCGTCTGTAACCTTTTTTTTTTTCTTTCATTAACATTTAACAATAAATGTATTTATGGCAGTTAATTACTTTTTTTTCAATATTAATTTATTACATTATTAATTAATAATTATATAACTGTATAATGTATAACTGAATCGAGTTTTGTTCAAATTAATCTGGGGGGGGCACCTACTCGATCTGCTTGGGGGCCCCGCGGACCGTAAATCCGGCCCTATAGTAAGAGTGTCATGAATGAGAAAAATGAATATGTGTTAATTTTTTTACATAGAATGAGAGTGCCCTGATAGAAAGAAGTGAATATTTTGTTCTTTTAATTAATCATAAATGTCAACGCATACGATATATTCACTTATTTCATTCATGGCATTCTAATTCTATGTAAAAAATTAATACGTATTCACTTTTTCCATTCATAGCACTATTATTACAGCGATATTTTAATCAAATTAATATAAAAATTTACATGCATTTTTCTATAATGATGTGTCCAGCACAACACCTTCCGTCAATCCTGTGTATTATGTACAAATTCCATACGTAAATTTTCTTGCAAAAGATTCTAAATTTCCAGTAATATTATTTCATGCAAAAAGCACTTGACACTGACATCTTCTTCTTCTTTAGCTTTTCCCATTCGTTAGGGGTCGCTATTTTTTATTTTTTTCTTCCATTCACTTGTGTTTTGCGGCTCATTCTCACGTCAAAATTTTCCATTCAAAATTTCATTTTTTGGTATTTTATGATTCCTTTTCTCGGCAACTGAATTCCACACCCCTGATAATAAATAAACCACATGAAATAAGAAAATCATGAAATTTTGAATGAGAAATTATGACATTTGTCATTTATGGATGTAATTAATAGCTGTCATTTTAACACGGGTCCACATATCTGCTTGCCAAAGTCAGCAAAGTCACGTCACTGCACGTGCCCTATACATATTTTTTTGCAAATAATCCATATTTCCAGTTAAATTATTTCATAAACAAACTATGCGAATTGCACTAACATCTTCTTCTTCTTTAGTTTTTCCTTCGGTTTTTCCCATTCGTTAGGGTGTTGCTATTTTTTATTTTCTTCCACTAATTTTTGTTTTGTGTGTCGTCCATATTCAGTTCCTTTTCTCTCTTTTCATGTTATATTTGGTTTTCCTGTTTCTTGCACCTTCTGTTATAAGTTATTCATTCTTCCAATATACTCATCTCTCCTCATGCCATGTTCAAACCAATGTAATCGTCTCTCTTATATCTTTCTAGAAATATTAGAGTTATTTCCCTTATTCTTTCATTCATTTACTTTTTATTGATACTGATATCCGTCAATTTGAATTACCTGAATATATTAGCAGTTTCCATGGTTAAGTTAGCATAGCTGATTGATTTATGAAATTTATTATCTTTGTAAGTCTTTAACTCTATATCTGTTGAATATGAAATATAACATGCAATCAAATCGTATAGAGAATAATATATTCTTTAAGTTGTAATAAAATTTAACTGAGTTTTTCAAGAAAAACTGTTAAATTTTTTAAATGAGAACACTTCCGGTTGACCAATTATAACCAAAATCTAATCAAGTCTGCATATGGTTGTACGGAAGAGGAATACGCAAGAATTTTAATTTTTGGAATTCTAGTATTGGAGATATCGTGCACGAAACCGCGGTCACATACACACACACACACACACACACACACAGACACACACACACACACACACACACACACACACACACACACACACACACACACACACACACACACATATAGACATCATCATAAAAATAGTAAAATCGTATTGTAAAGACCCTAAAACGTGTTTATTCAATGAAAACTCACCACCGAATTTTTTGACCAAAGACAATACCTTCATTACCTAGAGGTGACGGAAGGTAAAAATCAGAAGGAGCAAATAAAAAATACATGCTCTCATTTAAAATAAGAAAGTTAGGTCCTGTGTTTTGAGAACCACTGGTCGAAAAAAATATTTTTCTTGTATTTAAATTTGTCTTGTGAAATAGAAATTGTTTGCCCATTTAACCGTCTTTCTAACTCTTATAGGTCTCGAGATAGCAATGGTGGCCCATTTAAAATGAACAACTGTATTTTATTATCGTTATAGTTGGATGTGGCAAAAGTCGAAAAACGTGGTTTAAAAAGGTTCCTCAGGTCTATAAATTGAAAAAATGAGAAAACTGAAGAAAATAATATTAAAAATAAAAAATCTGATGTGGCCAGCACAATACCTTCCGTCAATCCTGTGTATTATGTATAAATTCCATACATAAATTTTCTTGCAAAAAAAATTAAATTTCCAGTAAAATTATTTCATAAACGTACTATGCAAATTACACATGACACTGACATCTTTTTCTTTAGCCTTTCCCATTCGTTAGGGATCTCTATTTTTTATTTTCTTCTTCCACTCATTTTTTTGTGTTTCGTTCACATTTAGTTCCTTTTCTCTCAAGTCTTCCGCAATATAGTCCTTCTATCTTATCTTTGGTCTTCTTCTGCTTCTTCAATCTTCTATTACTAAGCTATTCATTCTTCTTCAAATATATTCTTCATTTCTCTTCATGACATGGTCAAACTAATGTAATCGTCTCTTTTGTATCTTTCTAAAAACACTAGCGTTATTTCCCTTATTGTTTCATTCCTTGCCGTAGCTTTCAGTGTCTTCCCTAACATCTACCTCAATATCCTCATCTCTGCCACATTCATTTACTTTTCATTGATACTGACATCTTTCAATTTGAATTATCTGAATATATTAGCAATTTCCATGGTTAGCATAGCTGGCTGATTTATGAAATTTAATATCGTTACGTTATAATAACATTAAATGTCAGTAAATGATATTTAACTATTAAAATCTTCAAATGAGGGTACCTCCGGTTGAAGATAAAAAAAATTCCTGTAGGACACTAAATTTGAAATAATAACACTATTCTGGACTTCCATTGTCTTTTTTTAACAAAAAGTAATACTAACACACCACGTTTCAATTGCTAAAGAATCTGCAATCGTCTTCAGGTGAATACTGACAAATATAGAGACTACTGGAGCTTATATACTAAAGATATAATTAGTGAAGCGATCAAGCTTACAGATTGCAAGTTAGCGAAGCAAAATTGAACAAATAGGAACACTGGTGTAGTTGAAGTTCATTCAAACGTTCAATCAGCGGCTTCCACACATTGCCTATCTCTACACTTGGTTGGCTGAAGACCTCCTTGTTCTTGTTGATGACTGCTGCCTCTTTGAATTTTCTTTTGTACCAGCGTTCCTCTCTGTGTATGATTTTCATCGCCAACATCTACATGAACTGGTTCGAATCTCAGGCAATAGAGAAAGCGAGATTTAAACGTGGACAATACTGTGACGTGCGCCCCTGAGAGAAGAGTATACGTGCGCCGCTACTGATAGCATGTTCGCGAACGATGAGTAATCCCTTCGCCGGAATTACCCCGATGACGTAATCCCCCGGGGAAAACCCATACACGATGAAACATGTTAATTACGCCGTGACCTAGTTCTTTTGTACTTGGTATCGCTGTGGCGCCAGATGGTTCTGTAAGGATAATGGGCTGTATAAATACCGGCCGAAAGAAAGCGGAGAGATAGTCTGTGATATAGAAGCAACGAGTAATGAAGTCGGTGATATAAATAAGTAGTCTACGAGTTGTTAACATAAATAAATGTAGTTTATAAATAAATGTAGTGATATAACGGTTAAATAAATAATATTAGTGTTTATGCGTTTAATAATATTCTTAGTGTTTATAATTATTTAATCATAGTGTTAGTTACTTTTATCATCTTGTTAATATTTAATCTAATTATTTATCGTTTAATAAACGTATTCTTTTAATTAATAATATTCCTATTATTTTTACTCTTCACCCATATAAATAAAACGTTACAATACTTTCATAATTTGGAACCACAGTGATCGACAACTGGATCATTTTCTTCATCACCTGAACAACAGAAAAAAAAGGAAGACTCACTGCCATTCTTAGACGTCCACGTGAAGAATAACAATGGAATGATCGAGACAGCTGTTTACAGAAAACCAACACACACAGGCCATTTTCTGAACCATGCATCCAATCACTTCACAACAACGAAGAAAGGAGTAGCAAAATCTGTAATCGACAGAGCTCACAGATTATGCAACACAGAGAAAGGACTTCAAGAAGAAATCAAAAATATCAAAAGGGACCTAAAACAAAATGGTTACCCAGGAAAGACAATAGAGGAGCTTCTTCATAAACACCAAACCAGCTTAAACCAGCAACCAAGAAAAGAGGAACAACCGAAAGCGCTACTCAGCATCCCATATGTTAGAGGCTTATCTGAGACGATAAAACGCATAGGTAGAAGTTACAACGTCAACACTGTGTTCAGATCATCAACTACAATCAGAAGTATGATCTCTGACACGAGGCCACAGTCCAATCGACTCTAAAAATTGCGTCTACCAAGTCCCGTGTGAATTTGGCCAGTCATACGTAGGGGAAACCAGAAGACCTTTAGAAGTCAGACTGAAAGAACATCGGACTCATACGCAGAGAGGAGAGACATCAAGATCCGGCATCGCGCAACATTCCTGGGAAAAACAACATAAAGTGAATTGGTCTGAGGCGAAAATCATACACAGAGAGGGACACTGGTACAAAAGAAAATTCAATGAAGCAGCAGATATCAACAACAACAAAGGAGGTCTTCAGGCAACCAAGTGTAGAGATAGGCAACGTGTGGAAGCCGCTGATTGGACGTTTGAAAGAACTTATACTACACTAGTGTTTCTATTTGTTCAATTTTGCTTCGCTAACTTGTATTCTGTACGATTGATCGCTGCACTTATTATATCTTTGGTATATAAGCTCTAGTGGTCTCTATATTTGTTAGTAATTTAGTATTCACCTGAAGACGATTGCAGATTCTTTAGTAATTGAAACGTTGTGTGTTATTATTTCTTTTTGTTAAATAAGACAATGGAAGTCCAGAAAAGTGTTATTATTTCAAATACAACATTCTCTACTTCATTCAAAGAGACTACTAAATTTCTCTCGAAAAGTTGACTATGCAATGTGCAAAAAGGTTTGTTCTATAGTTAATATAACCCGAGATACCTTAATAAAACATCGAAAATGAGACACCTATACATCCTTAATGAGCATATTTTTACAATGAAAATTCATGTTTCAGACAATCTTCAAGTTAAGGCTTCCGCTACGCTTCTGTTCCATTTGCGAACAGAAACTTCAATTGTGTAGTACATTTAAGAAGGACTGTGTGGAGAACACTCTACGTCTGGAAGCGTGGATAAAGGAGGCACCGCGCAACACAGATGTGACAGAGATGTGTACGACATCTAAAACAAACATTAATAAAATCGAAGAAGTTTATATAAAAGAGGAAGTGATAGATAAGAATGATAAACTAGAAGTAAAATGTTTATTAGTAGACGAAGTTTCCATTAAAGAAGACCCGTTCTCAGAAAATCCCTCTGATCGTGAACTTGATTTATTACAAGAAATACTGAAGGAGGAAAGCCCACTTCAAACAGATACTAATATTCATAAAGACAGTAGCGTTGATAATGGCGATGAAAGTAATAAGAATTCTGATGACCATGATCTGGTTTCTTATAATAATGAAATTAACTCCGACGAAAATGTTCTAGTTACTGGTGGTGCAAGGGGTAACAACAAAGAATTTCAGTGTAATAAGTGTAAAAAATGGTTTACACAAAAATCAAACTTAGCCCGACATATGAAACGTCACACTGGCGTAAAAGATTTTCAATGCAATGAATGTAAAAAATGGTTTTTACAAAAATCACACCTAACTGGTCATATGAAACAACACACTGGCGTTAAAGATTATCAATGTAATGAATGTAAAAAATGCTTTTCACAAAAATATCACTTAACTAGTCATATGAAACAACACGCTGGCGTTAAGGATTATCAATGTAATGAATGTGCAAAATGGTTTTTACATAAATATAGCTTAGTCGTACATATGAAACAACACACTGGCATTAAAGGTTATCAATGTAAAGAATGTAAAAAATGGTTTTCACAAAAATCAAACTTAAACAAACATATGAAACAACACAGTGGCGTTAAAGATTTTCAATGTAATGAATGTAAAAGATGGTTTTCACAAAAATCAAACTTAAGCACACATATGAAACAACACAGTGGCGTTAAAGGTTTTCAATGTAATGAATGTAAAAAATGGTTTTCACATAAATCACTCTTAACTAGTCATATGAAACATCACACTAGCGTTAAGATTTTCAATGTTATGAATGTAAAAAATGATTTTCACAAATGAAACAACACAATGGCGTTAAAGATTTTCAATGTAATGAATGTAAAAATGTTTTTACATAAATCAAACTTAATCACACATATGAAACAACAGTGGCGTTAAAGATTTTCAATGTAATGAATGTAAAAAATGCTTTTCACATAAATCACAACTTAGGGTATATTCCAAAAATAACAAATTTTAACCATGGTTAACCGAAAGTGTTCCAAAAATATCAAAATATGTAAATTGTGGATTAATGAAACATGATAACGGTTAAAGCGGTTGCAACCAGCGTAACCATTCTTTTAGCTTGGTTACGCCGGTTACGTATATCTATCCTTTTCTAAAACAAATAAATGTTGGGTTATATTTACGTATTTACCCAAAACTTCTGTCACACGTGGTAGTCTTTTTTGTGTTGGTACACATTAATGCAATTGTTAGTTTATAATGAACTTGATTTTCGTTATATAAATAATATATTTTTATTTTACATACATTTTATATGTGTACAATATACAGAATTAATATTATTTTTGTATTAAATACAAAATTGCAAGTAGAAGCTGTAATTCGACTGCTTTTTTAGGCGACCTCTTAAGAAAACGGGAGATGTTAAATTGCCTCCATTGAAATTTAATAAAAAATAAAAAGTGTTTCTATTCATCCGGAAATGTGATCGAAATACCTCGTCACTGTAATTATTTCAACATATTCTTCTATTCTAGGTCTCTTCCCTAACAAAAACAAACAATAATTCAATAATATAATAGGTATTTCGCAAAATTAATTATTTTTAACTTGCTTTTTATAGACGGCAATAACTGTGTAACTATTTGCTTTATTTGTTCATCATCACTACTTGTTGAAAGTAATAAATCCATAAATAAAACGTTTTCGGTCATTGTCCGAAATATTTTAGAGTTGCCGCTACTATAATATGATCTAGGTTTAGAGGTTATGTTATAATTTTGAGAACCGAATGAAATCGAAATGTTTCATTAAAAATAGTCACGTGACTGCAACCAGTCCGTTACCAGAACTGTGGTTTCGGTTTTTATATTTTATTTTTGGAATATACCCTTAGTTACACACAATCAAATTTACGAGGGTGGATTGAAAAGTTTCCGGAATTACGGAGAAGGTCTTGGATTTTGGAAAGCAATTTTATCTTTTTCTTTTATTTAAATCTTCATATGAACTGACAAGAAATTTCAATACAATCTGTGTAATTGTGACAAGTGTCTGTGTCGATCTACCTAGCGTTAAATCGGTAATGGATAAAAACGAAGTTCGTGCGGAGATCAAGATTTATCATTTGAAAGGAGACACGGCAACACAGATCAAAACCAGGTAAGATGCTGTCCTTAGGAATGCTTCACCTTCCTTTTCCACTGTGAATTTCTGGGTTTTGGAATTTAAGAGTGGCTGGCACCCACTTGTGTGGAACCACGGTCAGGTCTACCAAAATCGCCTACCACATCGGAAATTGTGGATAAATTCCACGATATGGTTCTGGAAGATCGCGAAATGAAAGTGCAGTTTATACTTTACACAATGAGCTGGGCATGAGAAAAATGTGCGCTAGGTTGTTTCGAACAAAAGCTCATTCGAGCCCGAACTTCAGTCGAAAATTTGGAGTTGTTTAAGAAAAATTCGGTCAATTTCAAACCATGGATGGAACGTGGGTACAGATTACATTCCAGAGACGAAAATTCAGTTGAAAGCGTGGATTGAACATGATGAGTCGGCCACGAAGAAAGCGAATTTTATTAATTTGACAGGAAAGGTGATGGAGCAGTCTATTGGGACGTCAAAGGAATTTTGCTAATTGATTATCTTGGTAAAAGAAGAACTGTGACTGGGTAATACTACGCCATACTTTTAGATCAGCTGAAAGCAGTAATTCAAGAAAAACGCCCGGGAATGGCAATGTAAAAGATCTTGTTTCACCACGACAA
This sequence comes from Harpalus rufipes, assembly GCA_951394225.1. Taxonomy (NCBI): domain Eukaryota; kingdom Metazoa; phylum Arthropoda; class Insecta; order Coleoptera; family Carabidae; genus Harpalus; species Harpalus rufipes. Next base: position 15,364,955 of record OX596290.1, on the reverse strand, counting down.
TCCGCCAGCTTATTATAGTTGAATTGTTCAACAAAAACTGAACGAACTGGGTTTTGAAATCGTCCCCTATTCACCGTACTCGACTGATTTGGCTCCCTCCGATTTCCATTTTCTCAAAACTCACAACGTTCAACGCTGGAAAGATATTACGATCCAACGAAGAAACCATCAATGCAGTAAATGTAGAAAAATAAAATACAGCCCATGTCAAATATATATATATTTTTTTTATGTCATTCAGAAACTTTTCAATCCACCCTCGTGGTTACACATATGAAACAACACACTGGCATTAAATATTATCTATGTAATGAATGTAGAAAATGGTTTTCACAAAAATCAAACTTAAACATGAAACAACACACTGGTGTTAAAGATTTTGAATGTAATGAATGTAAAATATATTTTTTTACATAAATATATCTAAGTCGTATATATGGAACAACACATTGGAGTAAAAATATTTCAATGAAATAAAAGTAAAATGTTTTCACGAGTTACATCCCGTAAACCTGTGACGGCTGCAGAAATAGGAAACCCCTGACAGCATTAAAATATGTATAAAATAACATGTAATACAAAAAACATGGCATTAGTAAAGATTAGTACAGATTTGTAGCATTGTAGTAAACTAGTATTAGAATAAAGTTGTAATTTTACTTTTTAAAAAACCTTCCTTCGATTTGACAAACATAATTGGCGCAGTCGTTGTAGGATTCTCGAAATTGGACGTATCGTACGAACAATTTTCGTTTCAACGATTAATCGAGAATAAACGGTCGGTTCGGTAGTGAAACGGTAAAAATCGAGCGCATATGGGTTCACACCCGCCGTCCACAAGAACCAAGTCAGAAGGTGAGGAAAAAAAAAGAAAAATTACAACTACTGGTCGAGGACAAACATCGCCGAAGCCAGCCTTGCAGTAGGAAGACCTGGGGGAAGAACAAAGTCGTTCGAACCTATAGGCAACTAGATTAAGAAGAATGAAACCAATTATTTTTATGTAAGTCGCTCATTCTACTTATTCCATATACCTTAAAAGATAATTAATTAAATTGACGGCTTCACAATTAATAAAATTATATTTTAAAACAATTTGTCTAACACAGAATTAAATAATTTAACCCAATTACTAAGTACTATAACAATTCAAGAAACAGAAATGGTACCACCAGTTACTGTTGTCCCCATTGACTACCAACTTTTAAGATTATATATTTAGATTCAATACCTAAATATGAAGGCAACCCACACACGTTGAATATATTTATTGAAAATTGTCAAAATTTAATAGATACATTCAATAGTCCAGATCAAAATTTGAAAAATTTCTCAATAAAAGCAATTTTGGGTAAATTATCTGGTCGTGCACAACTTTTAATCGGTTCAAGAACAGAATTAAGTACATGAAAGAGATTAAAGATGCTTTAAGTTTAAGTTTTGGAGATCAAAGGAATATTGATTGTCTAGTACAAGATTTGATTTCTTTAAGACCCCAAAAAAATGAATCACCATACAATTTTGGTACGAAGTGTCAAGATGCCCGCAGTTTAATATTTGCAAAATTAAATTCTTCCGATATAACAGCAGCTGAAAAAATTAAAAATTATGATGATTTAGCCCTCAAAACATACATAAGAGGTTTACCTCAAAACATTCAAACAAATGTAAGATTAAGAAATCCAGACAGTCTAGAAAAAGCCATGAGCCTCGTCATAGAGGAAGAAAATTTCTTATATTCTATTCAAAGACAAAATACTTTAAATTTACAAAGTACGTTTAGACCAACACACAGAATAACACCAACAAGAGAGACTGTACCGACAAATACAGGCTATGTACCGAACATACAATATTTCCCTGCAAATCCAACACCCAAATACCTATAAATATTCCTAGACAACAACCACCAAGACCGATTTTGATGGCTGTCCGAGCAAACCCATTTTACAAAACAAATGCCCAGCCTAATTGGCGTCCTACCCAATTCGCACAACAACAACACCCAAGTCCAATGCGTCCTCCAAATTTTATACCATTACAAAGACAACAAAATTTCTCTCAAAATCCTGTACGCCCTATTCAAAATCAACAACACCAAAAAGAATATGTACCCGAGCCAATGGACACTACTTCAGCTCGTACTAGAATATCTATGCAAAAACCTTTTACATCAAACCAACTTTACAATCAAGATATTAACAATGATAATTCCGAAGTTCAAATTGAAAATCAAAATTTTGCAGAAAATGAAACCTGTGAGAATTATGCTTACGAACACCTGTATATGAGAACTCCGAGACAGACTATAATTTCTTTGCTGATTATGACGGATCAAGTTACACGTTTGATAACAGTGCATATGAACTTGAAAACGTGGAGAATAAACAAAATTTTCATACGGCATCAATGAACCCGAACCCAACGTAATACAATTAAATGCAATAAAAGCAAATCTACCCCATGTTTATATACCCGAAATTAATGCAAATTTCTTAATCGATACTGGCAGTACTAAAAGTTTAATTAATCCTAATCTCGCTTATAAATTTTATCAAAATTATATTTTTAATGAAAATTTCAATATTCAGACAGCTCATAATGTTTCATTTCATAACGAAGTAGCCGAACTACCCTTATTTCAAATTTTTAATATTCCTGAAAGTCACAAGTTCTATCTTTTCAAATTTAATGACAAATATGATGGACTTATCGGCATAGATTTATTACGACAATTAAATGCCAATGTAAATGTAAACAGTAAACGATTAACAACCCCATTTGTGAATATCCCTATAGTATATGAACCAGAAAATGTAGACGAATTCAAAAAGAATTTTAAAAATTACTCTATAATTTTACCCCCTCGTGTAAGTATGGTAACAAAAATACCAGTTACACAAAGCAACGGAATCGGATTATTACAATACACAAATTTCGAAAACTGCATTGAAATGCCCAAAGCTGTAGTAAATGTTATTAATAATTTTGGAATAACTACAGTAACAAATATAAACGAAAACCCAGTAAAAATAGATATTCATCAACGTTTAGATATCGAAAATCTAAATCCTATCGAACTAAATTTTATTGAGAAAATGGAAATTGATAGTGAAATTGACACTTTATTAAAACAAAATCAAAAAAATATAAGACTAGATCACTGTAACAAGGAAGAGAAAGATGCGTTAGGAAAATTATGTTTTGATTATAGAGACATTTTTTATTGTCAAGGTATTCCACTTAGTTTTACAAACGAAGTGAATTACAAAATTAAATTATGAGACGACACTCCTATTCATGTCAAATCATATAGATTCCTGGAAGTACACAAACAAGAAGTACGCGATCAAATTTCAAAAATGTTAAAACAAGGAATTATTCAAAATAGTGTTTCGCCATGGTCTAGCCCAATTTGGATAGTACCTAAGAAATTAGATGCTTCTGGTCGTAAAAAATGGAGAGTAGTTATTGATTATAGGAAACTTAACGAACATACCGTAGATGATAAATACCCACTTCCTAACATCTCAGATATTTTAGATAAGCTTGGTAAAGCAACTTATTTCTCAACACTCGACTTAGCAAGCGATTTTCATCAAATCGAAGTAGACCCCGCAGATATTCAAAAGACTGCTTTCTCGACTGAAGGTGGACATTACATTTAAGCGCATGCCATGTGGCCTAAAAATGCCTCTTCTACCTTTCAAAGAGTTATGGATAATGTCCTTAGAGGTTTACAAACGAATCCTGTCTTGTCTATTTAGATGACATTATAATTTTCAGTTCTTCACTGCAAGAACACATTGAACGACTCAAATCAGTTTTCGACAGACTAAGACAAAGTAATTTTAAAATACAATTAGACAAATCGGAATTCTTACAAACATCTGTACAATATTTAGGACACATCGTTACACCCGACGGCGTTAAACCCAATCCCGAAAAAATATCAGCCATAAAAAACTTCCCAATACCTAAAACCCAAAAAGACATCAAAAGCTTTCTCGGTTTACTTGGATATTACCGACGTTTCATACAAGACTGCAAAAATTACAAAACCCATGACAAAATGCCTGAAAAAAGACTCGAAAGTTATACATGATAAAGACTTTATTGACAGTTTTAACACCTGTAAAAACTAATTAATAAACGACCCAATTCTCCAATATCCCGATTATGATAAGCCTTTTATTCTAACAACCGACGCGAGTAATTACGCACTAGGCGCTGTCCTTTCTCAAGGCGAAATTCCAAGAGATAAAGCCATAGCGCACGCTTCTCGTACTCTAAACGATACAGAAACACGATACTCAACAATTGAAAAAGAATTGCTAACCATTGTTTGGGCCTGCAAACACTTTAGACATTACTTGTATGGTCGCAAATTTACAATCGTAACAGACCATCGTCCCCTAACGTGGTTATTTAACTTACGAGAACCAAATACAAAATTAATCAGGTGGAAATTGAAATTAGAGGAATACGATTATAACAATCTACAAAAAAGGTAAATGTAATACCAACGCGGATTGTCTTTCTCACATAAATATCAATGTCATAGAAAACGAATCAGTAATTAATAATCCTGGAACTATAAATAATGATATTGCAGATTACTTCCGAATTTTAGCAGAAAGTTTAGATCCCAATGAACCACAACCTCCAATTATTAAAACCCCAGATAATATACAAAATTCAAATACCAATATTGATAACAAAAAGAAACCTAAATTCCACATCATATCCGATATCCAGATAAGACCTCCAAACACGTCTCATGTTCAACAGGACACTGGCATTGTACCAGTTGATAACAAAATCTCAGACTCAGAAAATGCAACTCAGCATTCTACTGCAGGTGATACTAACAACGACGGAATCACAATCTTAGACGAAATGATAAACAATAAAACCAATCAGATCCTGGTATTCCCAAATTTTTATCCCAAATTTGACATTTCCCACGAAAACTACGAAAATCAGAGAATTATAAAAGTTAAAATACCCGAAAATAATAACGAAAAAATTATATTTGGATTTTTGAAAAACTATACAACGTCGAAAAATATTTATCACATGTATTTTCATACTGAAAAACTTTATATAGATTTTAGTAGAGTATTTTTAAACCATTTTTCGGAAAAAGGTCCAAAATTAATTAAATGTGTCAAATTATTAAATACAATTAGAGATCAAGAAGAACAAATTTTGTTAGTAAGAAATCATCATGAAGGTAAAACAAACCATAGAGGTATAAACGAAACATTAGAATACTTAAAAAGAAATTATTATTGTCAACAGTAAATAACTTTATTAATGCATGTCATATTTGCCAAAGAGCAAAATACTCTAGAAACAAACCATATGTCCCCTTAATGTTAACAGAAACTGCAACTAGACCATTCCAAATTATTCATATAGATGTTTTTGCTTTCGACAAGAAGAACTATTTAACTTTAGTAGATGCCTTTACAAAATTTGCGCAGGAAATTTTTATAGAAGGTAAGACCGCCATTAATATTAGCAATGCTCTAATAAAATATTTCTCTTCATTTGGTATTCCTGAAAATTTAATTCTGGACAACGGAAAAGAATTCAACAATACTACTGTACTAGAAATTCTAAAATTACACAAAATTAATATTCATTTTACGACACCATATCATCATGAATCAAACGGAATTGTCGAACGATTTCATACAACCATCATCGAACATTTAAGAATATTAAAAGAATCTTTTCCAGACGATAACAGCGATCTAATAAATTATGCAATTATTGGATACAATAATTCGATCCATAGTTCAACCAATTATACACCATTTGAGTTAGCTTTTGGTCATACAAAGTTAAGAAATTCAAATGAAATATTTACCCCAAATTCGTTTTATAATGACTATGTAGAGTCACAATGAAAGACAAAAACATGTTTACCAAGCAGTTTCGGACACACTACAAACAAACAAAGAAAAAGTAGTTTTAAAATCAAATAAAAAAGGAGATAAAAACAACGAATTCAAATTAAATCAAATTGTGTTTAAACAGAATACTTTGCACAGAAATAAAAAGAATTCCAAATTTTTAGGACCCTACAAAATTACAAAAAAATAGGTAAAAATCGAGTAGAAATAACAAATCAAAATAAAAAAGATAAAACTGAAATTATACATATTAAAGAACTAAGAACCTGTTTTTACAGATCCTTGTTTTTCATCGTCAGAGCAACGTTAGAATTACCAAAATACCATAACCTTAAACACAATCCTGGTCTTTTCCCTTTAAAACTGGGTCATGCCCAAATACAGAAAGACTACTGGACATTTATACAAATATTTGACATTACCAACATTATTAATGAATTTCGTGTATTAAAAAACAAATTTTCATTTATTAAAAGGGAATTGAAAAGTTCAACAGTAGGCATCATTCTTATCGTATAGTTTCAACACAGATAGAACAATTAAATCCCTCTCTAATAAAAAGACATAAAAGAGGCTTAGTAGATGGATTAGGTTCAATTATTAAGTCTATTACCAGAAATCTTGACCAACGAAATGCCGAAAAATATGACGATATCATATCTAAAGTATCAAATAACCAAAACAAACTTGAAACACTCTTTGATAATCAAATGACTATATTGCAAACATCAATTCAAAATTTTAACGACAATATTCAAAAACTTTCAGACAACCAAATTCGTTTAAATTCAAAAATAGAAGAATTAGAATCTATTATTAACAGCACTTTAATAGAATATGCAGAACAAATGAATAACGCACTTCGACAAAATGTAATAACACAATATATATCCAGCTTACAAATTATTTACGATTTACTTGAAAAAATCGAAGTATTTCATAATTCCATTGTTGAACCAAACGACTTATTTTCTGAAATTATTTTATTAAATAAACCATTAAAAACAAGCAGATTTCCTTTCAAGCCAACATTAGAAAATTTAATGTTGTTCGAAAAAATTATTACCATTAAAAATTATAGTAAAGGTAATCAAATAACATTTTTATTACAAATTCCAATCGTGGTAGCCGAATATTTTGATTATTATCATTTATATTCTTTACCTACCCTAAATCATATATCATTCAAAACCATTATTCCACGTTCGAAATTCCTCATTTCCAATGAGCAGACTTATGCATTCTTCGATTCGCAATGTGAAGAGATTCTACCAGAAGAATTTCTGTGCCGGGATGTCCACGTCGCCCAAACAAATGAAGACGCCCCATGCGAAGTTCAAGTCTTGAATTTCAACATAAATATAACAAACTGCGTAGCTGTCCCAGCCGACATACCGATGATCAAGATCCAGAAGATAGAAATGAATCAATGGATTGTCATCACCCCATATAGTGTTGCTGCCGTTCAAAAATGTGGTAGAAATACAAACAACATCCCTTTAAACGGAACTTATTTAATTGAAATTAATAATGAATGTGAAGTGAAAATAAAAGACAATATTCTAAAAACATTTCAGTCTTGGAAAACAAAATTTATAAACATTAATTTGCCAAATTTACCATCCACCATAAGTCAAAACAACAAAGACATTCTAAACTATACAAAAAATAAATTAGACACAATAAACTTGGACGAAACAAAAAACTTAATTTCAATGATAGACAATGAAAATACTAAACTTCATAAAATCGAAGATCAACCAATTTATTATAACAAAACCAGTATATACACAGTGCTATTGTACACATTATTTATTTTAATTGTGTTATGTTATACTTTTTATTATTTTGCGCAGAAATGAAAACAAAGGCCCAGTACTCAACTTCAAGAAGGCATCGCAATGTCAGCGAACTCTGTAGCTAAAACCCCCATAGTTCTTCACTAGGGTTGGAGGAGTTACATTCCGTAAACCTGTGACGGCCGCAGAAATAGGAAACCCCTGACACAGCATTAAAATATGTATAAAATAACATGTAATACAAAAAACATGGTTAGTAAAGATTAGTACAGATTTGTAACATTGTAGTAAACTAGTATTAGAATAAAGTTGTAGTTTTGCTTTTTAAAAAACCTTCCTTCGATTTGACAAATATAATTAGCTAAAAATAACCCAGATCATAGTACCTTATGCAAACTGGCCACCAAATTGATTTCGAAAACACAAAAATTTTAGAACAATTAAAATATGAGAACACACGGCTACAATATGAAACTGTCATATACAATTAAATAACAACAATAGTTTAAATTTTAAAACTGATTACAAAAACAATGTACAACATTTAAAGAATTTCATTAATTTCAATAATAACCCCTGTTTCAGTTTACAATAATTTACATTTACCTTCTCGTCGTGACACACCCTTTATATTCAAGTTTGACGCTAATTTTTATAATTTTCATACATTTTTAACTTTATTCTGCGCACTTAATGTTATTATCCTTTATTATCGTTTTGTAAAATCACGCTTCAAACCATTTTGGAAGAACTTCTCTTATCGCCATGGAAATTGCATCTGGGTTGTTTTCTTCGTCTTGCTGCGATTATCAATAAATCCTGGAATTATTTAGTATAAATATTACAGTATAATATAAAACCAAAATATATTGTCCCATTTCGGTTTTACATATAACTTTCAACAAATTTTATTGGTGAGTTGAAAACTTTGTACATATTATCATTTTTATTTTTCTTACTGTTAAAATTTGTATTATAGCTGATGATGGGCTAATATTTGCCCGAAACGTTCAATTTACATTTTATATGTAACACAATAAAAACCTGGAACATTTAGGACGTACAATTCATTTCAACGCTAACTTTTATCGAACAGGAATTTTATTTGAATTAATACTAAAATAAATAATAATAATATAATGATACTGGTTAATGATAATATATAAATATAATATATTATTGCTGATATTAATAGTAATATTCTTGGTTATAGTTGATAAATAAATGCCTATGTTTTATGAGCGGAGCGCAAGGCAAGATATTTCTTGTAAAGTAAAATTTTTCTACATAGTCACCACTGAAATCAACACACTTGGTCCAACTTTTTTCTAACTATTCGATTCCCTCCCGAAAATGGTTTTCTTTGAAGTCCTCAAAATAAGCATTTACTGCTTCGATGGCTTCTTCGTTGGTTCAAAATCTCTTTCTAGCGAGGAACATTTTGAGTTTCGGGAAAAGATGGAAGTCCGAGGTAGCGAAATTGGGCGAGCACGGTGGATGGGGGCAATTTCAAACCTCAGTTCGGTCAATTTTTGTTGAACAATATGACCTGAATGAGCTGGCGCATTGTCGTGGTGAAACAAAATCTTTTTCTTTGCTATTCCCGGGCGTTTTTCTTGAATTGCTACATTCAGCTTATCTAAAGTGTGGCGTAGTATTGTCCAGTTACAGTTTTGTCTTCATCAAGATAATCAATTAGCAGAATGCCTTTGACGTCCCAAAAGACTGACGCAATCACCTTTCCTGCCGATTGAACTGATTTCGCTTTCTTCGGGGCTGACTCACCATGTCCAATCCACGCTTTCGACTGAATTTTCGTCTCTGGAGTGTAGTGGTGTATCCAAGTTTCATTCATGGTTATGAAACGACTTTTAAAATCGACCGGAATTTTCTCAAATAACTCCAAATTTTTGACTGAAGTTCGTGCCCGAATGCGCTTTTGCTCCGCACTAAGAAAATGCGGCACCCACTTGGCGCACATTTTTCTCATGCTCATAATGTAAAATATGAACTACACGTTAATAAGCGATCCCTATGGTTTCCTTAATCTCACGCTCTTTCATTCGGCGATCTTACACAACCATATCATTGACTTTATCCACAATTTCCGGTGTGGTAGCCGATTTTGGGCGACCTGAACGTGGCTCGTCACAGATGTGTCTTCGGCCACGCTTAAATTCCGAAACCCAGAAACTCACCGTGGAAAACGAAGGTGAAGCATTCCTGATCTCATTGCCGTCTTTCCTTCCAAATAAAAAACTTGATCACCGCACGAACTTCATTTTTATTCATTATCGATTTAACGCTAGGTGGATCGACACAGACGCTTTTCACGATTAGCCTTGATTTAAATTAGCGGTACAATGACGGTACGATACTTCATGCTCCAATGTATTTTAATGGACCCATTTACATCTACGTTCTCGGTACGATGACGGCACATTGATATTCACTGATTTACATTAGCGATACGACCACGGTACAGTATACTTTTGTTTCTATTGAAAAAATATTGTATCATAGTGACAGCGTAGTATTTGCATGCAACGGGAAGTAGAAGGTTGCGTTTCAAGAGTACGTGCATATCACGTTGATGTTCATACCAAAATCAGCTGAGTGGAAGTAAGCATATGCTAGTACATGATTGACATCTGACATGGTTTTGACTTTTTTATATTTGTTTTGTAGTTAAACCAAAATGTAGTCAAAATGAGCTAGACAAGAGAAATATTGTATACATTATTGAACAAAAGTTCTCTGCTTAAAACATAAACGTAAAATATACATCATAGATCATCACAGTAACGTTTTGTAAAATATTCTGGATTTTTTTCATCTTCGTCAAGAGTAAAAGCAATAAGGTGTAGCAAAAAAATTAACATATCTTTTTTCTTCTGAAATTTAAATAAGGACATTTTACAGTATTATTAAATATGATTTTCTTCTCATATTTCTGTATATATTAAGTGCAGTAGCAATTTAAAAGTATACTTTTTGAATTGGCGCCAAATTACTCTGCCTGTGATGTTAAAAAGTTACTAACCAATAATAGCACTGATAAGATGATGAAAAAAAAACATCAACGTCAATGATTGCTTTAATGTCAACTGTGTGACATAAGGTCTGACAAAGTGTTGCGTGATTTTTAGTTCCTTAGCGTAGTTATTAGTTATTTATTATTATATTATAGCGTTATATTTCATAGTTTAAGGTAAGATAATTTTAGTTTAGATAAATTAACATATTTATTAATGTTTTATTACGAGTAGCTTTATGCAGTACTCCGAGGATAAATATATTAAATAATATGTCAAAATAACAAGGATAAACATTTCGTTCAGGCTTCTTCCGATAATTTACCATCTGTTGATAAGCCCAGTCCTGTTTACAATAATGATGGATAAAATTATGAAGGATTGCGATATTCGATTCA